>JARHVA010000205.1:5142500-5502500 GCA_037957365.1 Torreya grandis | reverse complement strand
TATATATATATGTATATGTATATGAGTACCCCATTATTCTAATATTGAAAATCTTGGTGATTAGCATTTAACAAATAAAGGATATATTTAATATAAGAATTGATGTCATAAAGATAATCATGTGGAATTAGGATGTTGGTAATTTGATTGTCATTTATGTCAAAAGGGACATTATGAGCATGCCATTGATGTCAAACTGGAGATTATCCATGTCATTGATGCTTAGGGTTGAATATGGTGATTCAAGGATGTGAAAAGGATTATATCAGAGGTTAAGGATGATTATAATACGTGTGTTCATGAGTATAATTCATCGAGTTCTTCATATTGATCAACTAGACATTTTGGGTCTATGATAGGAAAATTTGAGAAGGCAATTTGCTGACATCACCAATGCCAAGTATTGATGAGTCTAGGGGAGTTGGTCATATGGTTGTGATCACATTAGTCCCTAATTAATAAACACTAGTTTTGAAGTAATGCAATGAAGCATGGTATAATATATGGTGATGCAAAGTTGGATACTCAAATGAAATTCACTAAGTTTCTATACTTAGCCAAATTTGTAAAAGGGCTAAACATAGCCAAGTATGATGAGGTTAGCATTTGTGCACATGGAGGTGTTAGGAAAAAATGATCATAATGGTTTACTCATTTTTTTGCTTAGTTTCTATGCATTGAATCTCAGTTTATACAAGGTAACATGATAAAAGATATGCATGATTAAAGTTGGGCTTCTAGGGATTTTGACAATGTTTTCCAACACTTAGTCAAATTTTCAAGTTGTATGAAAAAGTTGAAAAGGAATTTTTATGATTTCATATTTTATATGTATAAAGGTTAAAAAATAAATGGGTATATGGATGGAATCCCCTATGTAAGAGGATATTATGAATTTAAGTACAGGTCATGAAACTAAGTGTAATAAGAGTTATGAAAGAAAAAATTTAGCCTTCCAAGCATAGGCATATCTAGCTCTATGGTAGAATAATTTGAGTGAGAAAACTAATAGCATTATATCTCATATGAACAAAATATTTAATAAAAAATGAGCATATGGGTTTGTTTATTATCATTCCTAGTTTATATGGTCCAAATATTAGACTAGGCGGTTGAGCGAAGCAAAAGATATAAAGGTGAAAAGTTAGTCTTCAATGCATAATTGAGATGGTACCCATACTTAGTCAAATCTACACAAGGTAAATTTTGAGCTAGTTGGAAGATAATTGGTTATATCTTAATCATACATTTAAGAACCAATGAAGCATAGTAAAGTTAATTTATCAAAGAGACCTCCAAGCAAATGTGCTAGTGACAAGTGTCACAATCATGGAGATTTCACAATAAATCTAAGGAGTGGTTTAAAGTCAAAAGTTCAATGAACAATGTGAGATTTCTAAGTGTCTCAATATTGGGAACTAACAGCAATGTGTAGGAGTTCACTACTGCCAAGTATCACATTTTGGAGAGATAAGCAGAGATAAAGATAGATCTTATTAGAAGATCTGATAGTGAGTGGGTGATCATGCAAAGGAGATCTAATGGAGTGAGTGCAATCAATGTGATAAAGTGATCGAGGTTTATCAACACAATGGTGAGTTAAAGAAAGATCAAGTTCAAGAATATTGATAGATTGTAATCATTTTAAAGGCTTAAGAAGCAACAAGATGGGATAAATAAATTGATGTTTAACATCAAGATAGAAGTAAAGATCATGTTATTATGAAGATCTAATGAAACATATAAGCTTGGATCATTAAGATTAATAGATGCATTTTAAATTTGAACAATTAAAGTTTGAAAGCATATAAGGATCTCATAAAGAGTGTGAACCTACTAGAGATCGATCAAATAAATAAATTTTAAAGTTGAGCTATTTGAATGAAGACCATCAGATCATGGTGCCAAACTTAGGATCAATGATTTATATTTAAAGATATGATCATGTTAATGGTCAAGCATAGGAACATGCAAGAACATGTAGGTAATCCATATATTATGATATGAGCAATGAGATTGATTGTTAAAATTGATCAAATATATGTAATAATGCATGTGCATCAAAACTAGAGTCCAATAAATGGTATATATAGGTAATGAGACCAAGAATCATGGTGGTGGTGCATGAGTTCAAGACGTGGGAAACCTTATAGTTCAAGAGATAATTAACTAAGTATAAAACATAGTGTGATGTGTTAGCAAACTAGTTTGAACAAAGAGAAGATATGAAACCCTAGATCAATTGCTTATATATATGGAATCTAGGACACAAAAAAAGTTGTTAGTATGATTGAATTGTGTAAAATAAAGAAATATAGAGACATAAAACCAAAGGAGGAGAGAGAGAGAGAGAGAGAGAGAGAGGAGAGAGAGAGAGAGAGAGAGGAGAGACGAGAGAGAGAGAGAGAGAGAGAGAGAGAGGAGAGAGAGAGAGAGAGAGAGATTGTTGAGAGAGAGAGAGAGAGAGATGAAGTGGGTCAAATAGAGATAAATATAGATATAGAGAGAAAGGGGTAGAGAGGAATAAATGGAAGAGAATGTGTAGAGTATGAGCAGTTGTAGACCAGAATTATAATGAAGAATTGATATTGGATTCTTGTATGAATCAACATTATAATTTGGAGTTGTAACTCCATATTACATTTGATTGGTTGGTGCCATCAGATAAGCTAAGTTGGTGCTTAGATTAGGGAGTGGGTGTTTCCTTAGAGTCACTACTCTTAAATTGGGGGATTGATATCTCCTTATGGTGGGTGCCCATAAATGTGTAACTAGCAAGTTTTTGACTATGAGGATACATTAGAATAGTATATTCTAGAAGTTATTCTCACTATGGTTTTTCCCAATGGGTTTTCCATTTATAAATATGGTGTAATGTGTATTTTTCTATGTGTTATCTCTAGATATAGTTTTAATCTACATATGATTTTTAATCTATTTTAAAAAAGTATTATAAGTACTATTTTTAATCAATCTATTGATTCAATCCCGCTCTCAGTAGATAGTTGTTCCAAAAATTGGTATCAAATGCCAAGTTCCTTAGAAGAATCTTAATCAGCTCAAGTAGATCTTAGATGATGAACACAAATGGCTATTCAAGAAGGATCTTCCTCAAATAAAGCACCTCTCTTTGATGGATATAACTATGTATTTTGGATCATAAGAATGTAAGCATATCTATCTTCATTAGGGTTTGGTCTATGGATGTTTGTTGTAAATGAATATAAAACTCCCTCTACAACTCCTACTGATCTAGTTCCCAATAAGGCATATGAGAGCAATGCCATGGATAAGAATGTTATTCTATGTGGATTGTTCAATTTAGAGTTTATCAAAGTGATGCATTGTCAAAATGCAAAAGATATATAGAACAAATTGAAAATAATATATGAAGGTGATGACAAGGTAAATTAGGCCAAGATAAAAACATTCAAGGGCAAGTTTGAAAGCCTTAAAATGAATGAAGAAGAAAAAATTACAGACTACCTTCTTAGAGTATATGAAATATTCAATCTAATCAGAGGCCTTGGAGAAGAGATGAAAGATTCATTCATTGTCAAGAAGGTCCTAAGATCTCTACCATCAAGGCATGACTCTAAAATCTCTATAGTAGAGGAATCAAGAGATCTAGATAAACTCACTATTGATGAGTTACATGGAACCTTCATTCCCTATGAGATCAGAATGGGAGAAGCAAATAATTTTAAGAGAGAAGTTGCATTAAAAGTAGCCAAGAAAGTAAAACTAGAAGAATCCTCATCCAGATATAAGGAGATTGATGAAGAAGAAGCAAAATGTTTGAGAAGATTGAGAAGAGGGTCTGGAGATTAGAAAGGTAAGTTATCCTTCAAATGCTTTAACTATGGTAAACTAGGACATTTTTTGAATAAATTCACTTATAAAAATAAGGATAACACTAAGTAAGTAAAGAATAGTAAAAAGGTGAAACCTCACTATTCCAAGAAGAAGAAAATTTTCAAAAATAAGAAAGGCCTATACATAAAAGAGGATAGTGATTCATTAGATGATAGTCATAGTTCAGATGATGAACATGATTGTGCCTTTATGGCTAATTAAAAATAAGTCATATTCATGATAATAAGATCAAATTCTATGGATCAAGAAGAAATTGAAGACTTAGATGAATAATAATAAGGAGAAGTGGATCTAGAGTGTGAACTCATCTATGCTTTAGAGGAAATTGACATGCTGAGAAAAGAGAGCTCAAAACAAAAGAAGCTTGGACAAAAATAAATTAAAAAAATATCCATAAGTCTTGAGAAATATGATCAGATGGTGGTTAGCCTAAAGACACAATTTGAAGAGGATAAAATAATAGAATATGTTTTCAAACTTGAACTACAATGTAAATATGATGAGTGCATGAAGTTAGAATCAGAGATAGTGACTTTGAGAAAAGATCTTGAGAAGGCTAAAGGACAGCTAGACAAAAGTTTGAAGTTGATAGGAAGATCAAACATTCTTGATGAATTGATCAACTCTCAGAATTCCCCAAAAGAGAGTTCAAGTATTAGTTATGAAAAAGAAAAATTTTCTATAACTAGTACATCTGCTAACCTATATGACAACTTTAAAGTAGAAGGAGAATCAAGAGCAAGAATGTTGGAGAAAAACTATCTACTAAGATGGGGGTGAATTAGTTTATCAACTAAATCTAATCCTTTTAATATTTTTAATACATATTAAAATATATATATATATATATATATATATATATATATATATATATATATATATATATATATATATGAAAATTAAATCAAATATGTAGAGATCACACACACATATATACACATGACACCAGATACATATGAGGAAAACCCATTGGAAAAAACCATGGTGAGAATAGCTGCTAGAATCTAATATTCTAATCTAGCCTCATAGTCAAAGCCTTACTAAAAAACCTCATTGGTTACAATTTTAAGGGAATGAACCCTAAGGAGACACTAATCCCCTAATTGAGCACCAATTCAGCGAAACTTCACTAGTTACAATGTTTAAGGGCACCAACCCTAAGGAAATACCAATCCCCTAACTAAGCACCAACTTAGCTTGTCTGATGGCACCAACCAATTAGATCTCTATGGAGATAAAACTCTAATTTACAAAATAGATTCATAAGTGAATCCATCTCTAACTCTCTATTGCAAGTCTTATCTATAAGTTCTCATGTTTTACATTATCTATGTGTGCCTTTCTTCCTCTCTACCCCTCTCTCTATGTCTATATATGTATCTATTTGACACACTTCATCTCTCTTTGTAGCTTCTTATTTTTCTCTTTACCTCTCTAGTTTTGTGTCTCTATATTTTTTGTGTGGTATAATTAACTTTGGTAAAAATAACTCATCCTCTCTATACCTCTATCTCTGTGTCTCTATATTCTTCTATATGATACACTACATCAATCTGTTACTCATTGCCTCTCTCTTTCTATTCAAATTTTCTCAATAGGAATAGAAAATAGCTCTAGCTACTTGTTTTGTATCTTATATTACATATATAAACATTGGATATAGGGTTCCATATCTTTTTTGTGTTCACACTTATTTACTAACACATCACACTTTGTTATGGACTTAGTTCATTATTACTTAAATTGTAAGTTTCCTGCATCTAAAACTCATGCACCACCACCATGATTCTAGTCTCATTACTATTTATAGCATTTCTTGGGATATATTTTTGATGCACATGCACATTTACATATATTTGATCAATTAAACCAATCAAATTCATTATTTGTGTCATGATTCATGTCTTACTTGCATGTTCCTGCATGTTCTTACATCTGACTATTAGACTAATCATATCTTTAAATATATATCATTGATCTCACATTTGGCACCATGATCTGATGGTCTTTATTAAATATCTCAACTTTAAAATTCATATATTCTATTGATCTATAACAAGATCATGCTCTTCATTAGATCCTTGTATGCTTTTGAACTTTAACTATTCAATTATAAATGTGTTCATTGATCTTTTTGATCTAAGATTCCATATTCCATTGAATATTCATACTAGAATAAACTTTACTTCTATTTTGATTATAAACATCTAGTTGTTTATCCCATCTCACTACTTCTTGAGTCTTTGGATGACTTACACTTTGTCGATCTTCTCAAACTTTCTCGATATTTACCTCACCACTATGTCATTAAACCTCAAGCACTTAATCTCATCTGAGTCCACTCACTTCATTAGATCTATTTTTCATGATCAATCACTCACCATTAGATCTTATGACAATCTTGATCATTATCTCTGAAGAGTTTATGCTCATTGGCTCTCCATCTAACAAGCTCTGTGAATGTGACACTCATCATTAGAATGGGTGCCTTTAACAAATTGAATTTTCTATGCTTTATTAGATCTTAAACTTATGAATAAGCATTGACCATTGATCAATCTTTAAACTTCAACCACCTATCTTCATATCACTTCATTCTAGCATCTTAGATCTAATTCAGTCTATTGATCTCTTTGAGACTTGCTCAAACTTTAAATTGTGCATATTTGTCTAAAGTATGGGGACCATCTCAATTATTATTGGAAGGCTAACTTTGCACCTTCATATCTTTTTCTTTACTCAACTGCCTAGTTTGAAATTTGAACCATATAAACTAGGCATGATAATGAACAATCCCATATGCTCATTTATTCCTAAATATTTCATGTTTACAAGATATAATTCCATTAATATGCTTACTTAAATTATTATACCATAGACTTAGCTATGCCTTGAACTTACGTGGAAGGCCAACTTTGTTCTTACATAACTCTTGTTGCACTTATTTACATGACCTATAATTTAGCGCATAATATTCTCTTTCATAGGATATTGCATCCATATAGCCAATTATTCTTAAAGACTTAAAATGTGTAATATATGACATCACCAATATACCTACTTAGATTTATCTTGTAGCCTACAAATTTGACTAAGTGTTGGAAAACACTATCAAAATGATTAGGAGCCCAAATTTGCTCAAGCATATCTTTTGTCATGCTACATCACGTGACCTATGATTTAGTGCATATAATTTGGGCATAAAAATGAACATACCCATATGATCATTTTATCTTAGCACCTCCATGTGTGAAAATTTTAACCTCATCAATATGCTTACTTGGCTTTGTTTATCCCTTTTGCAAATTTGGTTAAGTATAGAAACTTAGTGATTTTGTCTAAGTAGCCAACTTTACATCCCCATATCTTCTAGTGTGTTTCATTTCATGTCTTTAAATTTGATGCATGATATCTAGGGATTAATTTGATCACAACCATATAACTAGCTCCCTCAGACTCATCCACACATGGAAATGGTGATGTAAACAAACTACCTACTCAGATTTTCCTCTATAGAGATAAAGTATCTTGATGAACAATATGAGGAACTAGATGAATTCCACTCATGCACATAAACACTCCATATATCCTTGACCTTTGACAGGATGCCTTACACATCCCAAAATTACCATACTTAACATTGAGCATTAATGGCATCCATAATAGCCCTTTTGACATTAATTACATGTTCATAATGTCCCTTTTGAGATTAGTGATAATTAAATTGTGAACAATCTCCCCCTTTGCCATTGATGGCAAACTAAATACTCTAATCTTATAATATTTTGCTCCTTATCTATAATTTATTGCATTAGATTCTAATGAGTATGAACTGAAGCTATTGATACCAAACTTTCTCCCCTTTAGGCAATGGCATATTTGCCTAATACTCAACTTGGACACTTGATCTACTTCTTTGACATTTGAAATTTTTCTCCATTCTTTTGTAGAGAGCATTTCCTCTTTTTCTCCCCTTCTGACATCAATGGCAAAGGGACTCTTTTTCACTATTTTTCCAATTCTTCTCTCCCCTTTTATTAGATAAAGGAGTTTATCCAAGAATCTACAACCATCAAGTCATTATAAATTTGTAAAATTATGCATACATGAGTTGCATTTTTCCTTCTTCTTCCATGGATTAATAAATATTTTATGATCCTCTTATTGGAATTGTGCTCTATCACTAGTATCTAGTGATGTGATGTAGGAGATACCATATAGAATTATTAGCCTTCTCTCTTAGTCTCAACTATATAGTCTTTTGATCTTAGGACCTAAACAATTACAAAGCTCCTCTACTTTGAGCCTTTTTATCTTGATAGACTAAACAATCTAGCTCCCCCTAACTCCATGATCTATCTTTGAATCAATTGAGTACCTATAATACACAATAAATTCATTTAACACATGTATATCATCATTTTACACATGTTCTCCAACTTTGGTGACCCAACTCATTACACAACCTAAGATATACAATGTCAAGGGTTTATTGCATTAGAAACATTATGCTAAATTAATCTACAAACCATAAATATATGAGATGTACTACAACAATCTCATTATGCCATATTGAAAAACTCATTGTATCACTTTATACACTACATATACAAAACTTGACTTTGTTTTATCAAGTCATCATCATAACTTGCTTGAGTTCTCATTTGTATTCGATGTCATTTATTTCTCCACTGAAAGGAGTCTCTTAAGAAGCATAGATAAATGCACCTTACTTCACAATGTCTTAGAATAATGTGAAACTAGAAGTTTCCCATAACTCCTCATATTCCTTCTCCTCCTTGGTCATCTTGTGCTTTCTATTCTTCTTCTTCTTCTTCTTTTTAAGCTTAATAAAAGTAATATGCTCATCCATTATGATGTTCTCCTTTGAATTAATAACACATGGAGACATCATGGATTCATGACATACCTTTTCATCTAATGAATTTTCTTTATAGCTTTGAATCTCATCATTAGTCAAATAAGATTGATGTTATATGCATGAAATTTTCTCAGCAATACCAAGATGTTCACTTGAATTTGTACTCACTTTAGAACTAGCTCAACTAGTACCTTAGACTTCTCCTTGAGCTTGGTATTTTCATTCTCAACATGAGAAGGCATTGAATGATCTTAAGATTCTCTAGCCTATGTAGCATTATACATCATGGCTTGATCTTTCACTTTTGATACATGCTTGGGTTTCTTATATGTCCTATTTTTCTCTTTATCAGAGACTTCTGAACCTTTATTCACACTAAGAGGCATGCCTTTCTTCTTATTCTATACTTTTGATCTTATAAAGTTTGTTCTATAAGTTTTAGCTATGTGACCAAAATTATTACAATTATAGAAGATTATATTTGTATCTAAGAAGGTTTAAAATGAATTTTTGATTACAAATCTTGTTCTCTTTTTAGATACTAATCTACATTCACTAGCCTCATGACCAATATGATTACACCTATAAAAATAACCATATAAAGATGAGGGATACATGGTCATAGATTTTATTTATGAAAGATGGAGAGTTGTTATCTCTTACTTTGTCAAGTTTCTTACCCTTGTGTAACCATCTACATCAGCTGCCTTTATCTTCTGCATCTTCCTTGAGATTGAAAAGATGGACTCATTGCTCTTCTTCCTTTCTTTAGGCTTCTTTTTAGCTTTGAATTTCTTCACATCAGCATTGCTTGTGTTTATATTTGTATCCTTGAAATATTTCTCTTTCTTTACTCTTGAACTTCTTTCTACTTTGAAGTTGTCATATAAATTAGTATATGTACTAGTTATGGGAATTTTCCCTTTTTCATAACTAAGACTAGATTTCCCTTTTGATAGATTTTGAGAGATGATCAATTCTTCAAGAATGTCTGATCTTCCTTTTATATTTAGACCTTTATATATTTGTTATTTAGCCTTTTAAAGCTCTTTTCTCAATGTCACTATCTCTACTTCTAGTCTCATACACTCATCAAATTTGAATTGTAGTTCAATTTTGACTACATATTCTATTCTTTTAGCCTTTTCAACCTTAGTCTTAAGGCTTACTATCATCTAATTTGATCTTTTAAGACTTTTGATAGTTTTTCAATTTCTTTTTCTCCAAGATTATTTTGCCTTGAGTTATCCTTTCTTAGCCTATCAATCTCATCTAGATCATAGATGAGTTCACACTCAAGGTCCACTTATCCTTCTTCTTCATCAGAGTCTTTAACTTCTTGATCTAGATATACAGAAGTTGATCCTAATTCCATGAATAGGGATTCATTTCCCTAAGACATAAAGGTATAGTCATGGTTATTATATGAGCTATCACTCTCATCCAATGTGTCACTATCTTATATTATATACAAGATTTTCTTGTTTTTAAATAAGTTCCTCTATTAGAAATAGTGGTGCTTCATCCTTTTTCCATCCTCTTCTTGCTTAGAGTTATCCTTTTCCTCGTAAGGGAGTTTAGCAACACAATGTCCTAATTTACCATAGTTAAATAATTTAAAAGGTAACTTACCTTTATACTTAATAGATCCTCTTTTCAATCTTCTAACAAAGTTGGCTTCTTCTTCATTAATGTCCTCATATTCGTATGTATATGATTCTACTCTTGCTTGCTTGGATACCTTGAATGTATCTTCTGTCTTGGAAGTATCTACTGCTCCCATTCTCATCTCACAAGAAGTGAATGTTCCATGAAACTCATTTATAGTAAGATTATATAGATGTCTTTATTCCTCTATTGCATAGATTTTAGAATCATACCCTGATGGAAAATATCTTAGAACCTTTTTGGCAATGATTGATTCTTTCATTTCTTTTCCAAGACCTCTAATTACATTGACTATTTCATCTACCCTAACGAGGGAGTCTTCAATCTTCTCTTCTTCAATCATTTTAAGACTTTCAAACATACCTTTTTACATTTTTAGCTTGGCCTACTTTAACTTATTATCAAATTCATATAATCTCTTCAACTTATTCTATATATCTTGTGTATTTTGACAATGCATCACTTTGATAAACTCTAATTTTGACAATCCACAAAGAATAACATTATATGCCTTGACATTTCTCTCATATGCCTTCTTTGAAGATTTATTAGTAGGAGTTGTAGCAAGGGATGTATATCCATTTAAAAAATAGTTCCATACATCAAAACCTAATGAGGATAAATATGCTTCCATTCTTATGCTCCAAACTACATAGTTTGATCCATCAAAGAGAGGTGCTTTGTTTGATAAAGATCCTTCTTGACTAGCCATTTATGTTCACCATTCTAAGATCTACATGAGTTGATTAAGATTATTCTAAGGAACTACGGCTCTGATACCAATTTTTGAAACACAACTATCTATTGAGAAGGGGAGTGAATTAGTAGATCAATGAAAGCTAGTCATTTAAATACTTTGAATACAAATTAAAAGATATATGTAGATTAAATAAAATATATAGAGATCACAAACACAAAATTACACATGACACCAGATGTATATGTGAAAAACCCATTGAAAAAAACAATGGTGAGAATAAATTCTATAATATATTATTCTAATCTAGATTCATAGTCAAAGCCTCACTAGCAATCCTCATTAGTTACACTTTTAAGGGTAATAACCCTAAGGAGACATCAATCCCCTAACTGAGCACTAACTTAGTTTAACCTAACTAGTTGAAATGTTTAAGGGAACAAATCTTAAGGAGACACCAATCCCCTTATTGAACACCAACTCAACTTATTTGATGGCACCAACCAATCAGATGTATATGGAGTTACAACTCTAATTTAAAAAATAGATTAATAAATGAATCCAATTCTAAATCTTTATTACAAGTCTAATTTGTAACTTCTCATTCTTCACATTATCTCTATGTGCCTTTATTTCTCTCTACCTCTCTCTCTACATATCTATATATGTATCTATTTGATACACTTCATCTCTCTCTTTGTAGCTTCTTTTTCTCTTTGACTCTTTGGTTCTATATTGCTACATTTTCTATTTGACACAATCAACTTTTGCAATAGAATCTCATCTTCTCTACACCTCTATCTTTGTGTCTCTATATTCTTCTATATGACACACTACACCAATCTTTATATCTCTTCCTCTCTCTTTGTATTCAACTCTACTCAATGGTAATAACAAATAGATCCAACTAGTTTTTATGTCTCCTATATCACACACACAAACACACACACACACACACACACACACACACACACACACACACACACACACACACACACACACACACACACACACACACACACACACACACACACACACACACACACACACACACACACACACACACACACACACACACAAGTATTAGATCTAGGGTTGCATATCTTCATTATTTTCACACTTGGTTACTAACACATCACATTCCATTTTGTACTCAGTTCATTATTTACTTGAACTGTAAGTTTCCTACATCTAGAACTCATGCACCACCATCATGATTCTTGGTCTCATTACTATTTATAGCATTTTTTGGACTCTAGTTTTGATTCACATGCATATCTATATAGATTTGATAAATTATATAAATCAAATTGATTGTATGTGTTATGATTTATGGCTTATTTTCATGTTCTTATATGTTATTACATTTTGACAATTAGACTGATCATATCTTTAAATATCAATCATTGATCTCACATTTGGCACCATGATATTATGATATTTATTCAAATAGATAAAATTTAAAATGTGTCCATTTGATTGATCTATGATAGGCTCGCACCCTTTATTGGATCCTTATGCCTTCAAACTTTAACTATTCAAATTTAAAACACATTTGTTAATCTTTATGATCTGAGATTCTATGTGCCATTAGATCTTCATACTAGCACAATATTTACTTATGTCTTAACATTAAATGTCAATCTCTTTATCCCATCTCACTACTTCCTAAGTCTTTAGATCACTTACACTACATTTATCTTCCCAAACTTGTTCAATCTTTAACTCACCACTGTGTCAATAAACCTTGAGCACTTAATCTCATCTTAGTCCACTTACTTTATTAGATATATTTTTCATGACCACCCACTCACCATGAAATATTTTGACAAGCTTGATCATTATCTTTGATAAGCTTATGTTCATTGGGTCTTTGTCTAATAAGCTCTATGAATGTGACACTTGTCACTAACAAAGGCACCGTTGACAATTTAACTTTGCTACACTTCATTGGATCATCAATGTATGAATATGAACTAACCATTGATTAATATTTAAAATTTGACCACCTATGTTCATATCACTTCATCCTAACATCTTGGATCCAATGTAATCTATTGATATCTTTGAGTTTTGATCAAAATTTACCTTGTGCAGATTTATCTAAGTATGGGGACCATCTCAATTATGCTTGGAAGGCTAACTTATAACCTTCATATCTTTTGCTTCAATGATCTACCTGGTCTAAAATTTGGACCATATAAACTAGGCATGATAATGAATAAAGTAGTATGCTTTTTTTATTTAATAAGAAATGCATCATGTCTATGAATTAATCCTAGATTGGATAAGATAGATCACACCTAAAATTTTGACTGGGATACACTTGTTAAGTGGAAGCATGAATAATATGGGTATCTTCTAGACCTAATTAGGGGATCACTTGTATCACTTGTCACAACATATCATGATAGGAAGGGTTACAAAGCCTATAGTATAACACAATCTAAAAAAAACCCTAATGGAGTCTTAAAGTTTAAAATGTTCACTCTATTCAAGTAAGAAGAAAGTAAAATATAATCTAATGCACACCAAAGCTTGTGGCATAAAGTGGGGGTTAGAAGCAAAAAAACAAATATGTATAGGGAAATTCAATTAAACTAAGTATGAGTAACACCCTAATACATGAAAAATGAAAGATATTATTATTCAATCCAACACATGCTACTTCTATCTACTAAAAGAGAGGAGAACAAAGTTAGAATATACATACCTAAATGTGAACCCATCTAGACTCAATCTCTCCCTTGGCCAAATGGGATTTGCAAGAGGTTGTTGTGGTTTATAAGGATCACTAAGAAATCCCAAAGGATATAATACTTATCCACAAGGATAGATTCTCGAAATAAGAAACCTAAGCTAAGCCTTCTCAAGTATAATAGTAGAAGAGAAGATTGTGAAGAAGCATGAGTGAATAATAACACTTGATTACATATATGAATAATGAATAAAATGATATTATATATATAGGTAGATCTGACCCTAAATCCTACCAATAATGTTAGCTATATAGGGTTAACCTAGTCGACCAGTGTGTTTTTAGGGATAATTTACTAGGTTTATGCTAGGTCAGTCAAAAGGCTAACAAACCAATAAAGTAAATAACACCCCTAAATTGTCCTAGGTCAACCTAGTTGACCCAATACAAATGATAGTAAATATGGAGATTAAGACAAGAAAAGAGGGATAAAAGAGGAAAAAAGTGGAGGAATACTTAAAGGAGGAGAAGTAGCTTAGGTAATGGTTTTGGGATCTAGTTGGATTGGTAATAATATAATAATAAAGGAAAAAATACTTATGAAGCACCAAAATTATACCCACCCCTTTCCTAATGCACCCTTTAGGGCATGCACTTAGAGAGATTGAGTCTTGATGGGTTCCTAAAAGATGTAAAGAATCATTAATTAATAAAAGTTAAAAATATTATGTAAATATATATGCCCCACTCGAAGCTCATCACATATCACTAAGGTACAACTGGGGATGGTGCTTTGAGAAACAACATAACGACACACACAACACTGATGCTAAAAGAATTTTAATTAGTTTAAAATCATAAAATAACTAAAAGTAAATCACTAAAAAAGGAAACTAGTCTAAAAAGTAAATATTAAAAAAATAAATGCAATGTGTACCTTGACTTACCTTTATCATAGGATGGTTGTCTACTGTGTTGTTAGTTTTGATTGTGTGGGGTGACAAGACTAATTTTGACAAACCCAAGAATACAAAACTAAAGAGTAAAAATAAACAAATGAAAGAAAAGCTAGGATAGCTAGTTCTATGAGGACGATATGTACTTGGTAAATTTGGTAAGATAGGGTGATAGGTGATATGTTAGACCAAATGACCAAGTCAAAAATAAGAGTAAATTGGGTTACTAACAAGACAAGGCTACTAAAGACTAGAAACCTCAAATAAGCTATCCTTAAGTAAGAAAGGAAAACCCACCAAGTCAAGCCAAAGATACATGTCAAATAGGATGGAAAAATAAAAATAAATGAATGGAAAAATACTAACAAAAATGGTAAAACAACATTGATAAGTGAGTAGTAACAATCCACATCTCACTCATCAATGGAAAAAAGATGCATAAAATTGAAAAAATATTGTCAAGTGAGAATTATTAAGCCAACCACACTCAACAATGTAAAAATGGTATGAACTCAGGTGTTCTAACAACAAGATAAAAAAAATCATGATAAATGGTAAAAGGAATGTAAAGTAGGTGTAGTAATGTAAATCATGGTATAATGAAAGTAATCCATAGTTACTCAAACATGTTGTTTATCTCTAAGGATAGATAAAACTGAAACAAAATAGTGTTGGCGTGTTTTTATGAGGTGAATAAGAAGGAATTAAATAAGGGGCAAAACATATTTGGAATCATAATTTGTCTATCAATGGGGGAAATGAAATGGGTGGAAGGGATAATGAAGGAAAAAACAAGGTAGTAGAACTCTTTATCAAAGTCAAGACACTCAAATTAAAGATTGTCAAAATAAGAGGACTTTTGACCTTAAGGACTATGAATAACTTCTATTAGAGACACAATTCCTGGGTCAATAAATGGATTATCTAGATCATCCCATGAAGGCTAAATTCATGAAAAGTAAAATAGACGTACCTCCCCATGATGTGTTTCCTATTCTTTGGGACCCCTTATAGAGCTTTCAGTCTATTGTGAAGATTGGGTACTTGTATGAGAAAGTAGGTAACACCATAGACATTTTTTTTTAAATCCCCTATTCCAATATAATGGTCTACCATACCCCAAAGGATTTCAACTCTATGTGAAGCTGACTGTGGAGTTTGAGCTTTGATTGGAGATAAGAGATGTGCTCAAAATCACATCTTTTGGTGTGAATTTAGTTTTTGAGATTTATATGTTGCCTTTTAGATATCATTACTTTTTGTTTCAAATTATTTGTATTTTAATTTTTTTAATGGATTTTTAAAGATTATTCCTCCATACAGATTTAGAAAACCAAACATGGGTTCTAAAGATGAGTTTAATTTGAATACTTGGGACAAGGTTGCTAAGAGAGAGAAACTTCAAAGAGTATGGGGTCTAAGAGTCTCATAAATAAAGGTGAAATAAAAGTGTTATCTTGACTTTGAACTTGTTTATTCGAATGTGGAGTGAAAGGAATAGAAAATCAAGAGGATTGACACATGGAACAATTTAAATTACTTCAAATTGATGAAAAATGTGACAAAGGGGAAAAAGAGGGATACAATGATAGTAAAGTGTGATTCCTTATCATAACAAAGAGGGAAATGGAAGAAAACATGTTAACATGGATTATTGTGTAAATTTCATCTAGCAAAAGAAGCAAAAGATAAAGTTTGATAACAAGGATCAAGAACATGAAAAGGTGATAATTTTATGAGGATGGTCAGGTCCTGTCCATGGTATTACAAATAAAATCATAAAAGAGAGACCCATGAGGGTGTTGATAAGAAAGAGAAAAAGTAAAAATGAGGTAAGTAAAGATATAGTAACTATTTTGTGAGGGATATCGGGTCCTATCCATGGTTTTATAGATAAAGTCACAAAAGAGAGACCTAAAGGATGCCAAAATAACATTGGCAAGCACCAAAAAGAGAAAATAAATGATTAAAATATGGTGGTTAGTTGTTAGGAATTAAAAACTTTTAAACCAAATTTAATATGACTATAAATTAGATCTAAACTATGTAATAGCATGCATCATGAAAGCATTCATAAAATCATAGTTATTATGTAATCATAAATGGAAAGAACAAGAATCAATCACACATAACATATATCTACCATGTTTCACCTAATGTGGGCTACCTCCACCAAGAAATTTATCAAATATAACATTAATCTAAAAAAATATTACAATGAACTCTCATAGAGATAGAAAAATCTCTTGTTTAAAATGCTACACAAAAAGGCTACACTTTCACCTACACTTGGACAATGTTGTATCTCATAAGATGTTATACCACACCCTATAATAAAAACTTATGCTTTTTTAAAACACCTACACTTTGACTCTGATCCTCAAAGCCACACCCTAAAAATAAACCATCAACCTCTAAAGGCCACACTAGACCCTATATATATATATATATAGCAAATAAAGGAAAATCCACAAAAAGAGGAGAAATTTCACCATGCTTATCCAAAATAATCATCATCCACAAAGGAAAAATCAATTCCACCTCATCAATCTCATCCAAAATCTTACCTAAGAAGGAACACACCGAGATTGACTCTCCACCTTTTAAGGCACATTTTCCAACAATCATGTGATCACAACCAACTCCTTGTAACAAGGAAGGTAATACATTTTCTAATGAAAACATAATATCCCTAAAAATAATTAAATAAATCTCACTTCCAATTAGAAATAAAGTCACATGGAAATAAATAAATATAACAATTAGTTCCCTAAAAATAAGGAAATCAGTCCCACTTCTAATAGATGAGGAAGTCACATGGAAATTATTAAATAAACATATAATAATAATCCACTCACATGTGGACTACATTAGAAATGTGTTCCCCACACCCTTAGATCTCTCTAAGCCCCCAAAACATGTCAACATGGTCATGTGATATCCCTAAAGGGCTCCACACTCAATAATATCCCACTTGGATACCGTTTCTCTTGAATAGAATCTACCACTGATTTATGACCACTAAGGCCAATCAAATCTAAACATAGTCTTAACTTGTCCAATGTGACCACTTTGGTCATCATCCATAGTGTTTTGGCTAGTATGAATCTTTTCCATCTTCACCAAGTCCTCCTCCAAAGTTGTCTTGATGAAGTGATAACATAACTGAATGTGTTTCATCCTCGAGTGGAAAGTAGAGTTCTTTGTCAAATGAATAACACTCTGACTATAACTATGTAGTTTCCCAACTTCTTTCTCATTCCCCAACTCTTGAAACAACTCCTATAAACACAACATCTCCTTGTTAGCCTCTATAGAAGAAACATATTCTACCTTTGTGGTTGACAAAGTGACAATGTTTTGTATCTTATAAATACAACTAATCATTATGGTTAATTACCATTACTATGGAGCTTGTTCCAGGCCATACAAGATCTTATTTAGTCTATACACATATTTATCCTTCCCTTTGACCTGATATCCCTATGGTTACTTCATATACAATTATTCATCCAAATCACCATGAAGAAAAGCAATTTTCACATCTAACTATTCTAAGTGCAAATTCTTAACTGCAACTAAACCAAAAATAGTCCTAATATAAGTCATTTTTACAATAGGAGAGAAAATCTCATCAAAATCAATACCTATTTTTTGTGTAAACCCCTTGACCACCATCTTGGCCTTATACCTTTTTCTCTCTTCATCCTCTTCTTTTATTATAAAGATCCACTTATTTGGCAATACACTCTTGCCCTTGGGTAGCCCTACCAAATCCCACATTTTATTCTACATGAGAGATCTATGATCTTAATCCATGGCTTGATCTCACTTCAACTTATAATCTACATGCATTTATTCCTCATAAAGCTTTGGTTCCCCATTTTTAGTGAGTAATAAATAATTCAAAGAAGGATAAAAATGTTTAGGTGTTCTTATTACCATAGGAGTTTGGGGTCCTTGTGTATAAGGTTCCCAAATTGAATCATTTGATACTTTTTCATCCACAATATTATCCAATATTATGTACTCTTTATGTTACTATTCTTGTTCCTACAACTAATCCTTATACATGACTTTTTCATTAAAGATTACATCTCTAAACTAACACATTTTCTTATCTTTATTGCTCCATAAACGAAAACCAAAGTCATCCACACCATAACCAACAAATGTATATTTCTCTAATTTAGAATCTTAATTGGTCATATCCACTTTCTTAATTAGATAAAAATCCTCACATCCAAAGAATCTAAGAAAATAATAATCAACATTCTTACCAGACCAAGCTTGTTTAGGAATGCCTCGATACAAAGGCATATAGGGTCCTCTATTAATCAGATATACTATTATGTTGACTGCTTCTACCCAAAACTATAAAGGTAACCATGCATGTAACCTCATGCTCTTATCACATTCCATTATTGTTATATTCATCATTTCAAATTCCCCATTCTACAATGGAGTTCTTGGAACCATCCTTTTCCTATGGATTCCATTATTAGAACAATAATCAAGGATGTTATTACTACAATACTCACCTCTATTATCTGATCAAATACATTTCAATTTTAGACCTATTTCATTCTTAACCAAGTCTTTCCACTTCTTAAAAGTATCAAATACATAATATTTATTTTTAATACAATAAACTCAAACTTTCCTATTCACATCATTAATAAAAGTAACATAATAATTGGATCCACCAATAGAAGATACCTGAGTTGGTCCCCATATATCTGAGTGTACTAGATCTAACTTATGATTTTTCTTTGTGGGTCAAACCTTTAAGACATTAACCTACTTTTGTTTCCCACACACACAATTATCACATAAGTCTAGATCTAGATTTTACAATCCAAGTAACTTATCTTTTAAGATTTACATTCCCTTATGGCTCATATGACTGAGCCTATAGTACCACATAGTTGCATCTCCATTTTCAATAACTAAATAAGTAAAATCAACACTACTATTCAAATATAAAGTACCAATGTTATTACCTATTGAGATCATAAGAGCACCTTTGGTAACTTTTTAAGAATCTACAATAAACAATACTGAACAACCCTCACTACCTAATTACCCCACTAAAATCAAATTCTATCTTAACATAAGATGGTGTCTGACATCATTATGGATCTATGTGTTCTCATTGTACATTTTAACCTAAACATAACCTATCCCTACTATCTCATATGGTTCATCATCATCAAGATAAACATGTCCTAGATTCTCTTGAATTTAATCAATAAAATAATGCCTATGTAGGGTGACATGAAAAGAATCCCCTAAATCTTATACCCAAGAATCAAAAAAACTACCCATAAAAAAATTAGGGAATCTTGATATGATTTAATTGATTTCACATTTACCTCATTCATTTCCTCCTTGGTATTCTTATCCTAAAGTGACCAACAATCCTTCTTTGAGTGTCCACTCTTCCCACAATGCCAACATATCATCTTGGATCTAGATCTGGACATAGATCTACTTTTTGACTTTCCACAGTTACTTTTACTCTTATCCTTTTTCCTCCCTCTAGTATCAATGGATAAATAATTACCTAAAGATGATTCACCAGTGATTTTGCTTCACATCTCACTAAGAATCACACCTACAACATCCTCAAAATTCAAGCTTTCCTTGGCAGGGCCTATATTACTCACAGCCATAACCAAACTATCCCAACTATCAGGTAAAGAACATAAGATTATCAAATCTTGAAACTCATAATCAAACTTAGTTCCAAGAAGTGAGTATACTTACAACCATATTACAATAATTTATATGATTATCTATTGAGCCATTCTCAGACATTTTCATGTTAATCAATATTTTCATAAGAAAAAAATTATTAGAAATAGAGTGTTTCTCATATAACTTTCCATGTTTATCCATGAGATATTTTTTTGGTTTTCTCATCAAAAATATTAAATTCAATAGAATATTCAAGGCATAATTGAATGGGTCCCAACGCCTTCCTATCAAGCAATGACCAATCCACATCCCTCATTAATACATGTTGTTCTCCTTTCCCCTCCAAGGGGAGATGTAGCTCCTTATGATATAGGTAATCTTCCATCTACATTTTCCATAAACCAAAATACTTACCATCAAACTTCTCAACTTTGAATCTGATCTCTTCTCCCATAGCTCCAACTCATGCTAATAGCCTTCGTATGATTTACCACTTTAGTAAAACACACAACCAATGGCTCTGATGTTAGTTATTAGGAATTAAAAACTTTTAAACTAGATTCAATATGACCATAAATCAGATCTAAACTATGAAATAGCATGCATCATATAAATATTTATTAAATCATAGTTATTATGTAAGCATAAATGGAGAGAACAAGAATTAGCCACACATAACAAAGATCTACCATGGTTCACCCAATGTGGGCTACATCCACCAAGGAAGTTATCAAATAAAACATTAATATAAAACAATATTATAATGAACTGTCGTGGAGATATAAAAATCTCTTATAGAAAATTCTACACAAAAGGTTGTAATTTCACCTACACTTGCACAATGTTATATCTCATAAGCTACTATACCACACCTTGCAATAAAAACCTACACTTTGACTCTAATCCTCAAAACCACACCCTAAAAATAAACCATCAACCTCTAAAGGTCACACCACACACTGTATATATAGAAAATTAAGGGAAATCCACAAAAGGAGGAGAAATTATGCCATGCTTATCCAAGATAAGCATCATCCACAAAGGATAACTTAGTTCCACCTCATCAAGTTCATCCAAAAGCTTACCCAAGAAATAACATGCCAAGATTGACTCTCCACCTTTTAAGGCACATTTTATAATAATCATGTGATCACAACAAACTCCTTGTAATAAGGAAACCAATACATTTTCCAATTAATAAAAATAAGGAAATAAATCCCACTTCTAATAAAAAAGGAAGTCACATGGAAATAAATAAATATAAAAATTAATTTCCTAAAATATGGAAATCAGTCCCACTTCCAATAAATGAGGAAATCACATGGAAATTATTAAATAAACATTTAATAATTTTCCACTCATATGTGAAGTACATTAGAAATGCATTCTGCACACCCTTGGATCTCTCTAAGCCTCCAAAATGTGCCACCATGGTCATGTGATAGCCTTAAAGGGCTCCACACTCAACACTAAGCATCTCATAAATCAAGGTGAAATAAAAGTGCTATCTTGACTTTGACCTTGTTTAATCCAATGTGGAGTTAAAAGAAGGGGAAATCAAGAGGAATGACACATGGAACAATTTAAATTACTTCAAATTGAAAAAAAATGTGTCAAAGGAAAAAAAGAGGGATACAATGATATCCAAGTGGTGTGATTCCTTATCATAAAAAAGAGGAAAATGGAAGAAAACATGCTAACATAGATTGTTGTGTAGATTTCATCTAGCAAAAAAAGTAAAAGATAAAGTTTGAGAACAAGGAGCAAGAACATTAAAAGGTGATAATCTTATGAGGATGGTTGGGTCCTATCCATGGTCATACAAAGTAACTCATAAAAGAGAGACCCATGATGGTGTTGATAAGTAAGAGAAAAAGTAAAAATGAGGTAAGCAAGGAAATAGTAATATTTTGCTAGGGATATCAAGTCTTATCCATGTTTTTATCGAGTAACTCACAAAAGAGAGACCCAAAGGATGCCAAAATAGTATTCAAAAGAAATAATGTGAGAAAAAAAATGATTAAAATATTGTGGTTATTTGAGGAATGTCAAGTCTTATCCATGATCCTAAAAAAAACTCATAAAAGAAAAACCTGAGGGGCACAAAAAATAAGAGAAAATGCAAGAAGATAAAGAAGACTATGGTACATCAAGAAACCAAAAGACTAAAAGGGAGGACTAAAGGTTTGTGAAAAAGAGGGAATTGCTATAGAGGGAGAGATATGTGCTTAAGTAACATACAAAAAGTATTAGATATATGTAGATAGAAGTATGATAAGAAGAAAATGTTTATGCAAGGTAATTTTTGAGGAATTACGCATTGGTGGGCTCTTTGAAAACATGGCCTTTATTGGTTTTGAAGATGGTAAGTGCTTGGACTAAAAATGTCTTTAACTAAATATGGGCCCCAAAATTTTTGGGTGTATTTACCTTATTTATCATTGGTGTAGTCTAATTTAAGGACAAGATCACCAATATGAAAAGTGCAGACTTTAACACATTTGTTGCATTGTTGGGTGATACAAGTCTTATATTGGTGGTTATGTTGCAAGGAAAAAAGATGGCATTCATCAAGGAGATAAAGGGAATGAAGGTAAGATTCATGTAATTATTCAATGATAATAATACTATGAATATATCTATGAAGAGATGGAATATCAACTTCTAAAGGAAGAACTAACTCAGAACCATAGACTAACACAAATGGAGTTTCCCTAATGTTAGTGTGTATGCTAGTTTGATAAGCCCAAAGTGTATGGTAAAGATGAATATGCCAATAAATGCAAATTTCAAAAATTGCATTTTGAATATTTTTTTTGAGAATTTTATTGGTGTCCTCAGCTTGACCATTGCATTATGGATGATAAGGCATAGAAAACTTGTGATTTATTTTGAATTTAGTACAAAGTTGTTTAACATGTTTATTTTTGAAATTACCACCATTGTATAAAATTACGTTATGGGGAATACCAAGGTAGAAAATAATTTGGTTAAGAATGAATTTGGAAATGGTAAGACTAGTGACATTAAGAAGGGGCAGGGATTCTACCCACTTGGTAAAATATTTGGTAGCGTTGATGATAAAGACATTCCTATCTTGGGAGTGAGGGAGTTTACCAATGAGATCAAATACCCATGTGGAAAATGGATAAGGAGATTTGATAATTTGAAGCTTAAAAGGATGTGAATAGATAATATCATTATGAATCTAATAAGGAGTACACTTTTTAGCATATTTGATTGCATCCTTTTCAAGAGTAGGTCAAAAGTAACCCATACGTAGTCATTTATGTGATGTAACATGTCCACTATAGTAACCACCATAAATGCCCCCATGTTCTTATTCATTAAGAGGAGGGACCTCATCTTGTATAACACAATAGATCAAGGTACCTTCAACATTATGATATTAAAGGATATTGTGTCAAAATACATACTTGAAATCTTTATTACAAATGTGTGTCATTTTACAAGAATCTAAATTAGGAGGATAAGTTTATTGTTCTATTAATTGAAAGATATCTTGGTACCAAGAGCTTTGTTGAATGGTAATAGCCTTGATATGAAAAATAAGTGAATCTGATGTTTCAGTTGAAGATGGATATTTTCTTATTTGAATAAGGAAAAAAGGATAAAAAATAACTTTATTTGGATGAAATAGAGAAGCTGAAGAGGCAAGAGAATCAATAATGGAATTTTGATCTCTCAGAATAGGCTCAATCATGAATTAGAAATAGTGGTTGAAATTTGATGATCTATAATAAGTTTCTCACTTTTACATTGATAATCACCAATAACTTGACAAAAAATAAGTTGAGAATCACCTAAAGAATGAAGATATTGAATGTCTAAATTAAGAGTATCTTTCATGCCTAAGATAAGAGATTCAGACTTAGCCATATTATTGGTGACATCAAAGGTGAAGCAAAAAGCTAGATGAATTATCTTACCAAGAGGACTTGTGAGAATATAACCTAGCATAGCTCCATGAAGGCATTGGGAACCATCAAAGTAAAGGGTCTAAGTATCCTCATGCAACAATAGTAATTTCAAGGATCTCCTCGATAACTACTTTTGGTTTAGTAGTACCAAAAGGAGAGAAAGATTCATAAAGATTATTGGCTTTAAGATCAGTGGTATAGCTATGAAAGTAATCTTTAAGAGAAATAACTTGATTAAGACCTTTAATATAAAGAATATTATCATTTATAAGGTCATCTTTAAGGGAAGAAGTGGCTAGAATGGGAACTATAGCAAGTTGGTTAGCTATGACTTTCCCTTAAACATATTTTTATATGATGATTCAAAGATCAAATTCCATAAGGTGGACAATCCATTTGCCAATTTTATATCTAGGAATAAAGGATTTAGAGAATAAATTGTGAAGGGGGTTGGAATGCATAATGACATAAGTATTTTGGTAAAGCATATAGTGGAAATTGTTTTTAGCTATTAAATAGATGGTGAGGCAATCATGCTCAATTTTAGTATAACATGTTTCTTAATTGATGAGGCCTCAACTAATGTAATAGATAAAATACTCTCTTCTTATATCATCTTGTTTGTCAAGCATTGCCCCAATTGAAATAGGTGTGGAAGAAGTATATATAATCAAAGGTTTATCATTAGAAGGAGGATGAAGTGTAGGTGGATGAATCATATACTCTTTCATGTTCTCAAAGGATTTTTGACATGGATATGTCCATTTTAAAGTAGCACATTTCTTGAGAATGGAATTGATAGAGTGAATTTTATATGCCATTTTAGGTACAAATAATATAGTTACCCCAAGTTTGCATAAATAAGTATGAATGTTGAGAATAGAATGAGGAATAGGCATGTTAATGATAGCACTAATTTTGGTAGGATCAACATCAATGCCATGAAGAGAGACTAAGAATACTAAATTTTTTCTAGATGTGACTCCAAAGACACATTTTTAAGGATTAAGTCTAACTTTATATTTAAGGAGATGATCAAAGATGATAGCGAGATCAAAAAGATGATTCTTATGATGTTTAGATTTAGAAATAAGATCATCCACATAGGTCTCAACAATTTTTTGAATGAGAGCATGAAATATTTGAGTCATTGTACTTTAGTAAGTGGCTCTAGAATTTTTGAAGCCAAAGGGCATTTTGACATAGTAATAGGTGTCCCATTTCATGGTGAAAGTAGTCTTATGTTGGTCCTTGGGAGAAATATGAATTTGATTTTATCCTGAGAAGCCATCCATAAGAGATAACATTTTTAAACTAGCCATGGAATTGATCATGACATCTATTGAAGGTAAGGGTAAATATCCTTGGGACAAGTAAGATTGAGATTTTAGAAATCAATGCAAATTTGAATGACCATAGTGACTTTATTTTGAATGGGAACAATGTTATAAACCCATTTAGAATAATCCAGTAGTTTAATAAATTTATCAAGTAATTTGATGATTTCCTTATGACATAGAGTTGAGAGTTTAGGTGGAATTTTTTTTTCTTTTAATGTACAGGCTTGGCATCAAGATAATTAATGATGTTATACACCATAGTTCTAGTGTCAATGTTAGGCATGTCCTCATAGGACCAAGTGAAAGCTTCATGGTATTTGTCAACTACTAAGCTAAAATTATCATATTCCATAGGTGAAAGCTCTCAATAAACTATAATTAGTCAAGGCCAATATGGAGTACCATATTCAATGTGAGTAGTTTCTTCGATAAACATGGCATTTACATCTTGAAAGTGGTATGGTGCATTAGGGAAGGTTAAAATTAGATTTGTTTTAAGATCAATGCTAGTGATGAAGTTGTTGAAGCAAGGATTTTTATTTTTGAAATTTCAGAGTTTATGATGCTACTGAGGAAGATAAGGTTCCCAGGCATGAAGTAACTCAATAATAGCTTCATCACTAGGCAAGGTAGGAAGAGGACCATAATATTTGACATCTACTTCAAGATCTAGAATTTTATTGCCATGGTGATCATATTCATAATGAATCTGACACACATTAGTGACCTTGGTATCAAGTGTAATTTTAGGAGTAAATGAAGTAGATGGAATAGAAGAGATTGGAGTATTGGTGGATTTAGTGATGGGAGAAGTATATGATATTGGCCCAAATTCATGTTTTAAAATAAAGGTATGATCTACAAAAATGGTATGTACATCATGATTAAAAGCATAAATTTGGGCCAAAGTTTTTTGGTAATGTTGGATATCCAAGTCTCTAGATTAGGCTTGGGCCATGATATAGTTGTCATCATATGTTGGAGAAATTGTAATTACTTGAGAATCAGGGGGATTTTTGGAAGGTGAAATCCCAATATTTTTAAATATACAAGGAGACATGATGAGAGGATATTGAAATAATTTAGACACTCCAAAACCATTGCAAGTTAAGACATATTTTGGTAAAGAAGGCTCCTAAGCATTACAAGGAAGGGAAAAGTCAGTAATCTCATTCATGAGAGGAATGTTACTATCCCTTGGTAATAGATAATGAGGAAGCCATTATGAAATATATGAAGGTAACTTGGTAGTATTGAAAGTATGTTACAACTCATTAGGCTCATCGTCATCAGAATCTACAATAGTGACTTGAAAATTAGGATTCATGTTCATGAACCTAAGTAAAGGAGAATTTTTAATTTTAAGATTCATGGGAATATGATTTTAAGTTTAGGATTAGGAAGTTGAATGCTCCATGGATTGGGATCAGATTCATGCTTTTACCATTTCCCATTATGTAAGAAGTTAATACATTAACTGCTAGAAGAAGCAATGGCCCTCATTTAATGAGTCCATGGATGACCAAGAAGGATGTTGTAATATAAAGGTAGATCAAGGACCATAAGCTTGGTTCAAATGGTCTTAGGTCCTATTGTTAATGGAATCTAGATATAACTAAGTGGTTTTTGATTAGTCTTGTCAAAACCACAACAAGTGAGATAGGTTTGTTTGAGATGATCCTTGTTATAACCAAGTTGTTAAATAAGCCACAATGATGTTATATTAATAATATATCCTTCATCAAATAAGAGTTTATGGATAAAAGTACTATTAATGGCTAATTTAATAAAGAGTGGTAGATCATCAACACAAAATATAATTTAATCAATAATCATGTCCTCTTCAATAAACTCAATAGAAGGCTTGGAACAAAGATAAGAGGTTTCAATGGTGTTGAAATTCATAGTTTGAGAATAAATAGGTGGTGGTTCCTCATATATGAAGGATGGATATTCAATTTCTTGAAGTTATTGCATAAGGAATTTAGGATGATAGGATGAAGTGTGAACCAAATTCATAAGAGGAATATTACAAGGCATAGAGTTGAGTTCTTTAAGAAAATTCCAATGGGATTCAAAATAACCACCATGATTTTTAGAAGGTAAATTAGTCTTAGAAGGTATATATGTGGTTGGAAGATTGAAAGGAGGAAGTTGTTCCTTAGGTGCTTCTGAATCAACATTAGAGGTGGTAGTATTTTTTAGAAGTTGTTCTTCTAAAGATGGATTTTTAGGCTTGGTAATGCGATATTTGTGAGCCAATTTATGATGATAATTGACCTTGGTAGTATTGAAATATTAAGAGTTCTTATATTATTGGTCATAATTGACCTCGATGGCATAAACGTCCTTGGAATTTACTTGATTATTTGAAGAATATTTTTGGTTATTAGAGGTAAAAGCCTTACAAGTTTGTCATTTTTGAGAAGTGGTAGTGTATTATTGATGATGAATATTAATCATAAATTCATTATTAAATGAATCACCAAGCATATAAGAGATAATAAATTTATTGATCCCTCTATAAGATTCATGAGAATTCCTAATATCAGTTGGAACTAGTAAGATAAATTGGGGTCATACCATTTAGGAGGAGTATTGGGATAGATGAAAGGTTTCAAGGGTGATAAAAATTATTTCATTTCCTAAACTGAAAGAGGTGTATGAGAAGGTGAAAGAATATCAGTCTTGGCAACTCCTTGTTTGGTTTCCATAGTATTACTAGTGATAACATTTATGTTTGTAAAGATCCCTTAAGAAGTTTAGGATTAGGTTCAAATTGCATCATAAGAAAGTCTTGAAAATTAGATTGATCAAGAGATTTATTAAGTGTTTGAGGAGCAAAGGTTAAAACCTTATATTGAAGAGTGAGAGTTAAAGTCATGATAAAGAGTTAGAATAAGTTATCATCATTCATGTTATGATCATCTTTATGAGCTAAATATTTCCATATTTTGATAAAGTCATGAGTTGATTCAGTTGGATAGTGCTTAGCATTGATAAAGTGGCTAAGTTAGTTTTCGAGAAGATCATTGTGTTGAAACTCTTTAACCAAAGGATTAACCAAATATTGAAGTTTCCAAATAGAGTGTTGGGGAAGTTACTTATACCATTATAATACATCACCAGTAATATTTTTAACTAAGAGTTTAGTAGTGGTGAAGGTATTAGTTTGGATCCACTCTTTGTAAAGGTTTTCAAAGGCTTTGAGAAATGAGGTAGGATATTTAGTCTCATCATATTTAATAGTTAGAGATATGTTACCAATATCAATGGAAACAATGAAGGGAGATAAAGTCTCATTTTGAATAGTTTGAAGCATTGTGTTATTCATTATGGGTTGAGTAATAACATTACCTAAGTCATCCCTAAGACCTGGAGGAATGAAATTAGGATTAGCTTGAGGATGAATAGTTATAGGTTGACTATCCACATTGATTATGTGTTGTTGAAGTTAGATTATTTGGTTAGTGTTAGAATTTTGCATAATGTTCATTTGTTGAATAACTTGGGATAAAATTTGAGTTCTATTAGGTGGGGGGTTGGTGTTGGTAGGAACACTCCCCACATTGGTATTATGAAGAGGACTTCTATAAGGAGGATTAGTTGGATTTTTAAGTAAACATGTATCAATCATTCCCACATTAGTTTGAAGATTTTGAGAAGTTTATTGGTAAGTATAAAAAGGATTAGATCCATCAACTTCATCTTGAGGTGTTATCTCCACCCTATTATTGTCCATAGATGAAGGAGGAGAAGAGGTGCCCCAAGAGTGATTGTGCTCTTGGGAGGAAAAGAGAAGAAGAAATGAACATCCCATATAGTACCTAAATGGATTTAAGATATTTGAGAAGATTTTTATAGGAGTATTCATTCTAACTGAAGAGAGATGAATAGAATGTAAAATTGGAAAGTAAGGAGTTAGATTGATAAACAAGGAAAGCAAGAAATAGTACAAGGTTGACTGGGTCAATCAAGTATAGAAAATATGGTGTATAAACTATAAAAGGTCAAATGGATTGATCTAGTATAGTGAAAAGAGGTAGGAAAAAGATGGAAAAAGAGCTACAGACTATATAGGGTCAACTGGGTTAATCCAATATAGTGATCAAGGGCTAAAAAAGATATAGGGTCAATTGGGTAGATTAAATATAATAAGTAGGGAGAAAGATAAAGATGATAACAAGTTATGAATTGAAACAAGATAATTTTTTTAGCTAATCTAGGAAAGTAAGAGATGAAAGGAAATAAACAATCAATTGGATCAATGTTGGCCAATCTAATTAAGGTACACAAAATAAAACCTTGCACTAACACTAGATAATGCAAGTTTTTTCACACACAATTGAACAAAGAACAATCAAACAACTTGAAAAGTAAAGCTAACTAATTATTTAACCTAATTGTCAATTATATTATTAAAAATGATTTTAAAATGTGATTGGAAGTTGGCTATAAGAAAGATACTAGATAGCAATCTAAAGATGGTTTTAGGTTTTTTGGGCTAAAAGGGACTATAATGGTAATGATACAATCTTAGTATTGGTACCTACCCCCTAACTTCACAAAACATAACAATAAGGGTATTAGGTGCTTAGCCATAATATACCATTAGCCATGCTTTATACTTGACCAAAGCATCAAGTCAGCTTCCCTCTTGGTGATGAAATCTAAGTAGGTTGGTCTAGGTTAGAAAATTGTTAAAGTGATTATTTATGCTATGTTATTTGTCCATGTGTACATAAAATAGAAATAGTGAAACTATGTAAGCTATTATAAGCATGCAAGCAACAAGAAAAGAAAGGTGTGAGTTAATTAGTAATAGATATAAGGTTAATTAAAACTTTGAAATAAGGTATAATGTTGACACTATATGCAAAAATTATATAACATGGTCGATAGTGTTGAACCTATGCTATAAAATCAAGGTCTAAAAATGAACTAGGTTGGTAGTGTCAATCTAGTTATTTTAGATAGCACACAGAAGACAAAATTGGGTTGACAGTGTTGATCCATTTAATTATGCAAGGGTAGTTTTTAAGATTGAAAACTATGAAAGGAAATACATATAAGAGAGAAATAGATAATTAGAAAGGAACCTTGGCAGATCAGAGATGTAATGAAGAAGATTGATGGTCTAGGACCTAGATGTATGCTTGATTACAAACTAGGTTGACAATATCAATCAAGTTATACATGAACCTGCTAAAAAGTGTTAAAACTATAAAGGGTCAAGTGGGTTGAACTAGTATGTTAATATAGATGTTTGAGAGGCTAGAAACTTGTACTAGGTTAATTAGGTTGATCCAATTACCTGTTCTTGAAACCTACACAAAGAAAAATAGCTAGGTTGATAGAATCAATCTATAATGTCAAAAATATATGATAAAAATGTTGATAAAATGAATAAAATAAATGAAGTAAAAGTGAAAAAATATTTCAAGGGTTAGTTCACTTTGGGTTCACTAAAATGTATGCAATCAAAAACACATTATGTCTAAATTAATCCTAGATCAAATAAGATAGATCAAACCTATACTTATGATTGGGATACACTTATTAAGTAGGAACATGACCAATATGGGGATTTGCTAGACCTGATTAGGGGATCACTTGTCACAACATATCATGGTAGGAAGGGTTCCAAAGCCTATAGTCTAACACAATCACACAATAACCCTAATAGAGTCCTAAAGTTTAAAACATTCACTCTATTCTAACAACAAGAGATAACAATCTAATATAGTGCACACCAAAGCTTGTGGCATAAAATGGGTGTTAGAAGGACTAAAAAAATATGTATAGGAAAATTCAATTAAAATAAGTATGAGTAACACCCTAATACATCAAATATGAATGATATTATTATTTGAGCCAACACTTATGTTATTTATATCTAATAAAAGAGAGGAAAACAAAGTCAAAATATACTTACCTAAATGTGAACTCATTGAGACTAAATCTCTTTCTTGGCCAAAGGGGCTTTTTAAGAGGCTATTTTGGTTTCTAAGGATCACTAAGAAAGTCCAAATCATCTAATACTTATCCATAAGGTTAGATTCTCCAAATAATAAACCTAAGCTAAGTCTCCTCAATTACAATGTTGGAAGAGCAAATTGTGAAGAAGTGTGAGAAAATAATAACTCTTGATTACACATATGGATAATGACTAAAATGATCTTGTATATATAGGTAGATATTTCCTTAAATCCTTTTGATAACATTGGTCGTATAGGGTCAAACCAGTGTGTTTTTAGGGATAATTTCCTAGGTTTGTGCTAGCTCAGCCAAAAGGCTAACAAACCAAGAAAGTAAAGAATACCCCTAAGCTATATTTGGTTGACCTAGTTAACCTAGTATAATCGATAGTCAAAAAAGAGTTTAAGATAAGAAAGAATGGATAGAAAGAGGAAAATATTGGAAGAATACTCAAGGGAGGAGAAGTAGCTTAGGTAATGGTTTTGGGATCTAATTGGATTGGTAATAATGTGGAAATAAGATATACCAATCCTACGAAGGACCAAAAGTCTTCCCACCCCTTTCTTAATGCACCCCTTAAGGCATGCACTCAGAGATATTGAGTCTTGATAGGTTATTTTAAGATTTAAAGCATTAGTAATTGATAAAAGTTAGAAATATTATGTGTATACACTCATTTCTTCTTAGATATTGTTGACACTGGAAAGTGCACCCTGCGGCAGGAAAATAGATTCCTGCCCTCTCCCCATAACATGGAAACCCCTCTCCTGCTTGTGGGATGGTGAAGCAGGAGAGGAGAGTCTCTAGGTATGGGCTAGTTCCCTCTTATGTATCTTGTTTGTTTCAGGTAGCGCAAAAATATAGGTATATAGGTATACTAGGGGATGAAAAGGGAAGGAGAAAAAGCATGAACAAACAACCTACTCTAAAAGAGGTGATACACCAAAATAGGTTGACCTTCCACATCCACTCTCAGAATAAAAAAAAAACATACATACACTCAGATCTGGCAGAAAAGGCCAAGTCTCTGGGATGACAGGGAGGTTCTTATGGAAAGCACAAGAAACAGGGACTCACCAAGGTGCTGAGGGATACACACTGTAAGTGACCTCACCTGTTTAATACCTCCAAAATAGAACTCTACTCCTGACAGCAGCAGACAATGGCACTTAGTAGATCACAGGTTTGCTGGTGTTGAACCTGTGCGAGCATCAAGAGGCAATGATTGGACACAGATTAACCTTTAATGCATACACAGAAAGATCCATCCAAATAGAGGTAAAAATGTCTTTTTATTGATTCAAGTGGAAAATTTGGAGAGCAGTGCTCTTTACAAAAGTGGGGAAGCCCTTGATAAAATGACTAAGTAGTATATTTATAACAGAAGAGCCAAGAGAAGTCAAGTGGGAAGGGTGAAAAAACACTGTAGCTGATGTCACAATTCTGCCAAGGCCATGCTTATTGCCTCATTTTGCGTGCTGGTCTTCTCCTTTGGCAGCTGGGTAGGTTTTTTCTTGTGCACTGCAAGTGATTTTTGCCTCATCTATTGTGGGCAGCAAATTCACCACCCTCTGCATGGACTTCATGTAGGACTTCTGCCAACATCAGCCAATAAGCTACCGATGGTGGCAGTTTCACTGACATCGACCTATGTAATCTGCCGACAGCGGTAGTTTTGCCAATGTCGGCCGATATGGACGGCCTTTCCTTTTTCATTTGTGCTGTGGGCGGCAATTTTGTCGTCCTCTACATTTGTGTAGGTGGTCTCATTTTACCTACCCATGTTTTGGGCAGCGATTCTACTGCCCTCTGCATTTTGCCTGCGCTCTTTTTGCCTAAGTGTCAAACGTTCCATTTTTTCTTCTCTTCTCTTGTGAATGTCTGAAGACTCTACCTTTCGCTACCATGAACGTCAACAAATGAGGCCAATGAACCAATGCTCTAAAATGGAGCTGTCGAAACCTGAAGGTGGACCTCGCAACTTGAAATGACTGGGCATGCAACGCAGGTGTAGGAAGTGACCAAGATTTTGCCTGAGGGGCAAAATTGGGTCAACAAATTGGTGACTCACAGGGGAAGCATGCCTGCTATGCTTAGAACCCAGTTGCCTTGCATATCCATTGGGTGCAGAGTCAGATGGTAACTTTGAAGATAGTTCACAACAGCTCAAAAGATTCCAAAATCAAAATATATAGAATTTACCCCCACACGCGAAGGGAAACACATAAGACTAAAAAAATGACTAACTATGCAAACTACACTTAGGGAAAATAGGGAAAACAACAAGGGAAACTATGTACAGCCGAACCAAAATTCAATGGCAATGCTTCAAATGTATCTCATTGATTGGGATATGCAATTCTTCACCATCCAGCTTGGAGAGTTGGAACGCATTATGCTGCTTGCATTGAGTAATCATGTAAGGACCGCTCCAGAGGGCATCAAATTTTGCATGTTTTTTGGGCTTAGCTCTATCTTTGTCCCATTTTAGGATAATATCTCCTTTGGCAAAAAAATTTAATGAAGACTTCTTGTCAAAATGTTTTTTCACTTGATGCTGGCGACTGATCATAGAGACCATGGCCCGATTCCTCACCTCCTAGAGCTCCATTAGTTCACACAATCTGACCTCCATGCTGATTCCTTTCTTCTAGCTGTAGCTCATGAGTGAGGTCTAATGCCAGCAACTCAAGTGAGATAGGAAGCCTTGCTTCCCTTCCATGCACAAGCATATATGGAGAATTTTCGATTGATCTTTTCAGAGTGATTCGATCAGCCCATAGAGCTGTTTTCAACTTGGCATGCCAAGTTTTCTAATTTTCTTCCATGGTCTTCTTTATAATTCTGATCAAATTTTTTTTAGTGGACTCAGCTAGTCCATTCCCTTGCGGGTAGTAATTTGACGAAGTGCTAAGGTATATACCATACCTTAGCGCCCATTCACTAGTTTTGGTTCCCAAAAAAGCCAAGGCATTATCTGAAATTATAGTGGCTGGGACCCCAAAATGTGTCACTAAGTCCTCATAGAAATCTAGGACTGCACTTTCATCTAATTTAATAGTGTACTGGGTGAGTCTTGGATCAAAGCCTTTCAAGTCGCTATAGTTCTAGGCAAAGATGTCAGTGAACTCCTGACACAGGAGAATGAAAGCTTGCCTTTCTTGAAATGTGCAGACCTTATCGAGCGCTAGCAACTTGTCCTTGAAGATTTTAACTTTTTCATAATTCTCCTCTTTGGTAGTGATGCATGCTTTGTCATCTCTTAGTTGGTCCTCTCTGTTGAAAATACTTTCAAGTGTGACCAGACCCTTAGGGAGTTTATTGTTCTTCAATTGAACAATCTAATTTCCATATTGCTGCTGCAATTTTGCTTGATTATGGACCGCAAACTCAGCCTCTTCTTGCAAGAAAAGAGCTATCTACTGGTCATTCTTGAAGACCTACCAATTTGTAACATTGTCTAGAATTGAAGGCTGAACCACCACTTTTAAATGGTACGAACCACAACCCCTGCTTATCTCTTTTGAAACATCAAATTGGGCACCAACAGCTGCCAGCCTATCAGCCTGCTTATTCTGTTCTCTGGGAATCAAGGTAATGTTAAGAGCAAGGAAATCCTCCATCAAGTCCCAGACTCTATGCTTGTAAGACTTTAGCAAAGAGTTCTTGGTTAGATTCAGGCCTCTTATTTGGTTCACAACTAATTCACTGTCCCCCAAGATTTGCAATTTCTTGATCCCTCTCTTTCTCGTCCACTCGAGTCCATGAATCAAAGACTCATATTCTACAACATTACATGTGCAAGAGAACTGGAAATGAAAAGATGAAAAGTATCTTTCTTTAGAAGGAGAGACTAACATTGCCCCACCACCGGCACCCAATTTGCTTTTGAAACTGTCGAAGTATAGCTGCCACAGGCCAAGGTCTTCTTTGTTCTCCTTCATTATATTGGGCATGATGGCACTTTCTTCATGCAAGCAATAGATGCCAAGGTCTACCTCATCAATAAACTTATAAGGATTGTGCTTGAAGTTATCACTTCCCCACTCATCCAAGAGTAGATCTGCAACTCCTTCAAGAGCAGAAGATGAAGATTTGTCTATCTGAGAGTCTTTGGGATCAATGATAGTGTAACTGACATTTGCTGCCTTAGGTGAATAGGGCTCTAGGTGGTCCTTGTAGAGTGCCTCAGATTTGATTTTCACTTTGGTCCCATATTTGGCTCTGAAAACTAGATATGACCAATTCACTGCTAGATAACCACCTATCTTGGACGTAAAGTCCCTAGACAAGCAGATTGCAAAATATGGAGGAACGTCCGCTACCACTATATCTTGGGGGATTGAGAATGTCAGGCAGGCATGCAATGTTAAACTCAATCCTTTCAGGACTTCGACTATCTTTGTAGGTGTCCCATCTAGTTGCAAGACTCCCTTGTTCATTACTTCATATTTTAATCCCATCTTATCAGCAATGCATTTGGGCATTACTGAAGTGCTGGCCCCGCTATCAATTATGCAATTATGTACTAAGAAATCCCCTATGATCAAAGATACATAAAAATGGGGAGTCTTTTCTTCTTTCTTTACCTGACTTGAAGCAGAAAGCTACCCATTCATCATTAGGATGTTATTAGTGTCTGGCAGGATGGCCTGGCGATCTAGCTCATGTAATTCATTCTTCAATACTTCTTTTTGTCCTGGAAGATACAATGAATCCCATAGATAAATGTTCACGTGCAATTTTTTCATTTGATCAACTATATTAATTTGGGGGCTGATTCCCTTCGTGCTTTCCTTTGGGTTGATCCTAGCTAGAGCTATGTACTGAGGAGCTGAAGGTGCAAATAGTTGTCTGGAAATTGAGGCCTTTTGAAATGGGTGTGATGGAGGATTCGTTGTTGCCTGAGGGGAAGCTTACACTTCTCCAACTACTCTTATTTTAAATCTCATGTTGGCTGCAATGCAATCAGCTTGATTGCCTCTAGTACCTCCATAATTAATTGCACAGAGCTCACCTTCTTTGTGATTTATCAGGGTGGAATTTGGCTGAGTTTGATTGTTACTCATGCTGGGTTGGGACGGAAACTCAAAAAATTGAGAAAAATTAGTAGCCTAATTTTTTGAATTCTGGAAAAAATTCATCATATCATTCGTGTGGATAGCTTGCTCTTGACCCTGTCCCAGGGTTGAATAACCTGGCTGCTCCTGCACTAGATTATTCTGAGTAGGCACCATGGCTCTGGATGACGAAGAGGGGCCTGAGTTATAATTTTGATAAGGCCTGGTTGTAGTGAGTTTCCCTTGACCATGGTTATAATTTTGAAAGGGAGGTTTAAAAGCATGGCCATAATTTTGATGACCCTGGTTTGGCTTGTTGCCTTGGGCTTGCTGCCTTTTAAGGGTAACAAGTTCGTTTGACATGCTCTGCAACAGGCCCTTAACTTCATTTAATTCATTGGATGGAAAAGTAGATAGATTTTCAATGACAGGTAGGGGAGCAATTGTGGGAGTGATGGCCTGAATTAGGGGTAGCGGTTCTGGGAAAAGTGGCATATGCGGCCTAGGGGCAATTTTCCCAGCTTGAATCAAGCAATTTTCAGCCGCAATGGCTATGTCATATGCAGCTGGCAGTATGTGTCCCCCCATAGATTGGATCATCATAGCAATGTCACTATTTAATACTTTTAGATAGTACAAGAAAGCGTAGCTGGGGGTTGGCCTTACCAAGATGGAAATTCTATCCCAAGTCTTTTGAAACTGCGTGTTGAAGTCCTGCATGTACTCGTGTGGAGCTCTTTTTATAGTTGTTAGCTGCTTAGCAAGAGAGAGGCCGTCACTTTTTTCCCCAAAATGATCAGTCAAACAGGTGCCCAATTCATTCCAAGAATGTATGGAATTCATAGGCAAGGTGCCGTACCAGTCGAGAGCTTTTCCTTTCAGAGACAAGGTTAACAGTCTGATGGCAATGTTTTCTTCTATTATATTGTGAATATTGCAAAGGTTGGCAATATTCTTGATATGCTCAACAACTATAATAGGTCCCACTCCATCAAAAGAGGGCACATTTTTTAGATCTATTCTGGGGATCGGATCATAGCATGGGAGGTTTAAGGGGCTCTCACCATGAAAAGCTACAAAAGGCAATGCCATGGCTAGAATAGGTTGTATTTGTGGCTAAGCTGGGTTGGTGTTCCTAGCAACAAGTCTAGGAGGATTTACCAGTGGATAAGGGTGAGTTCTTTCAAATTTGAGCCTTTTAGCAGAGTTTAAAGGTAGTTCAATGAACTCAAAGGGGACCCTTCTTGAAGCTAACCTTGTGGTAACCTTTGGCATAGAAGTTTAAGTGACTGGTCTTAAAAATAAAGAATTGAGCTCTTATCAGTGGAGTTGCCAGATGTTGGAAATATTTGAAAATCACTATAGTAGGACCAGCATCAATCTTGAAATACTACTGCATTAGAAAATGATAACATTATGGTCCCACTGGGCGTGCCAAAATTGTTGACGCTAGAAAGTGCACCCTGCAACAGGAAAATAGATTCTTGCCCTCTCCCTGCAACATGGAAACCCCTCTCTCACCTATGGGATGGCGAAGCAGGAGAGGAGAGTCTCTAGGTATGGGCTAGTTCCCTCTGATGTATCTTGTTTGTTTTAGGTAGCATAAAAATATAGGTATATAGGTATACTGGGGGGGATGAAAAGGGAAGGAGAAAAAGAATGAACAAACAGCCTACTCTAAAAGAGGTGATACACCAAAACAGGTTGACCTTCCACATCCACTCTCAGAATAAAAAAAACATACATACACTCAGATCTGGCAGAAAAGGCCAGGTCTCTGGGATGATAGGGAGGTTCTTATGGAAAGCACAAGAAATAGGGACTCACCAAGGTGCTGAGGGATACACACTATAAGTGACCTCACCTATTTAATACCTCCACAACAGAACTCTACTCCTGGAAGTAGCAGACAGTGGCACTTAGTAGATCACAAGTTTGCTGGTGTTGAACCTGTGCGAGCATCAAGAGACAATGACTGGACACAGATTAACCTTCAATGCATACACAGAAAGATCCATCCAAATAGAGGTAAAAAATGTCTTTTTATTGATTCAGGTGGAAAATTGGAGAGTAGTGCTCTTTACAAAAGTGGGGAAGCCCTTGATAAAATGACTAAGTAGTATATTTATAACATAAGAGCCAAGAGAAGTTAAGTGGGAAGGGTGAAAAAACACTGTAGCTGATGTCACAATTCTGCCAAGGCCATGCTTGTTGCCTCAGTTTACATGCTAGTCTTCTCCTCCGGCGGCTGGGTGGGTTTTTTCTTGTGCACTGCAAGTGATTTTTACCACCATCTATTGTGGGTGGTGAATTCGCCACCCTCTGCATGGACTTCATTTAGGACTTCTGCCGACGTCGGTCGATAAGTTATCGACGGTGGCAATTTTGCCGAAGTCAGCCTATGTAATCTGCCGATGGCGGCAGTTTTGACGACGTCGGCCGATATCGATGGCCTTTCCTTTTTTGTTTGTGCTATGGGTGGTAATTTTGCCATCCTCTACATTTGTGTAGGTGGTCTCATTTTACCCGCCCATGTTTTGGGTTGTGATTCTGCTGCCCTCTGCATTTTATCTGTGCTCTTTTTGCCTAAGTGTCAAATGCTCCATTTTTTCATCTCTTCTCTTGTGAATGTCTGAAGACTCTGCCTTTCACTACTGTGAACGTCAACGAATGAGGCCAATGAACCAATGCTCTAAAATGAAGCTGTTGAAACCTGAAGGTGGACCTCGCAACCTAAAATGACTGGGCATGCAACGGAAGTGTAGGAGGTGACTGAGATTTTGCCTGAGGGGCAAAATTGGGTCAATAGATATTTCATGTACATTATATACAACTCCATTAATTTACTTACATAGATTATTCTATCATAGAACTAGCTATGCCTTGAACTTTCTTGGAAGACCAACTTTGTTCTTACATAACTCTTATCGCACTTAGTTGTATGACCTACAATTTATCACATAAGATCCTCTTTCATAAGAGATTCCATCCATATATCTAATTGCTCCTAAATTCTTCATATGTATAAGATATGGAATCAACAAAGTTCCTACTTAGATTTATCTTATAACCTATACATTTGACTAAGTGTTGGAAAACACTACCAAAATGCCTAAGAGACCAAATTTTCTCAAGCATATCTTTTATCATGTTATATCATGTGACCTAATATTGAGCGCATATAATCTAGGCACAAAAATGAACAAACACATATGATAATTTTATCATAACACCTCCATGTGTGAAAATTTTTACCTCATCAATATGATTACTTGGTTATGTTTAGCCCTTTTCAAATTTGGCTAAGTATAGAAACTTAGTGATTTTTTTCTAAGTAGCCAAATTTACATCCCCACATCTTGTACTATGCTTCATCACATATATTCAAATATGGTGCATAAAAACTAGGTAATAATGTGATCAAAACCATATACCCAAGTCTCTTAGACTAACTCACACATGGAAATGGTTACATAAGCAAACTACCTACTCATATTTTCCTCTATAAACTGAAAGTGTCTAGATGAATTCCAATCATGAATATAAGCACTCCAATCATCCTTGACCTCTGATAGGATGCCTTACACATCATCAAAACAACATACTCAACCCTAAACATTAATCACATCCATAATATCCATTTTGAAATCAATGACATGCTCATATTTTCCCTATTGACATCAATGGCAATAAAATTGCTAACAAAGAAAGAGAAATATTTCAAGGATACAAAGATAGACTTAAACATAGCTGATGTAAATAAAGGTGAAAGAGAAAATAAACTTGAAGAAAATAAAAAGAAAAAGGTAACTGATGTATATAGATATACAAAAGTGAGAGACTTGAAGAAGCCAGAGTTTATAAGAGCTCCTCATACTACACCAAGAAATGTTACAACTAGGTAGTCCTCTTCTTTCTATGGTTATTGTTATATCTATAATTATTTTGGTCATAAGGATATTGATTGTAGAGTTGTACCTAAAAGGATAATAATTTTTTTAAGAATAAATTCATTTTCTCCCTTGTTAGATACAAATGTAATATGTTATAATTATAATAATTTTGGTCACATAGACAAACAATGTATAACAAACTTTGTAAGACAAAAAACATAAATTAATAAGAAAGGAATGCTTCCCAGTGTGAACAAAGGTTCACAAGTCTCTAAAAATTATTAAAAGGAGCTAAATAAGAAACCTAAGGATGTGTGGAGAGTGAAAAATAAATCTATGATTGCTCAAACTACACTCTATGACAAGGAGTAGAATTTGTGGGTAACTGATAGTGGTTGCTCAAAACATATAACTAGTGATAAGATCAAGTTCATCAAATTGAGTAAATGTAAGGAATGATTTTTCAACTTGGGAGACAACATTATAGTAAAGATCACAGGAAAGGAACTTTGAACAAAGATGGAAAACTACCTACACATGATGTCCTTTCTATTGAAGCATTGAAACATAATCTTCAAAGTGATAACCACATGTTTGATAATGGATATAAGGTCACATTTAATGAATAATACTACAAGTTAAAGAGATCTATAAGATTAGTTATAGAAGGGAAAAAAACTAAAATAAATATCTATAATCTTGTTGAAGTGAATGGTAATATCTTCCTGATAAGAAATATTGATGAGATTTATTTAAGGCATAGAATAATGCATCATGTCAATTTTGATAACCTAGTCAAAGTAAGCATAAATTAGTCTATCAAACACATTCCCAAGATAACCAAACTTGCAAACACTACTTGTAAGGAATGTTAACTAGGTAAGCAGACAAGGGTCAGATTTCAAATAAAGGAGTATGTAACTACATAGCCTCTAGAATTAGTTCATACTAATCTTTGTGGTCCTACTAATACAATAGGATATAAAGGAGAGATATAATTCATGTTATTTTTATATGATTACTCAAGAATGACATGGGTAACCTTTTTGAAAGATAAGTCTCAAGGATTTTAAATATTCAAGATCTTTAGAGACATGGTGGAAAATGAGATTAGATGAAAAATCAAATTCTTAAGATCTAATAAAGGTGGATAATTCACTTCAAATGAGTTCATATATTATTGTGAGAAGCATGGAATTAAAAGGCATTACTCTACATCAAGGACTCCAAAATAGAATGGAGTTATTGAGAGAAAAAATAGGACAACCAAGGAGATGGCCAGAATAATGTTAAAAGAGGCTAAGTTACCTAATGGATACTAGAGAAAAGTAGTCCAAATAATAGTATACATCTTGGATAGAGTTTAACTAAGGGTAAATAATGAAAAAACACTTTATGATCTATTGTATGGAAATCATACCTTTGTTAAGTACTTTAGATTGTTTAGAAGCAAATGATACATCAAGAGAAAGGTGGAAAATTTGGGAAGCTTTGAATCAAGATGTGGTGAAGGAATACTTCTTATTTATTACACCCAAATAAAATCCTACATTTCTTACAATAAAAGGCTACACAAGATTTTAGATAGCATCAATGTCAAGGTTAAAGAATTAATGAGACATTTTAAACCTCAAAAAGAAACCTATAATGGGGAATTAGATTATAAAGTGGAGGCAGATAATGAAGAGCATGAGGAATAAAATGAAAAGGCACCTCCAAGATTTATTCAAGAGGAACATCCTATATAAAAAATAATTAGCAATAAGAATGTAGTTTAGACAAGGAGAAGAGTTTTAATTAATAAGGAGCAAGTAAGTTTTGTGTTTATATCTAAAATTGAACCTAAGAGCTATGTTGAAGCCAACAAGGATGAGAATTGGATAAAATCCATGGAAGAAGAAGTTACCCAAATTGAAAAGAACAAAACTTAGAAATTAGTTCCAAGACCTTCAAACAAGAATGTGATAGGTACAAAGTGGGTCTTTAGAAACAAGCTCAATGAGGATGGATTTTTTATAAGAAATAACGTAATATTAGTGTGTAAAGGATATACATAGGTTGAGGGCATATATTTTTAGGAAAAATTTGCTCCATTTGCTATATTAGAATCCATAATAATGTTTTTAGCATTATCTATTTACTAGAAATTCAAAGTCTATCAAATGGTTGTTAATTTTGCTTTCTTGAATGGGAACCTAGAAGAGGAAATTTACATAAAACAACCTAAAGGTTTTTAATTGTTAGAATAAGAATATTATGTATGCAGACTAAATAAAGATTTGTATGGTCTAAAATAGGTACTTAGAGCATGATATCCAATATTGGACCAGTACCTACAATAAGAAGGTTTCAACGAAGGATATGCAAACAATAATCTATACTTCAAATCCAAGGGTGAGCATATGTTGATTATTTTTGTTTGTGTAAATGACATCATCTTTGGTGATATAAATTAAAAAAATTTTAAAGAGTTTGTTACATGAAATAAAAGTGAGTTTGAGATGTCTATGCTAGGATAACTTTCTTTCTTCCTTAGTCTACAAATAGCACAATCTGATGAAGGAATATTTATATCCCAAACTAAGTATGCAAAGTAATTGCTCAAGAAGTTTTGAATGGAAGATATCAAACTAGTTAGTAATCCCATGATAACTAGATGTAAGTTGATTAAAGAGGATGAGACCCTTGATGCAAATCAAACTATGTATAGATTAATGATAGGTAGCTTGTTATAATTAACTACATCAAGACCAAATATCATGCAAGTAGTGTGCATGGTTTAATATTTCAAGCTACTCCCAAAGAATCACATATTAGTGTAGTGGAAAAGGTGTTTAGATACATCAATAACAGAATTGACTATGGCCTATGATATCCCACAAATGAAGATTTCACTTTGATAGCTTATACATACATTGATTGGGTAGGAAGTGTGGATGATAGAAGAAGCACTAGTGGTGGTGTATTTTTCTTTGGAAAAAAAATTGTTCCATGGTTGAGAAAAAAGCAAGATTCAATTACTATTTCTACATTATAAGTAGAGTATTTAGTAGTAGTGGTATGTTGTACTTAATTCTTATGGATGAAGTAAACACTCAAAGACATCAAGGTTGAGCACAAACCACCTATCTATATTCTTTATGATAATTCAAGTGTTATTAATATATAAAAGAATCTAGTGATGCATTCTATAATGAAGCACACATAAATCAAGTATCACTTCTTAAGAGAGGGGGTTGTAGATCAAGATGTCATAATGGAGTATTTGCCAACTCAGGATCAAATTGTAAACATATTCAACAAACCTCTTCCCAAGGAAAAATTTTAGTATCTGAGATAGAAGTTGGAAGTGTTGGATCCTACATCATATCACTATATCTTAGTGATAGGGCATGAGTCTAGGGGGAGTCTCATACAAGATTTTTTAATCCCTAGAAGAAGAGAGAAAAGGAAACTCAAGTATGCATAATTTTACAAAGTTTTAATGAGTTGATGGTTGTATATTCTTGGACAAAATCCTTTATCAGATAAAGGGGAAAACAAATTTGGAAACATAGTTAGAAATAGTTCCTTTTCCATTGATGTTAAAGTGGGATAAGAAGAGAAAATGCTCTCTATAAAATTTTGGAGAAAAAGTGAAAATGTCAAAGAAGTAGAGCTAGTGTCCAAGTTGAGTATTAGGAAAATGTGCCATTACCTAAAGGGGAGAAATTTTTGTATGAAATAACTTAATTTCATACTCATAAGAAGATAATGCAAGTAATGATAGAGAAGGAAAAGAATAGGAGAAGATTATAACATTTAATTTGTCATCAATGACAAAAGGGGAGATCATTGGCAATTTGATTTTCATTAATGTCAAAAGGGACATTATGACCATGTCATTGATGTTAGAATGGAGATTATGGATTTCATTAATGCTTAAAGATGAATATGATGATTTATGGATGTGCAAAGGATTCTATTAAAGGTCAATGATGATTGGAATACTTGTGCTCATGATTATAATTCATCTGTTTCTTCATATTAATCATAGAGATATTTTGGTTCTATGATAGGAAAATATAAGGAAATTTGTTGATGTCACCATTTCCATATATGGATGATTCTAGGGGAGATGGTCATATTTTTGTGATCACATTTATCCCTAATTATTATGAACCAATTTTGAAGTCATGTGATGAGGCGTGGTAAAATATATGGGGATGCAAAGTTGGTTAATCAAATAAAATTCACTATTTTTTTATACTAAGCCAAATTTACAAAGAGGTTAAATAGAGCTAAGCAAATATGTTGATGAGGTCAACATTTTCACACATGGAGGTGTTAAGACAAAATGATCATATGGGTTTGTTCATTTTTGTGCCTAGTTTTTATGTGCTAAATATTAGGTCACGTGATGTAGCAAGACAAAATATATGCACAAGCAAAGTTGGGCTCTCAGGCATTTTGACAATGTTTTCCAACACTTAGTCAAATTTGTAGGTTGTAAGAAAAGATAAGAAGGCATTTTTATGATGTCATATCTTTCACATATGAAGGATTCATGAGAGAATAGATATATGGATGGAATACCCTATGTAAGAGGATCTTATGTGCTTAATTTTATGTCATGGAACTAAGTGAGATAAGAGTTATGAAATAAAAAAGTTGGCCTTCTAGGCAAGTTTTAGGCATAGCTAGCTCTTTGGTAGAATAATTTGAGTGATCAAATTAATGGTGTTATATATTTCATGTATGACATATTTAAGAAGAAATGAGCATATGGGTTTTTTCATTATCATGCCTATTTTATATGGTCTAAATTTTATACTAGGCAGTTGAGCGAAGAAAAAGATATGAAGATTCAAAGTCAACCTTCTAGGCATAATTGAGATGGTCCCCATAGTCAAATCTATATAAGGTAAAGTTTGAGATAGTTTTAATATCAATGGTTAGCACTTAATCATATGGTAAAGATCCAATGAAACATATCAAAGTAAATTTTTCAAATGGACCTCCAAATAAACATGCTAGTGACAAGAGTCACAATTATGGAACTTGAAAAGTAAATATATGGAGTAATTTAACATCAAAAGGTCAATGATATATGCATGATTTCTAAGTGTCTCAATAATAATAAATGATAGTAATGTATAAAATTTATGCACTAATGCCAAGTGTCGCATTCTTGAGAGCTAATCAGAGATAAATATCAAGTTTGTTAGAAGATCTAATATTGAGGGGGTGATCATGTAAAGGATATCAAAAAAAGTGAGTGGAATTAATGGGATAAAGTGCTTGAGGTTATCGACATAGTGGTGAGTTAAATACCAAGCAAACTAAATAAGATTGACAAAGCATAAGCATTCTAAAGACTTAGGAAGTAGCGAGATAGGATAAAACTATTGACATTTAACATCAATATAGAAGTAAAGATCATGCTAGTATGAAGATCTAATGACATGCAAAATCTTGGATTAGTAAAATCAATGTACACATTTTAATGTTGAATAATTAAAGTTCATAAGTATACAAGGATCCAATAGAGAGTGTGATACTATCAGAGATCGATTGAATGGATGCATTTTAAAGTTGAGCTTGGTTAATCAACCATAAATATCCCTAGTTTTTATCATTATTTCCTATAAGTTGAATATCCCTTGGTTTTTCTCCCTAGATTTCAAAATGATTACAAAATAATTATTCAATAACATCTTGTTCCTTACAAATCTGCCATGAAGGTTTTAGATTTTAAATATGAGGATCTTGATTATAGATTGTTTCCTTTCAATTTGAAAGAATAAAAATATGATCAGTTTTGAACCTTGGCATAATTTGGTTAGTTAGCTGATGCTCAAGTTTTATTAAAATCATTTGTGATGATCAAATGAGAGTCTCAATAACTAATTATGGATTTCAATTTTAGATTTAAAATTAATTATAATAGAGTTATAATTGCTCTTATATATTCTAAAATAATGTTTCTATATATGTATTTGCATGATTTGGATCTTTTTGACTTTTCAAGTCACCTTGATCTCTATATCACCCACACTCTAGAAACACGACTTTTAGGTCAATGTAAAATTAGAATGAGCTAGTTCTCAACCTTCACCAACCATCATTTTGACCATTTAGAACCAATATAAGGTATTTACATGTTCTAATAGGCCTATTGATCACATTTGAATTCATAGTATCTTTCTATTCTATGTCAAGGCCTAGTTGAGGGTTAAAGACATAAGAATGTGTTTCAATGAGAAAACATAAAAAAGGGTCCTAAATCAACTCATAAAGGTTATGTTTATAAGTTGTAAAACATTATAAAGAGGTATAAATTTCATTTAATAATTATAACACTCTTTTTAACTCAAAACATTGTATAACTTGCTGAAAATATTTTTGACTTGTGTTTCCACCTTGTTTCTACCCCTTTGAGGACATTTTAGCTTCCTAGGTGGGAGAAGCTTCATCAAGATCATGACTAGGTATGCACTTCACCAAACCCTCATTCAATGAAATCCATGTATTTACAAGCATAAAAATAATAATATAAGGACTTCATAAAGATATAATGTTATGAAAAAACTTGAACAAGGATGGGCATATCTTTTTAGAAGCCAAAATTAGGTTGCAAACATGTTTCTAATGGTTTGAAAATCCTTTCAAGAGATAAGAGTAATAAATAAGGCTTGAGGAAGTTTAAATGGTCATAAAGAACATAAATTAAGGTTTTAAATCCTCAAATAGAATAAGAGAGGATATATAGACAAAAAATAATCATGAAAACAAGGTTTGTAGAGTTTCTATAAAGAAAACCAATCATGTCCTTTTTCTACTATTTTCATGAATAACACATGTATATTATTGGAAGAGTTTTATTTATTATTATTGCACCTAATTATGTCCTTAAACCTTTATAATAATTACTTAATCACTTGAAACTAGATGAATCCTTTAAAATACCTTGTAGATAGCCAAAATACTTAAAAATCTAAACCCATGAAGAGACATTTAAATGGTTTTTAAGCTTAGAGAGGCATTAAGATGAGTTTGCAACAAAATTTAAGCTAAAAAGGATTTTAAGGTAGAGATAATTTAATGAAATATAATTTTATCCTTATGTGTAAGATGAAAATGGAAGTTTACATGAATTTAAGAACATTTATAAGTCTACATCAATTCATGTGTTTCCATGATGATAATGCTAACAAAAAATACTCACAAGTTTTTAGTAGGGGTTTTTGAGTATAATTCTAACAAAAAATGGTTTTAATCTCTAGGAAATAATATGTAGGTCTATAAGCATTCATACAATATTCCATGGAGTTATAGGTCTTGGAACAAGTTTGGAAACATATTCAAAAGCACTTCAAGATCCTTCTAGAGTCTTTCAAGGTTTTTATGAGGTGGTTATTGACCAATTTCAGCCCAGGTCAACATTTGTCAACCACTATTTCATATGAAAACTATTTATATGATCATTATAGGTTTGAAAATGGTCCCATGGTGCTAAATGAGGTCAAATAATAAGTTATTATCTTTTTCACATTTACCACTTGTCTTAAAATCCTTTTATGCCATTGTTTGGTCATTTTAAGGAGATTATACCATTTTTATACAAAATAAAAAATTTTAATACTTAACCTAATGTAATTCATAACATGGAATGTTATAAAAATGTTTTGAAACTAAAAATTTACAAGTTCAACATTAAAATAAGAAGATCAATTGTAAACAGGGTAGTTTTATGTAGTTGTATAGACTACATGACTCATTTGGCACATGTGAAGGATTAAATAAGGTATATTGATATTTCCATAGATATTTTATAGGTTTAAATAGATTTAATTGATCTATAAGTGGAAAAAACTAATTTCTCTCTCTTATCACTCCCTTGGATAGGTCAATAAGGGTCAATGATTTTTTGTTGGTACAGATAGGGTAAGAAGAGTTTAATTAAATGCACTGTATGGATGTTAGGGGTCCCTATGTACTTAAATTTCATGGTCATGGTTTTTGTATTGGTTAGATATGTTGTATGAACAATCACTAATATTATTAACACCTCCAAACTAACTGTGTAACCCAAACACTTTGGTTTTCTCATCTAATTGCATTGGTCTATGTGAGTCAAGTAGTGCATATAGTATTGTATAGAATTTCCTCTCATTTAATGGTAAATTAAATTGGTTTAACATGTGTGATCATGGAAGTACAATCAAGATCACTCTCTTGTGCTAGGAATGAACACTAATGTTCTAAGAACATTGTTTTTACAATTGTAGATCTTGTCTTCTTACAAGTGGCTTCAAATCAAAGGTAATGCACTTGTTTTCAACCTATTATAGTATGGTATTGGTATAATTAAAATTCAATGGACAAATGGAAATCTTAAATCATTAGAAACTAAGTGAAGTTGAAGATTGAACTCACATAATATTAGATAGTCACCTACATGACTATGTAGGAGTATTTGAATAGTCATATTGATGGAGAAAAAAGTTTCAAGGTTGTGAGAATAGTTGAATTAAGACATTAAAAGATATTAGATATTATCTATGAGATCTAATTAAACACATATAGATGAAAGGTTGAATAAAGTTACAAAATGGGAAGTTTTACCTTAACTTCTCTAAAAAGGGACTCTACTCCACAAAATGTCATCTATTGGTGGAAGTTGATAAATTTTAGGTAAGATTAATACTCTCATCCTTGCATCCTAATCCTATAGTTCATATATAATCATAAGAGGAAGTTAGTGGGTCAATGGAGAAGGATGGTTGAATGGATTAAAACTCAGTCAAGTTTCCACTTGAAATACTCAATGAAACATAATGTCTTTTACTCCAAATGAACCTACAACTTGCAAGTGGCACATAATGTATTGACAATAGTGGAATGATTATATGGTATCAAGGCACAAAATGAGCTCACTCAGATATGAGATGGTTCTAGTGACCTAAGTAGGAAACTAAATAAGTGAAGTATAGTAGTAAAACATATATGACCACATATAGGAATCTCGTGACTCCCCTAATTAACACTTACAATTTGAGTCATACCCAAACTAGTCTCATGGTAAGAATGATGCAATTATGGAAGTTAGACAGAGATATGAGATGGAATGAATACATATAAATCACTCTCATAGTGATGATAAAAAATTATCGTGAGATCCTCATAGGCAAATGAAATGTGAATAATGTTGAAAAAACAAGTTTCTAACTCCATGCTTAGTCAAGCAAAACCGTATACATAGTCACTAGACCTAGAAACTAGTTTTGAGGTAATTTGATGTTGAGGGATATATAAGCATGGTCAAGAATTAAAACTTGACACATAGAGTTATCATTATTTGGACTATACCTATATGGTATAATTTGGTTATAATGACAATGGGAGTGCTCTATATTTTGTCTTAGACTAGAGGCACTCCATGGGAAGGATAGTCTACAAACCTAGTACATGGGTGGTGAAAAGATGGATAACAAAGGAAAGATGGATTGTTGGAAGATGTATAGGATTTTATTTAAGTTAAACAAGTGTTGAAGAACACATAAATTCTCTAGGAATAATTAAAAGTAGTCACATACTCAGAAACCTAGTATATGCCTATTAGGCCTAGAACTAGTTATGAACCCTCATGATGTCTAATGTCATTCATCTAACTATATGATCTTCGTAATAAATTTTAAAACCTTCATGGTATATTTTAGGTTTGATTTAACTCAGTGGTTTATAGAGATCAACCTAGAATTGGTCATTTTGGCCTAAATTAATATTAGTGGTATCTAGAATGCATAGTAGGAGCTCGAGAGCCAACTTATTTCACTCATATTTGTATAGAAAATGTACATGGTGTCTTAGTCACTTAAGGATATTTTAGTTAGGTATTAAACTCAAACTTAATGACATTGGTTTGAGGGTTAAAGTCTTAAATTTTATGAATCATCATTAAGAACCAGAATGACCTAAAACCCTCTCAATAACTTGATGAAGAAAAGATGAATTGAAATAAATATACAAAGAATAAATTTACCTAGAAAGTTTTTTAGACATGTTTTTCACTCTCTTTTGATCCTAGACACTCAATTTTTATGTATTGTCACTTTTATAGACAAGTTAAATTCTATGTTTTCTTCAAGTTCTAAGGTAATTTAAAGGTAAAAAAGGGAATATATGAATGAAAACCATTGTATAAGGTGTATGGAGATGTTTTATAACTCCTAACACCTCATTTTTACCTCAGTGGTGTATGAAAATCCCTCTATTAATTTTTTCATTACAAGGAGTCTTGAACAAGATAGTGAGAAAGAGGGTAACTACCTAAGTTGAAGATGAGAAATGTTGTTTGGAATATTTTGAGGTATACATGATATAATAAAATACAACAAGATTATGATAATGCGTCTCAAATCTATGCAAATAACTCCTAGTGACAAATGTGAGAATTCAAGCCTAGAAGGCTAATGAGTGACTGCAAGAAGTGAACAACAAGTGTCAAAGAGAGGATCATCATTTGATAAGTGTATAATGACTCTGTATTTATTGTTTACATCTTCTCATGTCAGGATATATTTTTCAACAAACTCTATGGTAGTTTAAGACAAATAGTGAACTCGTCATCAAGAGGGCAGTTTCAAGTAAGACAGTGAAGATCTTTATGCCAACCTCAAGAAGATGTTATGTTTTAAATTGACACATTTTCAAGAGAAATTCATGATTAAATTTATATCTCCTCTTGAATTTTAACTATTTTTTGATAATTGATACTTTTCCTTGTGACTCTTAAACTTCACTCTTTCTCTCTCCTCTCATATGCTCTATATATTCAAGCCATTTTGGCATTATAAGAATACACAATTGGTATGGAAAATCCCTGATTGTTTGATATCTTTTTTTGACTTTGAATAAAGTTATGAAGTTGATTTAGTCACTAAAATTATTGCCTAAGTATTTAAATTATTCTATTTTGGTGTCAAGTGATGAATGCATTTTGCTTGCTTTTATTTTACTCTTGTATGCATTGTGTAACATTTCTTTTAACATGTCTCATGAAGTGTATATGTTTGTTAAGTGTGTTTTGAAGTTTTAGAGATATTATTAGTGTATGAGATTAGAACTCATAGTCACCCACCTCTATATATTAAAAGCAATATGTCTCTATATATAAGTACTTATGATATAAGGACCCTTTGAGTTAGGATCAATTTTAGTAGTTTACCTTCTGAGTAAAAATGTTGGTATGTTTGTGGAGTTATATTTGGTGTACCAAATTCAAAATTTTAGGGTAATTTTATGTTTTCTTATTAAATTTTCATACCCAATAGTGATTAGTCTAGTGTAGTTTGTGAGCCTAAAAGATAGATAAAGGGAGGTAACCCATATCTAGATCTCTCTCTTTTGTAGCAACTTGTCTATATGTAGAGATAGTTCCATATTATCCAAATGTTGAGGTCTCTTTGAATTCTCTAGGGTGAAAATTTTGGATATAAAAGTTATAAAACACCTACTGAGACATGAATTCCAAGAATGTTGTTCAATATGGATGTTAGTCTTGACAACAAGGAGGCTACAACAATCTACTTCCTATAACATTTAGTGACTCCAACATTTTAATCTTGGTTGTAGACTAGTGCACTCTTTCATGCCTAAGGTAAACACAAGATATATCACTAAATTCATTCCTTTTTATTTTCAATAACTTCCTCATTATTCATACAAAGCAAATAGATTTGATAACACCCATCCTTACCCAAAGAGATCCTACCTTGGTCATAAACCTATAATAATGTTTATGATTGTCCCATTCATGTAAATTCCTAAAACTATCATGGTAAGGAACCTAAATTTTATTTCCTAAAATGTATATATTCATATAAGACTTACACACTATAATCCAATTCCCATATGTACCCTCAAAAGTGTCTCTTCATATATTAATGAGATTACCATTAACCCTATTAAGCATATTAGAAACATTTCTAATCTCTATAATATACATCACATAATTGATGAGAACATAGACATTAGGTTTTTGGATGTCTCTTTAAAAGTAAAATATCTTGACTCATATGTAACTTTGGCTTCTAAATCTATCACCACATGGGATGAGTTGGGAGATGTTTTGAAGAGAAGATTTTAAGACAAGAGTGATAACTTGTCATTGAATGAGTAGATAAACATCATAAGGATAGCACCTCAAAAAGTTATTGAATAATTAAATACAAGGTTCCATAATACATGAGATAGTATCCAATATTGGTAAGACCTATTACTAACCATGTGTTTCTTTATTATCTTAAAGCTTTTGATAGTGATATTTTAATGATGATACAATTTATGGGAGGGATCACATTGTTTAATGCCTATGAAGTGGCCATTAGGGTATAGAATTATTTTATTAAAGTGGGTAATATTTCCCCAAGACCTCCCATGCCTTTATTCCCTAATTACAAAACCCTTACACTTATTGTTTCACTGATTTGTACACCAACACATAAATCTACTACCCCTAGTCAGCGAAGCAAATCCAATGACGTAAAAAGGATGAGGGATATGGAGTAAGAAATCTTAGATTTCAAGAGTATCATATAATAGCAACAAGTGAGGATTTTCCAAAGCCAATATAAATGTAATCATTCCTACCCTAACTATCAAAGCAATAGACCACCTTTTTAAGGTCAGCTTTAAGGTCAAGGGAAGTTAGTTCATGCCAAATCATATAATGGTTATAACCCCCATTCTCATTCTACCTAAAGAGAATTAGTTATTAGATAATATAACCTTACCCAATATCATGATGTTCAACCTTCATGGGATCAACCTCATGATATATCTACTTATGTCAATGAATCCTTCAATCAAGCTTTCATGTTAAATTAAGTAACAATATCATATATGACTCAATATGAGGTACCTAATGGAGGAGAGAACAATGGGAAGAGTGCTCAAGTGGGTTCAATTTTGTCAATTTGTAGTAAAATGACTCATATGATGTGAATTACCAAGATTAGTTAAGAAAGGATTCAAGACCTATAGCTGCAAACACAAGGGAAAAGATGAAGGCAATTTAAGAGGTTTAAGGGGTTGTTGATAGTTTACCAATGAATTTTCAAACATCCCAAAGGGTAGGTATGTTTAATTCACTCCTAAATACATAGTTATATCATACACTTAAAAATTCTAAAAGTAATTTCATACCTTAGAATTATCAAAGTATAGGTAGTACCATTCTTATTAGTGGACAAGCTAAAGTTAGTGGATGTTTCACTAACATTGTAGAGAAAATGAAAAATATCATCCTAGTGATCAAGAACCTATAAAAAAATTTGATGGCATATCTAAATTATACCTTGATGAATGGGGAGATGAGTAATGTGGATTTGAAGAAATGGGACTTGTTACATACATTATCCATGAAGAATGTGATGGAACTCTTGAGGTAGATTTTGATGACACTTTAGAATAGGTTATATGGGGCAACTACCTTTTACACATGGATGATGATATGCATATTTAAACTATAAAAAAATAGGATAGTCATAGTGAGTAGTTATTTTTGATTGAAAAATAAGATAACACTCATGATAATTAACCTCAAGAGAAAGAAAATGGTATTTGGCAACAATTCAATGATGTAGTACAGAAGTTTGAGGAGATAAGTAAGTCTACAAATCCTTAAAAGAAATAAAAACCTAATAATGAGGTCAATCATGTAATTAATGAGTATAAAGAAGGGCTAAGGTCTCTACTAATAAATAAACAACCTTGGTAAGACCATGAAGTGTTTGATGAACACAAAGAAGATTGTCTTCATGACTCACAATAATAAACATACCATGATTTAAATGCATTTTAAATTTGGATAAGTTTCAAGACTCATAATGATCAGATTCAGTAGTGTCATGTGATCATGACCAGGTTAAAACAAGATAAAAATTCAAACAAGACTCTAAGAGGGATAGATGGAGTGTTTATGAGAGATCTGAGTGATACACTTGTATTCAATAGAGGATCCAACAATGGTAAGTCATTTGAATATCCATATAAGCAAGTTTTCATTAACAAGTATTCATCATATGAGGGTTTATTTTATTGGAGAATTATTGATGATAGAAGCATTGTATTTTACCTTAGTTGAAGCAATGAAGAGTTATATTTTACCTCAAATGTTTTGTGGTCTTGTATTAAGGATAGGTGTGTGTTTTTTATTTGAGTTGGTATGTGTTTTTCCATAAGTCCTTAGAGAGAACAAATGTGTGTCTTGGTGCTTTATTTTGTGTGTTTTTTGTTTTTATTGTTTGTTATGAGTTTGAGGTCTTTTCAAAGGCATATTAGTGTTAATGGTAGTATATAGGTGACTCCATTTCCTAAGGATAGGAGAAGGCAATTGGTCCTTATCATAGAAGGCATGCTATCCCCTAGAAATAGCTAAAATGTTGACCAATTTCACCCTAGGTCAAATTTAGTCAACCCTCATTACATATTCAAATTGTTAATAGGTTCATTATAGGTTTGAAAATGGTCCCATGGTGCTAAATGAGGTCAAATAATATGTTTTTATCTTTGTCAAATTTGTCACTAGTATTAAAATCCTTTTATGCCCCCTTTTGGTCATTCTAAGGAGATTTTATAGTTTATCAACAAAAGGAAAAATTTAAAGGCTTAACATAACATAATTTCTATGAAGGAATGTTTGAAAACTATTTTGAAACTAAAACATTATAGGTTCAATGATAAAATAAGAAGATCAACTACAAAAAGGTAGTTTTAGGTAGTTATACAGACTATATGATTTATATGGAATGTGTGAAGGCTTTAAAAAGGGTTATTGATATGCACACACATATTTTATAGGTTGAATTATCTTCAATAGATCCAAAAGTGTCAAAAACTAGTTTCTCTCTCCTATCACTCCCTTGGATAGGTCACAAAGGGTCAATAGTTTTCTATTAGTACATACAGGGTAGGAAGAGTTGAAGTGAATGCACTTGGTGGATGTTAGGGGTCCCTATTTAATTCTTTTCCATCGTCATATTTTTTATATTAATGGAATCAATTGTATGAAAAATCACTAACATTTTTAACACCTCTAAACTACTTATGCAACCCCAACATCTTAGTTTTCTCATCTGACTGCATTAGTCTATGTGAGTCAAGTACTATATATAGTCTTGAAAATAATTTCCAAACATTTCATGTTTAACTCAACTAGTTTGGAACATATGATCATTGAAGGATAGGCAATATCACTCTCTTATGTTAGGAGTGAACACTAATGTTCTGAGAACATTATTTTCACAATTGTAGAGTTTGTCCTCTTGAAATTGGCTTTAAATCAAAGGTAATGCATTTGTTTTCAACCTATATGAGTATGGTGATGGAATAGGAAAGATTAAATAGACAAATTGAAATATAAAAGCATTGGAAACTAATTGAAGTTGATGATCAAACTCACATACAAGTAGATAGCCACCCACATGAATGTGTAGGAGTACTTGAGCAATCATATTGATGGGGCAATAAATTTCAAGGTTATGAGAGGTTTTTGAAGGTGAAAAAAGTAGAAATGAGACATTAAAATAAATTGGATATTGGTTGTGAGAGATAATTCAACACCTATAAGCACAGAGTTGAAGAAATTTAAAAAATGGGAATATTTACCTTATCTTCCAAAAAGGGACTCTACTCCCCAAAATGTCATTTGTTGGTGTAAGTTGGTAAAGTTTAGGTAAGCTCAATATCCTCATCCTTGTAAACTAGTCCTATAGGTCATATCTAAGACTAAACGGAATTTTTTAGGCTTATTCAATTTTCATCTTGAAACACTCAGTGAAATATAGTTCCTTTTAGTCCAAATGAACCTACAACTTACAATTGACATATAATGTATTGATGATAGTGGAATGACTATATGGTTTTAAGGCATAAAATGATCTCATTCATATATGAGATTGTTCTAGTAACATGAGGAGGAAATTTAAAAATATATTTATAGTATTCAAACATATATGACCACCTATAGGAATATCATTATTCCCCTAATTGACACTTATAGTCTGAGTCATACACAAACTAGTCTCATGCTAAACACAATGTAGTTTGGGAAGTTAGATAGAGATATAATATGGAATTAATACATATAAATCATTATAAAAGTTATTATAACACATTTTCATGATATATTTAGATGTAAATAAAACATGAATAAGGTTGACCAAATAGGTTTCTAACTCCATGCTTAGTCAAATGAAACCCTGCACACAATCACTAGACCTAGAAACTAGTTTTGAGATAATTTGATGTTGAGGGATCTATAAGAATGGTTAAGATTTAAAATTTTACATAGAGGTTTATCATGATTTTTAATATACATATATGGTCTCATTTTTTTTATACTAATATTGGTAGAGCTATTTGTTTTGTCTCAGACCAGAGGCAGTCCATGAGCAAGACAGTCTATGGACCTAGTACATAGGTGATGAAAGGATGGATAAAATTTTCAATAATGACTATTTTAATATGTATAGGATTATATTTAAGATAAAAATGAGTTGAATAAGACCTAAACCCACTAGGAATACTCAAAATTGGTCACATAAACATAAACCTAGTCTATGCCTATGAGGCCTAGAATTAGGCATGAACCCTCATGACATATAATGCCATTCATATCACTATATGGTATTCCCAATAAATTTTATAACCTTAATGGGATAGTGTAGGAATTATTAAACTTAATAGTTTGTAGATATCAACCTAGAATTTGTCATTTTGGCCTAAATTTGTCTCTATGGCATCTAGAATTCATAGTAGGAGATCAAGAGACAACTTATTTTACTCATATATATATATATATATATATATATATATATATATGGAAAATGTGAATTGTGTCTAAATAACTAAGGGATAAATTATATATGTATTTAACTAAAATTTAGTGGCATTGATTTGAGGGTTAAGGGCTTAACTTTTATGAATCATCGTTAAGAACCTGAATGACATAAAACCCTCTCAAGAACCCAATGAATAAAATATTAATTGAAATAAATTTAAAAGATGTGAATTGACCTAAAAATTATTTTATACATGTTTTTAACTCTCTCAAGATCTTTGAAACTCAATTGTTTCATACTTTCACTTGTATAAAGATGTCATATTCCATGTTTTCTATAAGTTTTAAGGTAATTTGAAGGTGAAAAAGGGAATAAATGAATTAAATACATTGTATAAGGTGTATGCGTATTTTTTATAACTCATTAAACCTCATTATCACCTTATTCACATAGAAAACCCATGTATTAATTTGGTCATTATAGGCAGTCTTGAAACAGATAGTGAGAAAGAGGGTGACTGCCTAAGTTGAAGATGAAAAGTGTTGTTTGGAGTTATTTTAAGGTATAAATGATATAATAAAAGATATATGTTATAATTATTTTTATCACATATCTTCAATATACTCTCTTGATCTTATATAGTTCATCTTAGTGAAAATGTGAGAATTCATGCCTAAAAGGCTAATGAGTGACTACAAGGAGTGAACAAGTGTCAAAGAAAGGATCATCAGTTGATGAGTGTATAATGAATTCAAAAATATTATTTCCATCTTCTCATGTCAAGGTATATTTTTTAAAAACTTCTATAATATTTTAAAATAGATAGTGAACTCCTTATAAAGAGGGCAGTTTCAAGTAAGACAATGAAGATATCTACGCCAACCTCAAGAAGATGTTATGTTTTAGATTGACACATGTTTAAGAGAACTTCATGACTATTTTTATAACTCATCCTATTACATTTTAACTTATTTTCAAGACTTGACACTTGGCCTTATGACTCTTCAACTTCACTCATCTCTCCTCTCTTATGTTCTATATATTGAAGCCATTTTAGAATTGTAAGATTCCATAATTGGTATGGAAAAGTTGCTTGTTTGACATCTTGTTTTTTCTTTGAATAAATTTATAAATCAAATTTAGTCTCTAAAATTAATAACTAAGTATTTAAAGTAGTCTATTTGGATGACAAGTGATGAATGTCTTCTCCTTGCTTCTATTATGCTCTTTTATGCATTATGTGTGTAGTATTTTTTCTAATAGGTCTCATAAAGTGTATTTGTTTTTTAAGTGTTTTTTAAAGTGTAAGAGAGATTAATAGTGTCTAATATTACACCTCCTATTCACCCACATATGGATATGCATAGTAATTTACCTCCATTTAGAAACACTTATGCTAGAAAAATCTTTTGAGTTAGGATCATTTTTAGCAGTCTGCCTTCTTAGTTCAAATGTAAGTATGATTGTGGATTTATCTTTGGTGTATCACCTTCATAAGTTTAGGCTAATTTTATTTTTCCTTCTTCCATTTTCACCCCCAATAGTGATTATTATATTGTAATGTGTGAGTCTAAAGTATAGATCAAGAGAGTTATCCCATAATTTAGAGATCTATCTATTGTAGTAGCTTATTTATATGTATGGATAGTTCTATGTTATCCCAAATTTGAGAAGGTATACCTAAATTATCTAGGGTGTAAATTTGGGATATAACAATGTCTATACACATATTCAAGGCCGAAGACAAGATTTATAAGTTACAATGATAGAACTACTTCAAGCATATAATGTTGTAGGTAGAGTTTGAATGATTAGCATGATGAAGATTATCTAGAAAGTTTGTAAACAAGTGTATAGGCAATAAATATCTATGATCAGGAGATTAATTATGTTTCCAAGTTATTTTGTATTTTGTAAACCCCTAATTCAAATTGAGATAAATGAACTACATCTCTACAGGTTAGATGACAAACCAAAGAAACATCAAGCTCTATATGAGACTCACACAGTTTTAGGATCATTAAGGCATACATAGGATCACATAGCATGTTTATAAGCATCACTAGGGTTAAATAATTTTTTTATAAGGTATACACCCAACTCCCAAGGCTTAAGTGACATTTTTATTGAGATTATAAGTTTAAGCATGATTAGAAGCAAGTTTTCCTATAAGCCTACATACATGTTTCCAAGGGTTTCTCAAGGTTAAAAGGGTTTGTATGTAAGTATATGAGGACATGAGGACATAAATCAAGGTTTAAAACATATTTATAAATTTTTAACTCATTACAATATGAGATCAAGTGGGTTTGAGATTCTAAAAACTACCTACATGTTTGCTCCAGAGTTTAAATGTTTCCATGATTATCAAAGCATTGGTTGTAAGGATTTTATGATGATAATTATAAATAAAAGAGTATTCATCATATTAAGACTTAATTAAAATTTTATAACATGTTTTAAAGGTTATTAAATATATACAAGATGGTTTTAGGACTAGAAGACATAGTTGGACAAGTTTACAGGTTTGTAAGTAGAAAATGCAAAGTTTACAATGTAGAGAGAAGGGTTTAGAACATGTAGCATGAGAAACGAGGTTTCTAAGATTTGTTGATGTTTATATAGGATTTATAAGGTCTATACATTTTGTTTTTGAGTTTCTATTATGTTAAATAAATATGAAACAAGGCTCATTGAGCCCAATAACCTTCATTTACAAGTCCAAAATAGAGTGTAGGATTTTAGTAGGATTTAGATGATGTAAATATTGAACAAGATTTTGAAGGTCATGAAAAATATCTTATAGGTCTATTCCAAGGTTTATGATAGTATAATACTAATATGCTAATATTTCCATGGTTAAAACTTCATCCATAGGTCTATAGTGGTTTTTTTAAAGGTTCATGTTATCATTAAAAATGTGCACATATGGATAGATTGTGACATGGGATGTTTTGTGGTAAATCATAGAGTACAAATGCCTTGATATGGGAACAAAGTGTTTATTTTGGGGCATGGAAAGTTTATCACTCAACTTCACACATGGAGCATCGGTTGTCTCATCATAATAATGGGAACATCCCTAAGGTGTAGTACCCTTGCACTCCTTAGGATGAACATCTAGAGTAGGTTGAATTCATTATATTTTAAGTGCATAAGTTTAATACCAAAGTGTAGACATAAATATTAGAAAGGTAAATCCACCACTAACCTAAAACTAATATTTTTTATGGAATAGGGAGGGAGAAGGTAAGAATTTACTAAAAAATAAAAGAGCAATAACCAAGAATAAAATGAGTGTTCTTAATATCATGGACACACTAAAAATACTTGAGATCAAGATGTTATCACATATAATCCACTAAGGACACTCCAAATGCATAATTTTTTCATATATAGGCATGGAAATGTAGTGTAACACTAGGAAGGATGATAAATGATCCACAATTAATGTCTACACATACCTTAATGTGCATAGGATATGACCTGCAAGTGAATTATGAGTTCCACATAGAGATGTTGGGATTGGACAATGATGAAAGGGGTAAAAATTACCCAAAAAAAATATAAATAAATAAAATATCACATAGAGTGTAAGAAGAATAGAGAGTGTAGACACCAATATTATCTCACACACATATGCATAACTACCTATGTTGAAACCCCCCTTAAGCCCCATTTTAATAATAAAAATTAGCCTCCCTAACCCATGCTCTTACCCCTCACAAATTTAATTAATTTAAAAGAAATAATTAAGTTAATTAAAAACCCCTTATGCCACCTTACCTAGCCACCTCATCTTAAGACTGATTTTCACCTTATGACTCACCTCAAGACTTAGTCACCTTATCCTAACTACCCAAGACTTAATTTAACCTCAAAACTAAATTCATAATCAACTACATCCTTCTTAGCCTCCTATTTTTACCATTTTGTAATGGGTTCCACACTTGGCATGAAGAGAAATAGAAAATAGGCCAAAAATAGTAAGTTTTACCTATTCTTGGGTCATTGACATCGATCAACCCATAACCAACATCAACTTGATTGCCAACATCAGTTGTATAAGCCAAACTCTAACGTAATGTTCAAGTCAACAAAAATCAAAAAATTTAATTATTATTTGCATCTAAACTCTTAGCATTCAACTTTAAACATCATGGCTTACTATCATCCTACATAAGTCAATCTAGATCAGGATCCAAGCTCTTGAGGACTAAAAGCACCAAATTTTTTTCTCTATTTAGGGCATCAGTTTAAACTCCTTGATAAGATCCATCCATCTAACACTTATCACTTAGTCACCACTAAAACTAAGTACACTTATTTTATAGGTCTTTTAAGTATTTACTCTACTATCACTTTATAATTGCTTTACACATTCCTGACACAACCCCCATGAGGGAGTTAGAAAGCTTCCCTACTTGTTTCTCCTTAACCTGACATACCAAAGCTATAACTAGATCCATTTAAATCACACTCTCACAAATCTCTCCAACATCTTAGACCTAACCAAAACCATTTTTTAGACTTGGAAAAGCCTTCTGCAATCTCCTAGGCAATTATTGCCCCTACTAACCTTGGTAACCTAACTGACATTGGTCACCTTCACCCACCGACCTTGGAAATATAACTGATATTGGTAATTTACCCACTGATGTTGATGATTGTGGACTCCCTAACCTTTCCAAAACCTACCCAAACAATTTATAAAATATAAATAGAATATACCACCTATACCCTGTCACTCTCTATTATACTCAAGTTACGAATAATGGTAACATTATTTATCTTTCACTCTCTCTTTACCTCTCTTTTAGTTAGTTATTACTCTTTTGTCTCTCAAAAGTGGACTATCATGTCTAAGGAAGTTTCACATTTATTACAACAAGCATGTAGCTTGGAAACCCACTCATTTATCTACTAACAAACATCTTGTGGTAGTGTTTTCTTACTTGGAAGTAGTCCTCCTCAGCCAAAGAGGAGTGGTCACAATGTCTAGATATGGTACACATAATAATTTAGGTTTATTCTAATCACTTGTGCCTATCATTCTTTTCTACTTTTCTTTAGACTTAAAATAGACAAACTTTAGTGAAATAGAGAGCTTTGAATATAATTCTCATTAACATGTAATGTCTAGCCAATAGAAGTGCTCTTGGAGGTCAAATTTTTGGTAGTAGGAGGTTTCCTAAAAATGTCAACCCTTTTTACAATGAAGAACAAGGATTTATAATGGATCAAGCACTTTATAATTAATGTGCCACTTAGGGTAGGAGATTCAATTTTTTAATTCTATTATCATGTTGTGCCCATGTTTCTAAAATTTTGTCTAGTGATTCAAATTTAAAAGTTGGTATAAAGATACCTATGGATCCATGTGTGTGTTTGAGAGTGAAATATTCTTGGAAACATTATATGGGTGGCATGTGATCATGTTTGATGTTTGAAAACCACTTTTGCATTTAATTTTTCTAACAAGGCCTTGAATACTACTCAACTACTTTTACAACCACCTCCTTACACCTTGCTACCACTTGTCAATCATTATGTGGGTCTCCCCTAAATTCGACATCATTTCTTTGCACATGGGGTCCATGTTAGTCTATTAAGTAGTATGTGCATAACATATATCATATTCTATAACTTTTGGGAGCATAAAATCAAAACTATGAGATTTGGTGTGAAACTTTATTATCAAGCCATAAGGACACTTTTGAATACGAATGTGCATGAAGATGGAAGATCTTGGGTGCATTTTTTATAATTCAGAACTACTTATTATGCACCTTTACCTATGTTATCTAAAGACTAAGGCTCTATGTCCTTGGACCTTGGTGCCATTTTATCTTGTGTAATGGAGGATCTTATATGCAATCAAAAATGAATCATGTCTATAAATCAATCCTAACTCAGAGAAGATATATCATACCATACACTTTTGATTGGGGTTACATTTTTTAAGCAAGAGCATGACCAATATGGGGATCTACTAGACTTGATTAGGGGATATCTCACTATAATATGCCATGTTAAGTAGGGTTCCAAAGCCTCTAGTCTAACATAATCATGAAATAACCCTAAGGGGTCTTGAATTTTAATTTTTGACCTATACTAATAATAAGTAAATTAAATTAAATCTAGTGCTCAGCAAATCTTATGGCACAAAGTGGGGGTTAAAAATAATAAAACTAAACATGGATAGAAGATATATACTCACATAAATGTAAATAAAGTCCTAATGCATGGAAGAAAATCAAAAATTCATATCTATATACTCTTATAATAGAGAAATAAGTTTATGAATACTTACCTTTAAATATGAACCTGATTGGCCTCAATCTCTCCCTTGGGCAAGGTACTTTATAAGAGGTTGTTATGGTATGTAATGATGATAAATATAAATTATCTCTAGGATACATAACCTATCAATACATCCAAAATACTTATACACAAGACAAGATTTGTATCTCTAAAGAAACTGTGGAACCCTAAGCTTTAATTCTCAAGTATAATGGTCAATAAGTAGATGTTTATTTGCTCTTACTTCTTTTGATACTTCTTGATAAATAATGGAAATGAACTTGTATATATATGTATATTGACCCTTGAACCTTATAAAAATACCAATTGATAGGGTTGACCCAATCAAATTAGAATAATTTTAGAGAATAATTCACTAGGTTTTGAGCTAGGTCATCCAAAGGTTAACCTAATTCCTAAGTGAAAATATCTCAAAACTATACAGGGTCAACCCAATTGACCTACACAACCAACAGACAAAATGGGATCTAGGTGAGGAAAAGAAGGATAAAATGTATAAAATGCCTAAAATGGGTATAATAGAGAAGAATAAGCTTAGGTATAATGGTTTCAAGAGACAAGTGTGTAGATAACAAGTGGTAAAGGGGACAAAAATCCTACTGGTGCACCCCTTAAGGGCTACACTTAGAGAGATTGATACTCGATGGATTCTTAGAAGATACAAAGTGTCAATAATCATTAAATTTTTAAAATTTTGTGTATACATATGCCCCACTTGAAGCTCATCACATGTCACGTGAGTGCAATAGTGGATGGTGCTTCAGGAAATAGAACACAATAACACATAACATTGATGCTAAGTAAGATGTAGTAAGTAACAAATAAGATAAATGAAATAATAGAATTTAAAAGCATGTTACTTTACTTACCTTAGTGTTTTAGATAAAAAAAATTAGATAGTAAGAAAAGTGAAGGTGTCTAATGTGAAGAACATTAGGTGAACATGTAGAAGTTAGTGCAAAAAATAGCCAAAATTTGAAATTTTTGGAAGATAAGCATATAGTAGAGTAAAATATTCTTTATTTTATCGTGATTACATAACATTTTATGATTTGGAAAATAGATGAGTAAAAATAAAGATAGAGGCAAAATAAGGAATCTGATGACAAAATTTGAAAGTTTAAGACTTTTTAAAAGTGATTTTAAATAGGTTGAAATGAAAGTCATTTGGTATTTTTGACTTGTGAAGGAGAGAAAAAGAGCTCTGCAAGACCAAAAAAGATAGGATGGTGAGGAGAGGATATGCTAGATGAGAGGGACACCAAAAGGTAGAAGCTAATGCACTATAGGTATGCAACTAAGAATTTCAAGCCAATTTTTGAATATTTAGTGATTTAAGTGTATTTTTAGAAATTTGTGTTTTTAAGAATTTGTTGACATTGAAATGAAACCTAATTAAATGCTAAAGGTAAGAAAAACCATTTAGGGAAATGAGTTTGAAGGGTTTGGGGAAATAATTTCTAAAAGGCACTTATTTTGCAAAATGTAAGGGGTCAGTAGGGGTCGACCCAGTCGACCTAATAGGTTGAAAAGTGATAAAATCCATACTACTGACCTAGTAGGTCTATGCCAATGTAGTATGTCTTTTAGGCCGCCAACCTAGTAGATTTTTGTCATTTGAGTAGAAAATTCTAGTATGACAATGTAGTACTAAGGGGAAAAATAAGAGGGTTAACTTAGATTTTTAAGTCAACCATGTCAAAATAGGGAAATTTTGGTCAAACTTGTGTTTGACCAAAGGACCAAAAGAGTACAAAAATGTGTGTAAAAGGCTAAATGAGTGATAGAATGGCTCAAAATGATTGACCAAAGGCTAGAAGGGCCAAGTAGGCTATAAATAGGTCCAATTGATTAAAAATGAATATATTAAAGCAATTAGACTTGTTTTTGTATTTGAAAAGAATGTATTTTGATTATAATTGACATGAAAGATCTAATACATATTTTGTTGTTTCCTAGTTCTAAGGACATCATAGATTTTTATGTTTGGTGAATGCATCATGGATCCCAAACTTATTAGAGTTACTATCAATAGAGGATAGAGCCATATTGATTTATTTAGGCCTAGGTGGCATAAAAGATATGTGTAAGATACCCATTATATCAAATCTATTAGTCATGTTCTTGGGATGTTGGGAATGACTGACTAACACCTCTAGGTGGGAGGTGGAGGGGAATACTACAGAGTTAGGTATCAACTTGGAGGATGTACATGCCATCCTAGGATTTCCCATAGGAGGAATACCTTTAGCCATAGGAGTACCTAATAGTGAGGAGGCAAAGAGAGCCTTAACCATGTGGGAAATGGGCTTAGAGATGATACATTTTGGATTAAAGGTAAATATGTTTGATTTGTATATGACTCATATTTCAAACATCAAGAAGGTTATGATAATACTTTTGACAACATGAGGGTTGTGCCACAACTCAAATGACAAGGCACCACTCTTTGTGATAACATTGAACCAGATGATATTAGAGGAGTGGGTGTTTTATGACCTAGGATCTATCATCTAGGTATAAATCATGCATGACATGTATGAAGTGTTATCTAGAGAGTAAAAATTAGTAGGAATGATCATATTATTTATGGTATGGATCTATGATAGGTTCCCCATGTCTTGGCTAACTAGGTTTCCCCATTTAGTTGATGATAGGTTACTTTGAGTTCAAAGATGGAGATAAGACTAGGTAGTGTAGGTCATGCCCCACATACTAGTGTTGTGGACAATGAGATGAGTAGAGATAGTATGGAATCCATATGGGCAAATTGCTATGATATGGCCTAGATGAAACATAGTGACACCATATTTGGCATGGATAGAGGTGACATGGCACTACACCTAATGGATAGAGTCACATTTAGTGGTATTATTACCAAGATAAATAGAATTGTCTCACCTAGTGGCATCTATAGTGATGCCTATGTTTTGGTCCCAACATGTGTAAGAGTCGTAGGGGAGGGGAAGACTAGGGCCATCAATGGTAAGGCTAATTCTTAGGCTACATCATGAGAGACCATGGATTGGTTGAGCATGATAGGTAGTAGAGTGAGAGGAGATAATTATGGAGGTAGGATCACTAGAGGTACCACCAGTATCTCTATAGTAGGAGTAATGACCATTATAAACATGGTATTAATGGAGGTAGTAGTAGGTGATAGTAGAGACTATCACCATATCAAATGACTTAGTAGGTAGGCCAAAGTAGAGTTATAAGATAGAGAGACAACTCAAGCATAGGATGAGATGGACATAAGTGATGATTGCATGATTTATTTTGTGATAGTGACCTATAAAGGAGGTTTTTAGAGGCCATAGAGATGGGAATACTATGCTTGGTAGTTGTGTAGATGGTGAGATAGTAGTGGCCAACACATAGACATATAATAAAATGTGATCAAATTTTGATTAAGTTTATTTGAAATAGGCTAGAGGTAGATAGATTTTAAGATATATCAGTGATATAATATCTATTTAGTTTATTTTTTATAGATATGGTAGAGGATGAGAAGATAAAATGGGGGGTACCTAGTGAGGGGATCACTCCATGATGTCCTAGATGAGTTATTGACACTATATAACCCCACTACACTAGAGAATCCTAATATACCATCGACCCCAACTTAGGTAATCTAGTTTATATTAGTTGGAGAGGCCACGAGGCCATTGCAAGTGCATAGAGAGGGGATGCCTCTAGTGGTATAGGTGAGTGTAGGAGAGGCATATTTATGGTAGGCCCTAGTTGAGGAGAGATTTACACATCTATTTATGATGACAAACATGACATAGGCACATGCCCAAGAGAGTGACACATGTAATGACCCTGACCTATATGACATAGGTACAGGAGTAGGAGAGAGTGACACATCTAGTGACCTTAACCTCATTGGCATAGGTGTAGGCTTAGGTAGCTCATCTATAGGGGTAGGTGTTGGGATTAAAATATTAGACAACCTCTTTACAGTGTTTTGTTTAGAGTGGTTAGACAGAGGCATCTACAGGAAGCATGGTTAGGCCATGAGATAGGTAGTATGGGGTAAAACTATAGAGCTAGAGCATTATATATGGTGGGATTTTTGTATTTAAAACTCATGATATATTTATATATGGTTCATTTTGGAAGTTGGATATTTGATTTTATCTTTGTTTATTATGGTTGTGGTTATTGATGGTTAGATATATTTCTTTCTATCACATGTATTTAGCTATTTGTTGTATATGCTATGGAAAATATATGAGTTGTGGTTTATTCTCTATCATTATGTAAGACACTTATATGGTTAAAAATAAATAGGTAAAAAGGACTTGGAAATATATAATAAATCAAAAAAAAAATGTTTCCACACATTATTTCAAGCTGGGAAATGTGTAATAACAATAAAAATGACTAAGTATATAGAACCAAAGAGGGATAAACAAGATGGTAAAAAGTTTTATTTTTAAACCAAATGAAAGATTTGACACCAAATTAAAATAATTAAAATCACACTAAAATACATTAGGAACTATAAAAATAATTTAATAATATGGAATTCATGTTAAAGGATAAATGGTATAAAAATAAATAAACTAAGTTAATCAATCATACTAAATCACATTGGGGAGTACAAGAGAAAAACAAAATTGGCAAAAAATGGTCTTAAATTTATCACACTAATTCAAGCTGGGAAGTATGATAAACTCAAGAAATGGTTGGATTATTACATGCAATTTAAAAATAAGAAGATAAAATCAAAAGAGGATAAATGTGTAATTTCCAAGTGTCTTAATCTTGAAGGCCCATATCAAGATCAGTGGCAAATATTAAAAGTTAAAGATAGAAGATTTCAAGAAATTAAATATAGTTTAGGTCAAAACAAGAGAAAATTATTAAAAGATATATATCATCATTAGATCTAAACCAAAAGTCACAATAAGATGTAATCATATGCTCAATATTGTCAATGATGAAACTTAGTTACTATTAAAGCTCAGATAAGACCTTTGATTAATGATTTAGAACTTGTCAACCCCATTATCTAAAAGTCATAGGATTATTCCATGGTGTGTTCATTACTATTTTAGAATGAATATACTCATGTATAGTGACTTATTATCTCCCATAGGGTTTAGAGGTATAATAGGTTTATTTAAACCTAATATAATTCAAAACAAGACTATATAGCCTATAGGTTCTCATTAACATGATAACTATAGGAAAACCAATAAAAGATATTGGTTTTAAATATATATTAAAGATGGAATATGTGAAGATATAAATAAGATATCAAAGATTGTCTTATCTTCCAAAATGGCCACATCCTTGAAAATTAGGTACATATAGCCACTAAAAGTAGACATGATCATGGATCTATCAGGTCTATGGGTATAAAGCCTTTGTCCTTAAAATAAAAGCAAGTGGGAGATGGCATAGAAGATCAAAGAAAAGGGATTTGAGTATTGGAGAGTATAGTGGATCATTTAATTCTTTTAAGAGACTTTAAGGATTTCCCTTTCTTGGTAAGATAACGACCCATCATCTTCAAAATAGATTCTTGTCTTCTAGTGTATTTCTCAGCTAATGAGTAGAACTTGAAGACTATTGGAGTAAATGAAGGATATTTTGTTTATGATGTATTAAACTTTATTTTATCAAAATATGGTGGATCATTCATTTAAATATGGTGGTATCTCATTTAATGATCTTGAATGGCATGTTCCCTCTCTCCTTACCCTTTCTCTATATCTTACATCTTCTTCTACATTGTAAAACCACTCTCTCAAATTTTGGATTTCCATAAGGACTATTTGATTTTTTAAGAGTAGGGGACACTCTGAGATATTGAAAAATATGCTCATCTTTATTACGCTAAACCCTGTCAATAATTTTTACAAACTACCTCTTGATGAAATAAAATATTTTCTTTACCTATCTCTTACCTTAAATCTGTGTTGAGTGAGTTGTGCATGATGACATTATGAAGGAGAATATTACTCATCCATTGTCCTCTTTTATAACTTCATTTAGGTTATTTTATAGCTATTGAAGGTCTAGATTAGTGTTATGCCAAAACCTATTCCATGAGACTCTTGCATAATTAGCTAGTTTGTGAGGTTATGTGAGGTAGCATTATCTTGTAATGATCTAGTGTGGGTTCAATCTTATGGTAGTCTTCTATTTTTATTTGGTGCATCACTTGGTTAAATTTATTAAGATCCCTTTCTAACCCTTTTCCCTACAACAAAATTAGTTTAGGTGATCCATCAAGTGGAAGCTTGCCTTCTCTAGAGGTTTAACCCTATTATAGGATACCCACATCCTATTGTTGTTCCCATATTGAATAACTCCTCCACAAGGGTGAAATTCCATTTCATAATAGTTTTTGGCATACGCTGTGGATCTTGCTACATTTTTCACTCATGAATAGTTTTGGTATTCTCTTCATCCAATAAACCTTTGGAGTCATGTGTACAAACATCAATGGTGAATCCAAGTATTCATCAACTAGTTTAAGTAGCCTAAATGGCTAATTATTTTAATATGTTATGTATAATCAACCATATTTTGATTAATATTCTTATTCTCTACCTCAACATCACACTTATCAATAAAATAATGTTTATGTGTTCACCCCAAGTGACCCTCAGATAGCCTATCATCCCTATCATGGCCTTTGTCCTCCTCCCAACCCTAAATATGACTAAGGTTAGCCTCATTTTCATTCAAACCAATCTTATAATTTCCCTTGTCAAGACCATACTTATCCTTTTACATCTTTATCAAGAGTCAAGAAAGCATTATCAATTTATATTGAGATAATAAGGGAGATTGGTAGGGTTTCATAAGTTTCTCTAATCATCCTTATCCATATTATACAAGAGGTAAGGAGTTCTCTTTAATTGTTCAATAATAGATGGTTAGTTTGTGAGGGTGAATAATGGTCATCTTGTAGGAATTAGGACATAATAATGATGAGAAGCATGATCTAGAATGTATATAGTGTGTTGAAATCTTATGAAGAGTAGTAGGCTCATTTGGATCACTATTATGTGCCCTCTCCCCTCCAAGACCCTCAATATCAACCTTCAAGAGTTCTTAATCAACCCCTTAGTCAACCTTGTCAAATTCCATCCTTGTTAAAACTCAGAGAGGTAATACTAGACCAAAGTAGAACAATCATGAAATTTAATAAGGGGATTAATCTTAGATAATAATACTCCATTCATGTCATGGAAGGGATAAGAATCTTATTATAAGATTTTTTGAATGTGTGGGAACTAATTAAGGAAGATAACTATCCATAGGCTAAGAATCAAGAATTGAAAGGGTGGGTATTGTCCATTTAAAAAGTGTTTGAGTAATGGGATAAAGAGTATGACAAATCTAAGCCAATTAGTTTTCTCGCTCCTACCCCTACATCCATTCCCACTCAAGAGCATGAATCCTTTCCATCATCTTATCTAACACATTCAACCCTATCTATGTCATGCCCTCACTTGTGATGCCACCCTCTCCTATAACCATTAAAAAGGAAGAAAAGTGTCTATTACATACTCATTTACATCATGGTAATTTGTTTACAAAGTCATAAAGAATAAGGATGTGTTGGTTTTGGAGGTCCAAGTAATAGTTTAAGATCCACCAAAGAGACCCTACAAGTTACCTAATTGGAAGGACACTCTCTTAATATGTAAGTAAGGTGAAATTATTCACCTTCTCACCATCTCCCTCTTAGAAAAAAAGCCTGCTTTACAAAGGATAGAGGAGGAGCTTGTAGTCATAAGCGAGCCACATGAAGACAATGTAAGTGTTTATGATAAGAATATCATGATATGCATCCCACTTCATAAGGAGGAGCATGTTTTATCTTTCAAGTTATAGGAGATTGATGATAAATGAGAGTAAAACCTTCATGAACCTATTATGGAGGACAAGGGAAGATTATGTAATTTAGAAGATCAATGAAAGCATTTGTGCTTAGATGTCTTGATTGAAATGAAGTAGCTTAAAGCTACACTCTTGCCCAAGGAAGATAATCCTCAAGATGAACATGGGGTATACCTTGAATGGACTACTAAAGGTCCATTATACATAGATGAGGAAGAGGATCAAAACCAAGAATTAGAGGTCGGTCCACTTCAAGATGAGGTGTTAGTTGACGATAGCCCTAATATGTTGGATCTAGAGGAAAGCAAATCAGATCTTGACCAAGATAGATGTGATGTTTTGGAACTTAAATGGTTAAATAAACCATCATTTTTAGTTGAAAAATAAGATGAAATATTGAGTGAGGTTGATAAAAGATACATATCAAGTTTTCAAGTGATATAGTTTGAGAAGCATACTAGTGAAGATCCTGAAGAGTTATGGCGGTGGTTTAATGCCATAACCAAAGAGTTTGAAGAGGGTAAGAGACATATCCTTCCTCAAAAATATTATGAGTGTGCTGATCTAAGCATGCCCAATCCTAATTTTCATAAGGATAAGGTAGAAAAACATGGTCATTTTGAACCACCAAGTGAACCAATTGAATTTTCTCTGAAGTTCTTGAATGAAGTCTTCAGGGAAAGATTTCTCAAGAGTGATGAAAAACATCAATCAAGTGCTCTTGCAATCCAACATGAACCAAGTTTGGAAGACTTAGACTAGTATGTTTATATTGGAGACATGTTTATTTCATTTCATCCATTATAGATCATATCAAAAAGATTTTCCATCAAGCTACTTGGTTCACCAATTATGGTACCTCTAAAGCAAGGTATTTTTCATCTTGGTTTGTTACAAGTGAATGATAATAAAAGTTTCCCATTTGACCCAAGAGGGAGATTCTTGTAAATTATTATATAATATTATATATATTATATTAGATTTCATGTTTTCCTCTAAAGTGTCTTACGCATATTTCCTTTTTGTTCTATGTTTCCCTTTAATAAGTGCCTTGGAAAATTTATTTTGTTTTGTTCTTTTGGTCCTTGTTTGTTTCAAGAGGAGTTATCCAAGGGTTTATAGCTAATTTTATCTTTAAATAAATATGTTAAACCAAAGCAGAGACTCCATGCCCAATGAAATAGACAAGGCAACTAGTCTGGGTTCTCAAGCATAGTACGCATGCTTCCTTATGAGTCACTAGAAATATTGGCCAATTTTGTCCCACATACCAATATTTTTCCTAGATAGATTAGATGAGAATAATTCCTAATTGAGTGAATAGTCTAATGACTTGTAATAGGTCTAAGATTATAAAACAAAGGATTAAATAATTTTCCATGATGATTCATGGAATATAGGGATCATGACACAATTTTAATTAAATTTTCATTAGTTTATCAAATATTTGGAGGGAAAAAGTGACTTGCACAAGCCTAAAAGATCCATACCATCATCACATGTTATGCGAAAATGGACAAGTTAGTCTGGTTGCATGCTTAACAAATTCACTTGGGAAATAAATCAAGGTCAAATATTACATGGACATGATGTATTTCATTCCTATATCTTCCTCTAAAAATTTCATATCTTGATGTATTTTATATCTCAAGATATAAAGCTTCAATTTTAAACCAACAGTCCAGGATATCTATGGAGACATCAAAATAAAGCTATAAAAGATAACCACTTGGGTTCAAATGATCCTAAGGTTAAACACAAATCTGATAGGTGTTAATATATTAGAATCTTAGGTGGAATATATATGGCACATGCAAGGTTAATAAGTCAAAAATTGCCTAGAATAAGATAAATAATTAATGTTTAATTAGATCAAAGATCCAATAGTGAATGGCAACCTAATTATGTTAGTGAGTCATAAAGATATATTGGAGTGTATTTGATCATGAACCTAAGATATAATGGTGAGAATCAATTAAAAAAGTTAGAGGATATTGAGATTAAGTGAAGGGATGATAATTTTCATGATCATAGTGACTTAATGGATCAATATTACATGTTCGATCAAGCAAAAGGAGATTGATGATATGCATTTAATCTAAACAAAGAGATTGATAGTGAATATAGGCTCAAAGGGTAAATGAGCTCAAATTAAATATGGAGTCAACATATGGAATAATTGTATGACCATATAAAACTAACATCATTTCCTAAGGATAAATGTGTACTTGCCAAGTGTCTTAATATTGAAGGCCTAGATCAGGATCAATTACTAATATTAAAAGTCAAAGATAGGAGATTTCAAGAAGAATGTGATTATAGTTTTAGGTTAAATCAAGATAAATTGATTCAAAGAGATATGTCACCAGTATACCTCAATCTAATGTCATAATTAAATGTATTCATACTATCAAGATTGTTAATAATGAAACTCTGTCACCATTAAAGCTCAAACAAGACCTCTGGTCGATGATTTAGAACCTATCGACCCCATTCTCTAAAAGTTGTAGGATTATTCCATGGTGTGTTTTTTTTATCTTTTAGATGGAATTTCTACATGTGTAGTTAATTTTCATCTCCTATAGGGTTCAAATGGAAAATAAGTTTATTTAAACCTATTATAGTTCAAAATAAGACTATACATCATGTAGGTTCTCATTGACATGATAGTTATATGAAAACCAATAAATGAGATTGGTTTTCAATCTATAGTAAATATATATTCAAGATGGAGTATGTGTAGATATAAATAATATATGGAACATAATATTATCTTGAAAAATGTCCTCATCCTCAACAAGAAGGTTCCTATAGCCACTAAAATCAAACATGATCATGGCTCTATCAGGGCCGTGGGAATGAAGACTTTGTAATTATAATGAAATAAAGTGGGAGATATCATAAGAGATAAAATATAATGGATTTGAGGATTGGAGAGTATAGTGGAGAATTTAATTCTTCTTAGATCCTTTAAGGATTTTCCTTTCTTGGTAATATCATGACCTATCATCTTTAAAATAGATTCTTGTCTTCTAGTGTATTTATCATCCAATGAGGAGAGCTTGAAGACTATTGGAGAAAATGAAGGATATTTTTTATATGATGTATTAACCCTAATTTTATCAAAAAATGGTGGATCATTCATTTAAATATGGTGGCAACTCATTTAATGATCTTAGATGGTATTCTCCCTCTCTTTTTGCCCTTTATCTATATCTTCCATCTTTTTCCACATTGTAAAAATCTCTCTCAGATTTTGGATTATCATAAGCACTATTTGATTTTGAAGAGTAGGAGACCCTTTGTGATATTGTAAAATATGCTCATCTTGATTAGGCTAAACCTTATCAAGAATTTGTAAGAACTACCTCTTGATGCAATAAAATACTTTTTTTTACCTATCTCTTGCCTCAAATCTGTGTTGAATGAGTTATGCATGATGGCATTATGAAGGAGAATATTCCTCATCCATTGTCCTCCTTGTTGATCTGAACCTAGTCCATGAAACACTTATGCAATTAGCTTGTGTATGAGGTTATGTGCGCTAGCATTATCCTATGTTGATCTAGTGTGGGTGAAAGCTTATGGGAATCTTTCATTTTTATTTGGTGCATCACTTTGTTAAATTTATTAGGATCCCTTTCCCCCTTTCTAACCATTTTCCCTATAGTAGCATTCATTTAGGTGATCCATCAAGAGGAATCTAACCTTTTTTAGAGGTTTAACCCTATTATAGGATACCACAGCTTGGGGTTGTTCCCATATTGTGACTAGGAGTGGGGGAGCCTAAATAACTCCTCCAGAAAGATGCAATTCCGTGTCATAATATTAACTTCATAATTGATCACATCTTATCTCATATTTGACACATGTAATTTTGATTGTGACTTGGATTATTGGAAATTTTTATGAGGAAGGATAGGTCCTATCCATGGTCTTACACTATAACTCATGAAGTGAATCCCTAGGGGAGTGATCAACGAATAAAATAATATTTTTCAAGAGTAAATCTAAGTAATATAAGGAGTGAAAAAGGGAATGTAAAAATCAAAACTAAGGTGTTTTATGAGAAGACCTTAAGATATAAGAAGCATACCAAGGACATGAAAAGACACTAAATGACTAGTGTCCATCAATGTACAAAGGAAACCTATTCTCTATTGACACAAATCTTTATAGGAAAATAAGCATGCTACTAAGATCAACTCATGAAGCTAGAGTGGTACAATAAAAGTAAAATAGACCTACCTTCCCATGATGTGTTCCCTATTCCTTAGGACCTTTTATAGAGCCTTTAATATACTAATAAGATTGGGTAATTACATGACAAATTAGGTATCACTACAAAAAAAAAGTGTGCTCCTTTTCTAGTCTACTGGACTACCACACCCTAATGGACCTTAGCTTTACCATGAGGCCAACTATGGAGTTTGAGTTTCAATTAGAAGAAGGAGATGTGATTTCAATCATGTACTATAATGTTATTTAACTTTTAATAAATTTGAAATGTTTTTGCCTCTTATATCATTGCCTTTGTTTAAATGATTTGGCATTTTAATTTTTTTAAGTCCTTTTAGGATTGATCCTTCATACAGACTTGGAATGACAAAATATGATAGATAAAATGATACACATGAATGAACTATAGTCTTAGGCTAAAAAAAGGCTAAGTAACCAAATACAAGACTAATTAGGATGCTTAGGCTTAACAATGAACTAACATGTTATCTCAAGTCTCAATCGTGTATATGCTTAGTTTTCAATAAAGGAAGAAATTTAAAAATGAGATCCAAAGTAGATCAAGGAAAGGATATTATAATGAGATTAATTATTTTCAAATTGATCACTTGGTAAAAGGGAATAACTAAAATTAACCAAATTTGTATAACCAAGTTATGATGACAATTATCTAGGTAAAATAGAGATAAGAAATCAAAAAAATCATGAAGAAAAAATAAGGGAGTTTTTATGAAAGAAACTTAAGAAGACAAAGAAAAATAAATTATAAATAAGACATTTATAAGCAAACATAAATGGTAGTATAAGAAATATAGAGTGCAAAAGTAAATTCACCATGTAATATAAATAAGAACTTGACATAATGTCAAATAATATAACAAATAGATAAATATAGGATTGAAGAACATGTCCAATCCAAATATAAATTTAAAAGCACCATGCATGTGCTCATAAATACTAATAAATCTACCGACACACATTATACAAGATATTTAATAGATATCTATGAAAATGGATACAAATTGTAACTAATGTCTCATCAATCTTTAGCGAAAATTGGGAAAATACTTCTCATCTAATCTCCTTAACAAAAAAAGTAGGAATTTTGGATGGATCATGTTAACGAGGGATATCAGTTAAGGTATGCTCATGATAATTCATGGGAGTAGACTCTATGAGAGATGTAGGAATAATTAATGGGGAAGGATCCAAAGGTAAGAAAATCATAGGTGGAGAATGATCTATAGGTGAGGGAAGGTCCATGGGTGAAGGAGTCACAAGTGGATAAATAGAAGGTGATGAAGAAACCATAGGAGGGGATGGAACCATAGGAGGTGGAACTATGGGAGAAGAAGGGGGATCCTTCTTTTAAGAATGACCTATGGGAGGAGTGGTAGAAGGTCTAAGAATAGCTATAAAATTATCCTTAATGTGTTATTGAAGGATGTGGAAATAATTGATGTGATAGGTGCTAGATTAGTGCCAAACGCAATACACCTCTCCATACTTAGGAATATACTTTGGTAGTACCTTTGGGGAAGGTATGGCCTTATTTGAGGACTAAGGGAAATAAGGATGCAAAGTATCAATATATTATCATAGATTATGACAATGTGTGGAGTAATGATTATCCATTCTATGGAAGCAATAGGTATGATTATGAGTAGGCTTAGTAAAAGTACTCATAAGAGGGGGTGCAATAGGAATGAAAGGATCTTGGGAAGGCTCATTAGCCTTTTTGGTGGGAAATAGATCCATATTATCTAAAAGAAGAAAACCATCACCCAAAAAATGTGATGGTAGGGAAATAATAGGACTAGGATCAATAGAAGGAGAAATGGGATCAAAAATAGGAATAAACTTATCAATAGTAGAAGTAGGCATGGGCTCAACTATATTGGGAACAAGAATGGGATCAAATATAAGAGTAGGAATGGGATCCAATGTGGTCTCTACTAAGGGAAGTTTGGTGTGTATAGAAGGATGAATAAGGGTCACATGCATCTCAAGGATAAATAAGTTATAGGGGTTAGGGTACCTAGGAAAGTGGTAAGGCCCAGTTATAGCACAATCCATGAGCATACTCTAATGAGGTCCTCATAAACTAAAGGTGTCAATACCATATATACCCTATGGTAAATAGGATAAATACTGAAATTAGGAACTATAATGATGGAATACATGAAGAATTGAAAGCAAAGAGGAATGATAATGGATAATCTCAACATCATGGGCCTGAACAAGATTGCCTAAGAATGGATCATCTAAGGTGTAACCATCATCACAATCATCAGTGTGAAGATAAATTATGTAAGTAGGGATTACCTTTTCATCTGATGAAGTGTGATAAATAAAATGTTAATTCTTATTCAATATAATGGGAATATCATCACAAGGAGGTTTGTGATAAAAAGGTTGTAAATAAGCAAGAAGATGAGAGATGAAATGAGGTAAGAGATCAAAAGTTTTAATTTTTATGTTAATCTCATCAAGCTAATCATCATCAAAATATAAGAAGTTAGGATGAATATTCCCAATGAGTTTAGGATGACCATTGTAACCTCAATTTGAGTTGATAAGAAAGTTGAATAATTGAGACTCACAAAATGGAACACTTGGAAATGGTTTAAGAGTAGGAATCTTGAAGAAACCATGGTCTTAGAATTGTTATAAATTCCAAGGGTTACTAGCACCCTAAATCATATAGATTTATCCATTGTGAGATAATTTAATGCATTCATAAGTAGAAGAAGCAACTACTCTTACACAGTGAGTTCATGCCCTACCAAGCAAGATGTTATAAGAAAGATTAAATTTAAATATCATCACCTTCACATGAATAGTAATAGGTGGGACAATAATGGGGAGCCACAAAAAACCTAAAGGAGGCATTTGCCTTCGATCATATCTTTAACATGTGATATGTTTAGTTTTTAGATTACATTTATAATATCTAAGGGTTTTGATAAAATAATAAAAGGCAACATAAGTGCATGAACCCTCATCAATCAAGACATGCTTGACTTGGATATTACTAATTTGGACACTATTTACTAGATGAAGATGATCTATACAAAGTAGAATCTCATTTTGAATCATAAAAGTGATGGGAAATTTAAAAAAAAGAGAAGTGTCCATTATTTTTTCAACATGGATGAACATCTCTTCACATTATTGTAACATGTTATCCTTAGATCTAGATAAGGTTGCTTCATGTCCTTCTAGGGAGGATGAGGGATGTTCATTTCAAATAATAGTTTCATAAGATGGTTTTTATGACATGGATAATTCCTCATAAGCTCAAGAAATGGAATTTGGGATGGGAGATTAGTGATTTCCATGATGGGATCCGACTCATTATAGCCCATAATAAGGTTCTTACAAATAGGTGCATAGTGATAAATAAGGTCCTTAGAAGGATTCAAAATGCATTGGAATGTATTGATAGGAATAAAGATATATGGAACAAGGTTGTAAATTATTTTATGAAGATGAATCCATTGGTTTAGGTGTAGGTTGAGAGTTGGTATAAGAAGCGTTGATATAAACTTGATTATCATTAGTGTTGGGTAAGGAAGATGGAAGGATGGTAGAAATAGAATGTGAAGTGTTATCCAAGAGAGGATTTAGAATTGGTTCATCAAAATTTATAAGGTCATCTTACCCCAAATTATTTAATTGAATAGAATAATAATATTGGATAATATGAAATGTGCAAGATAATGGAGGAGTGTAGATAGGTTGAGGATCATTGAAAGCAACCAACCTTCACATATTAGTCACGTTAACTTCATTCTCTTCAAAAGCAAGGTCAACAAGACTCTATACATTATTAGTAAAAGGGGTGGGCTTATCTTGGTTATATTGAATAGGTTAGTGATTAGGAAGAGGTTATTTATACATAGTCAAATGAGCATTAGCTTGATTCAAGGCTTGAGATTTAGTATGTGTTTCATATGTGATAGGCTTGTTGGAATTTTGGAATGATAGAATCATGATCAAAATTATGACCAAGAATAAAATACATGACTAAATTATGAAGCTACCTAAATGTCTCATGAGAATGACCCTGACTAACATCAAACCAACAAAACTTGTTGGGATCATACCAAGATTTCATAGGATGAGTGAGATCAAGTTCTAGTGGAATATGCCTAGGTAGATGTTTTATTAATTCAATTGAAGATAAGGGTTTATGAACTTTGATGGTATTGGGTGAAGATAAGTGAGGAGTGGTATATTATTGAGAATGGGGAGTTTGTTCTAAAGATTGGTTAGGAACAATAGATTGAATAGTGTGAATAGTGTCATAAGATTCCATGACACCATCATTGGTGGAATTATGATTCTTGTTCTTAAGTAAGAGACAAGGACTCACAAAAGGTTGGGGTGGCTCAAATTGACACAAAAGGAAATCTTGAAATTTAGCTTGGACAATATCCTCTTGTAAAATATGTGGAGAGAGACTGTAGACTTGATATTATAACTTGGGAAAAAGAGCTTGGTAAAGAGATGAAAAATCTTATCATCAACCATGTTATGTTCACATTTATTAGATAAAGTTTTCCACCTTTTAATAAAAGCTTGGGAAGTTTCACTTTCAAGTTGTTTATAATTTTTTAATTGGCCAAAGTATTTTTGGGAAGATCACTAGTTTGGAATTCTTGAACTAAAGCATTCACTAAATCTTCCAAATTAGTAATAGAATGAGTTTTAAGTTAGTTGTACCAATCTAAAGCATCCCCTATAAGATTTTTGTCTAAGATCTTAGTAGTGACAAAGGTATTAAGTTTGAACCAACACTTATAAATATTTCCAAATGTTTTAATATGAAGGGTAGGATCAGTTGATCCATTATAATAAATGGTAAGGGTGATACCTCTTATATCAATATTAGCAATTTGAGTGGTAAGAGGCTCATTTTGAAGATGTTTAATTGTTTTGTTAATCAAATGAGCTTGAGGGATGAGATTACCTTGGGAATATCAAAGAGGAATATGGGGAACATTTTGATTATGTGTGCCCCAAGTCATTAGTTGAGGATGAGTTTGAAGATGGAGAAGATGCTTTTGCATTCTCATCATTTGATTTGTGTTATGAACTTAAAATGTATTCAATTAACTAATTTTTTGTAACAAGCGTTGGTGGGTTTGATTGGCATTGTTAGCATTATTTAAAGTATTAGATTTGGTATTAGTGGTTTGGGTACCACTATTGGTGTTGGTATGATCTTGAGAGGAACTATTAAAATGTGAGACAATAGTGGAAAAATTTTCTTATGTGGTAAAAGATGGACTAGTGAAGGGATGAAAAGAGGAAGCACTATAAGCATGATTAACTTGGGTATCAAATGATGAACTAGTGGAAGGATTAAGGAGAGTGGATCTTATAAGAGGCCCATTAAATGTAGAACCTATCATATTAGTGGAGATACTAGGCATGGAAGTAGAAGAATTCAAAGAAGAAGAGGTCATGGTTTGAGAAGGGATCATAATCGAGAGAAAAGGATAAGAATCAAATAAAGTAGTACTCATAAATCCATTTTGGGATTAGGTGAATGAGGATATTTAGATTGAATAATAATCATGAGATGGTAAATGTTAGAGGGATATTTTACTCAATTTTGATGAAATTCATAAATAAAGAAGATCATTTAAGGGGTATACTCTAATTCTAGTTGATCTTATAGGGAGAAGAGAGGATTATGATATGAAGGGGAATGAGGAGGGGTCCCATAGTTGATTATGTGAGTGGTTATGTGAACATTAATCTCATCCAAGAGAGGATCCCTACTCTACATATAGGAAACCCTATGAGGGTTGGTCAAACTTGTCATGTTTATTGAATTAAACTTAGTATTTTCTTCAAACAAAAGATTCATGATGAAGGTGAAAGACTAAATCAAGAAAAACAGATAAGAAAGCAAGGAAATAAGAAGTGAAAAAAACTATATAGAGTTGACTAGGTCGACCTAACATAGGAAATAGGGCCTACAAACTATACATGTTCGATTGGGTCGACATAACACAATAAATATAGGATGAAAAGGTATATAGGGTTGATTGGGTTAACCTAGCACAATAGACAAGGAAAAATAGATAGTCAATAAGAGACTATGTTGAAAAAAATGACTATGTACTAAAATAAGAATAATTTTTCAAGTATTTCAAAAAGAAAGAACTAAAGTAAAACACACAACAAATTATATCAATGAGGTTGATCTAATTGAGGCACACAACACAACACCTTACACCAATACTAGTTAATGTAAGTTTTTACAATACAACATATAATTAAGCAAAGAGAAATCAATCAACTTGGAAAGTAAAAGCTAACTAAGAGGTCAACCTAAATGTTTTTTAGATTATTATATTATAATTTTAGATGTGATATGAAGTTGGCTATAATAAAGGAACTAGAAATCAATCTAAGGATAGTCTCAAGATGTTTGGGCTGAAAGAGATTTGTATTGGCAATGGTGCAATCTTGGTATTGGGGCCTACCCCCTCACTTCACACACTAAAGTGATAAGGGTGTCAGGTTCTTATCCAAAATATATCATTAACCATGGTGTTTATACATGGCCAAAAAATTAATTCAACTTCCCCCTTGGTGATGAAATCCAAGTAGGTTGGCCTTGGGTAGACAATTGATAAAATATTTCTTTAAGATTTTGTGATTTGGTCATGTGTGAATACAAGAGAAAATATCAAAACTAAATAGTATATTTAAAACCACTTAATAATACTATGTGAGCTATTCTAATAATGAAAGTAACATAAAATGAAAGTGTGAGATAATTACTAGCACATAAGGGTTAATTCTAACTTTGAAATATAGTAAAATGTTGATTTATTCAATAGTGTTTATAGATAATAGACAATAGGGTCTATATGGTCACCCCCATACTATGAAAGGATTTTTTTTTAAGTTAACTATTTCAATAGAGTCAACATAGCTTTCTATAATGCACACAAAATATAGAATTACATCAACAGGGTCAACCTAGTTGACTATACAGGGGTAGTTTTAAGGATTATAAACTATGATAAAAATAAGATTGTAAGGAAAGAGAGAGAGAGAGAGAGAGAGAGAAAGATAGAAAAGAACCTTGGTGGGTTGGATAATGTATAGAAGTGAGATTTTTGTTGAACAACCTCACTAAATTCTTGAAAATCCTACTAGTTTTATTGAGTAGGTCGACCAAACTTTACCAAAACCTATTTACAAGTGCCTAAAATGGATAGGGTTGACTAGGTTGACCTAGTAGTTTGAATCTGGTGCCTGAAAGTGTATAGGGTTGAGTGGGTTGACCTAGTAGTCTAAACTATAATTCTTGAAAATTTTCAAAAGTAGAAAAGAGTCATTTTGATGTGACTGTGTGTCAAACCTACACACAAAATTTAATACTATGTCGATATAGTCAACCCAACATTATAAACATATGAAAAATAAAATGATAAAATAATTAAATAAGTGAATAAAAACCTTTAAGGGTTAGATTCACATTGGATTCACCAAAATATATGCAATCATAAATGCATCATGTCTATAAATCAATCCTAACTCAAAGAAGATAGATCATACCATACACTTCCAATTGGGGATATATTTATTAATCAATATCGCGACCAATATGGGGATCTACTAAACCCAATTAGGGTATCTCTTACCACAATACACCATGCTAAGGAGGGCTCTAAAGCCTCTAGTCTAACACAATCATGAAATAACCCTAAGGGAGTCATAAATTTTAATATTTCACCTATACTAATAACAAGTAAAGTAAATATATTCTAGTGCTCACCAAATCTTGTGGCACAAAGTGGGGGTTAGAAATAATAAAACTAAACATGCATATAAGACATATATTAATGTCAATGTATACATAATCTTAATGCATGCAAGAGAATCACAAATGCATATTTATCTACTCTTACAAAGGAGAAATAAAGTTAGGAATTCTTACCTTTAAAGACAAGCCCATTGAGGCTCAATCCTTTCCTTGGCCAAGATAATTTTCAATAGATTTTTATGGTATGTAAGGATGACAAAGACAAATCAGCTCTAGGATACACAACCTATCAATGCATCTAAAAGACTTCTCAAAATAAAGTATGTAACCCTAAGATTCATTTCTCAAGTATAATGGTCAATAAGTAAATGTTCATTTGATCTTACTTCATCTTTTGATTCTCCTTGATAAATTATGGAAATGAACTTGTATATATAGGTGGATTTAAACCTTGACCCTTTCAAAAATCCTAACCGATAGGGTTAACTCAATCAACCTAGCATAATTGTAGAGAATAATTCAATAGGTCCTGAGCTAAGTTGGTCAAAGGCTAACTAATTTCTATGTTAAAATATCCTAAAACTATACATGGTCGACCCAGTTGACCTAGCATAGCCGAATGATAAAATGGGATTTAGGTGAGGAAAAGGAGGATATAATGTAGAAAATTCCTAGAATAGGTACAATAGAGAAGAATAATCTTAGGAAAAATGGTTTTAGGAGATAAGTGTGTAGATAACAAGTGGAAAAAAGGACAACAATCCTATGAAGCAACAATAGTCTAACCACCCCTTTTTTGATGCACCATTTAAGGCATACACTCAGAGAGATTGAGAATCAATGGGTTTCTTCAAGATACAAAGTCTCAATATTTAACAAAAGTTTTAAAATATTATGTGTAAATGGATCTCTTCACTAGGTGCACATTGAGAACTCTTAGTGGGAATAAATCAACACTTAATCAATGCTTAGATCTTCACTAACTACTTTAGGCATGGGCATAGATGGGATGCATCTATACATGGATTGATTTAAATAACTCAACACTTTGTAGGTGCATAAAACTTTTGTAATATCCTTGTGAGCTCTATGCAAACCAGGGCTAAATTAGAAATTCAACATTTTTGGTAACATCTATGGGTCTCTTTCCTACTAAGTAGGAATCCAGTAGCCTTTGAATCAATCCATTAGGCATATAGTCTTTGAAACTTTTTGGTCCTTTCATCTGTGAATGCACTAGTTTTATATCCCTAGATTTTAGATTTAATTAAGTCCCTCATAAAAAAAGCAAATAACTATGCCAAAGTCACATAGAGGAAAGATATCTAAGCCAAAAGAAACACTACACATAAACAATTAGATGAAGTAAAACTATCCTAAAACAAGGTGTACAAGGCACTTATGGAAATGAAAAACATATAATCTACTTAATAAATTATACAAGAATCAATAGAGATAGTGCTTGAGATAGACATCATTGAATTATATAGGTAAATTTTCTCCATTCAGTCTAGAAGGTTGTAAAGTGTTGTTTTTTTTATAGATGGTTATGGTATATAAAATGTTCCATATTGCATCAAAATTAGTATGCCTTCCAAATTTTTCTTTTCCTACATCCAATTTAAGAACTAAATCTCCTTCTTAGAAACTTTAATCAATGGTCATTTTTATCAAAGGTCCTATTCATCTAGGCCTATTATATATCCATGGTGTGTGCATATTACTCTTTAATCTTTTTGATATCTATTATATCTAATAATTTTAATTTTAGAGTATCACTTTTGAGCGAATCCAATTGATGGGTGAGTTATAGTGAAGTAAAATCAAGAGATGTGGTAAATCTAGCCTCCCTTCCATAAACTAACATGAGGGATGAATTTCCCAACACTCTTTTGGGTGTGACTCGATTATCCCAAATGGTAGTCCTAAGCTTAGTATACCAATCTCATTTATTTTATTCCATTTTCCTCTTTATGATAAAAATCAAATTCTTATTCATGGACACAACCAAACCATTACCTTGAGGGTAATAATTTTATGAGGTGCTCAGATGGATGCTATGATTGATGACACATTTATTTATCATATTCTTCAGGAAATCCAATGAATTATCAAAGATAATGATGGTTAAGACACCAAATATTATTAAAATGCATTCACATAAGCTCAAGATGAATGTCTCATTAGCCTTCTTGAGTGCTACTACTTCCATCCATCTCATGAAATAGTCTATGGGCATGACGATCCATTTGTGTCCATCAGTTGATGGTGGGTTAATCATGCATATGAAATATAGGTCCCACTATACAAAGGGTTGATTTTCTTGTATTGGTCAAAATGGTAAGGCTACCAAACTTTATCTTCCTATAAATAAGTCATATCTCTTCCAAATTTTCACATATGCATGCACATCTTTGAATAGAGTTGGCCAATAATAACTAACTTGCTTTATTTTTACAATAGTGGTCTTGGGTGGATAATAGCCTCTTATAGGACCATTATGGAATTCTTAAATAATTAAAATTACTTGGTATAATTTTGTGCACCTCAATAGGACTCCATTTAGGTCATTTAAAAAAAGTGTACTACTGACAAGCACATAGAGAATGGCCTACAACCTAAAATTACTGCACTTGGATTTATTTAAGCCAAAGGGGTATGAGCCAATCTGAAGGAAATCCATCATATTTTACATCTAGTCCTTTACATATTCTTGTCTTATTGGTTCCTTTTTGTGTGACACCAAGACTATTCTATCTTCAAATCTTGTCACCTTAACCAATTATTTGTAGAGTCCCTTTCCTTGCACTATCTTGGTGATTTGGATGTCCACATTATAATCCATCCCCTTTGTGACCTAACTAGCCCTTTTCACACTAATATCCTTATTTATAAGAAACTCTTTGACACATGTTTATGGAACCATGATTCATATTTTGTTGTTGGATATCATATGCCTAAACTTCTTGATCATTCTCATAACTTCACAGATTTGTTTCTCCATAAACATATAGAATAGATAATACTCCTTTAGTGCCTAGATGAAAAAGGTAATTTGATACTCTAGATGATTTTTTTTTTGCTACATAAGGACAAATGAAATTCCCTCGATACCATTGAATGCATAAGGATAAAATTATTACTCTAATCTATATTGATCAAGTTTGGATCCTATGTAATAGCATGCTTAATAGAATAAAAAATATCCCTACCTTCATGATTCTAGATAAACACAACATTATTATTGAGCATCATAGTGAGGTGTTTGATTAGGGTGGAAAAATTAGGCATGAATCTCCTAAAAAATTATTCTTCCTAAGAAGCTTTGGAGACTCTTCTTGTGATTAAGAAGAGGGAGAGATGAAGTTGCATTGAGTAACTCTATATTGATTGAAAGTACCTATTTAGAAACAATGTACCCTAGTAGAGTTCATGAACTATGAAGATGTACTTACTAGGGTTCAAAGATATTTAAATTCTTGGCACCTTTTAAAGACTTGCTCCAAATGGCCTAAATGATCTTTTGCATGCTTAGAGAAAATAATTATGTCATTGAGGTAAAATAATATGACCTCATTGATGAGATCCTTAAATGTCATATCCATGGTTCTTTGGAACGTTTTTCTTGTATTTATCAACCCAAATAACATTCATTAGTATGCAAAGGTTCCTCACTTAGTGTTGAATGTTGTTTTATAATGATCACACTCTTGCAAAAGAATATAGTTGTAGCCTAAGTAACCATATAGTAACATGAATCTGTCTATACCTATAACCATTTTTAGGATATAATCCATTGGTGGCAGGGGATAGTAGTCTTTGAGGGAAGCTTTATTTAGGTCTCTAAATTCCACACATAGATGGATTTTCCCATTCTTTTTATGCACTAGGACTAAGTTGGAAACCCATGAAGACTATTTAATTGGAAGTATTATACTAGCTTCAGTGAGATTTGCATTATCATTTCTCATCAATGGTTCAATATTTGGGTTGATAGACATCTATTTTTGGTAGACTAGTTGTACACTAGGGTTGAGCTCAATTGTGTGTTAAACTAAGCCTGGATCAAATCCTCTAAGGTCCTTATAGCTCCATGCAAAGATATCATCATATTTATTATTGACTTCAATAAATATCTTAATCTTTGATAGGGAACATACCCTACCAACTTTTAGGACCTTTCCTTCAAAAATAGTAATATGCATAGAGACTTCCTCTTTTTCTATCATGCTTCACTTTTCTCCCTTGAGTTAGTCATTAAAATTGACAATGATTTATAGGGTGACTAACCCTTTTGGTTGATTATTTCCATTTAATTGGATGACTTGATATTTTTATTGGTCATGTATCTATGCTTACTTCTTGGCATATAAAATTGCCTCATCCTACCGGAAGTTAATAATATATTCATCACTCTCAAACACCTTCTAATTTTCCATGTTTTGGGGGACTGCTAGTCTAATGAAAATATTGATATGATACTCATACTCCTTCATTATATCACATGGGATGTCATGCTACACACCTAAAATTGTGAGTCTATCTACATCACTATTTTATGATCTTAGTATGGAGATAATATTGAATGTGTCAAAGCCTTCAATCATATCCCATACTCTATGCTTGTAAGCCTTCATCAAGACATTTTTGGTCATGATATATGCTCTAACCTAGTTAAAAAGTAGTTCACTATCACCAAATACATGTAGCATCTTGATTTCTTTTTTTTTGTGTAATTTAGAAGCCTTGGATCATTGCCTCATATTCTACAATATTATTCATGCAAAAAAATAGCAATATAAAGACATTTAAATATTTATCCTTTTGAGGAGAGACTAAAATAATACTAGATGTAGCACCATTTTTACTATGGGAACTATTAAACTACAATTACCAAATACCCTCAGGGTTCTCCTATGCATTTATGAGCTTAGGTAGCATGAAACCCTCCTCCAAAATGTAGTATGTACATAGCCCTGTCTCCTCTACATTGTCATATGGATCACACTCAAAACATTCAAGTGCCCATTTGTCCATCAAATCATCTAAGATCTCTTCAAGTGGTGTGGTGTCTTAATGGAGAATTGAATTCTCCTCCTGATCAAACATTATGTAGTTTAATTTAACTAGGTTGGAATAGTATGGTTTAACATGGATTTTGAAGATAAGTTGACCCTTGATGTTCATTTTAGTCCCTTATCTAGTTATAATTAATATATGCAAGAAATATAGAGATAAGTATCTACCCATATTTGACATGAAGTCTTTGGAAAGGTAGATAGAAAAGTAGGGAGGTAAGTCGATGACTTTGATATCCTACATAATTCAGAGGCTTGGATATGCATGTAGTGTAAGATTTAAATATTTTATGATTCCCATGATTTTGAATGTCATTCCATATAACTTGATTACTCCTTTTAAAATATGGGAATACATAATTTTTAGTGTATCTATGATCTTCTTTACAATCACTTATCTTCTTGCACCTTATTCGATCAAGTAATTATGAACTAGATGTTGGTTGATGATCAAGGAGATGTATAATAGGGGTAGCTTGGTACGACTGTAAACTTGAAGTTCTTTTACTTTGGGTTGGCATAGACTCCAAAAGATGGAAGTTATAAGTTGGGATATCTTACACTACTAAAATATTTTCAAAGCCTTGTAGTAAATTCCTTTGAGCCAAAATAGTAAGAGCATCCCACATGGTTACATTGAGGTTCATCTTTTTCATTTATTCAACTGTGTTGAAGGGAATCTGTGATCCTTTTGACTATGAATTTTGAACAGTAGTTTATTATTGTATGTATGCACTATTCTGAGATGGAATGTTTCTTATTGAATCCTATTCCATGCATACTGAAGGTTATATATGCACCTTGACTTGTATATTTATGCAAGTGGTTTAGGGAATTGAAGGCAAAGTCACCAAAGTTAGTATTGCCTCCTTTATCTCTCTCTTTTTGAATCTTGTATTGAAATTAATTGGGGTGATTATTCCACTTTAAACACCATTCTAATTTATGCAATTGAAGTCATCCTCTTACCAATTGATGAGAGTAAACCCATTATGTTGTTGCACTAGTGTTTGAATCTCTCCTTCAATCAAAATTGTGGTATTTTTTTGCTCTTGAGGTTGAGACAAACTTTTCACCATAAGGTTTTCATTAATGAATCCATTTTTTCATGTTTTAGACACCTAAAATTGGCCATTGATAACCTTCAACTAGGATTTTGAACAATTTCCACCCAAAATGCATAATTTGGCTTAAAAACACTAAAACATGCTAAATGATGTGAAACTATTGTATTCAAATGCCAATTTTGGCCAAGGTATTCCTAAATAGGGAAATGTAATTTATGGTCTAGCTAACTTTGATCAGTCCATTTCTAGTCAAAATTCCAATTTTGCACTTGGGTGCTCTGGATTGCTCTTTCTTATCAAATATATTTCACAAGATGCCTGCCTTTATTATTTGTTATTGGTAACATCCTAAATGAGAATATGCATCCAACTCATCTGAAAGTGACTTCTAATTCTAATCTAATCAAATTTAGGACCAAGAACAAGGCATTTTGATAAATTTGGATAATTTGTGCATAATGTGCTTAATCATGCTTAAGAGATAATTAAACCAAATCGAGGCCAAATTAATAATTCCATGGAAGCTTGTTGAAAACTTATTTTTGGAAATGAATATGGAATATATGCATCATCAAGTGACCCCATTTCTTGGGAATACATCCCTAGGCCATAAAATGACACAAATATTAAGATTCATTCTTCCCATACCTTATCAATACCTTCCATGATGCCCTCCATGCCTCTTAATTGCCATAGTTTTTACATAGTAGTCAACATCAGTAGAAATATTGACATCCATTACTTGGATTAACTAACATTGATCAGTAGAACTGACATCAGTTAGGTCTTAGTTAGCTAAAGTAAACATCCTTAGTTGTAATAACCAACATTTGTCACTATGTCTTTCAAAAAACATAGACCCAAGAGCTACTTCTTCAAATTTCATTATTTCAAGCTAAAAAGAGCTTCAAAGCTAAAGGACATGCTAACATTATTACTATAAGAACAATCTTTTGCTTTGATAAAATCATGTTTAAACACCTCTTACATGCTTAAAAATGAATTATGAACTTTGTTTTGGGTGTTTAAAAAAGAATTTATATGTTTTGGTGAATGTTTTTAAAGTTTGAAACTAAGACCAAGGGGTCAAATGAACACCACCAAACATTCCATTTGGATTTAAAATTGAACACACTTATCAATTCTTGCTTGCAATAGTTGTTTACTTAGATTTTGTTTAGCAAAAAGAGGAATGTTACATGTATGCTCTTCCATTTGTCCCCTATAGAGAACCCTTGGAATCAAAAGTGCCATTCCTATTACAAGTAGCGTAGTCCAAGGATTAGAAATAATGTAGTCTAAAGCACTCCCAAAAAACTCATTAAAGTTTAGGTGACCTTAAAAATGACCCTAGAGTCTTTCTATTTCATCCTTTATTTTTTATGCATCTTGGATTATGAGCGGGACTTCATCACCTCCTACAAGTTATTTAAGGAAGCTTTGACCCAAATTTTCATCTCCTGACATTGACTTCATTTGGCTCCTTTGGAGTTACACATGAGACATAGTGGCACTTTGGACATCGCACTACACTGAGCGAACAATTGGATGTAGTGGTTGCAAAAAGGACTAGACATTTTTACAATAAGCCAAGTGATATAGACCTAAAATCCATGCTTTTATTTTGCATATTTTGTCATGAAATTCATTATGCAATTGATTCCCCTAGATCATTCATAAAAAATTTAGATCTTAGACAAATCCCCACTTGCCATAGAAGTATTGTTGGTGCAAGGTGTGCCTCAAGGTCCATGTCACAAAATTGCCATTTGAGAGAAGGGGTGTGTAAAAACCCAAATATATAGTGCATATTTAATTTTGGATAAAAATTTAAAATTCTCTCAAATGACGTATATTAATGGATTCTAATAATACCAAGCAACCTTGTCCATTTAGGATCTAAGGGTGATTAATTATTTGGTTGAATCCTAGTTTAAAGTCTTATTTGGAGTCAAAACTTGGTGTAAACGAAAAATCCAAACCAAACACATATTCCAAATTCTCTTTTGAATAAATAGGCATTATACTACCCACATGAGATCATAAATTTGCCTTATTAAAGGGTTAATCAAAAACTTGAGAGTCATATCATCCACTTTGGCATAGTTGTGTTGCCTTATTGAGTTTAAACCTTTACCAAAGTTGCTTAAGTGCTTCACTTATAATCCAAATTTAGAAATACACCTTTTCAAGTTCATAGGGTTGATGTGTTAAGTGGGTTCACCATTTGCACTAAACTTGAGGGAACTTAGGTTTAATTTCCAATTTGGGTTGAAGGCAATTTAAGACTCATAATCATTATCAACATTTGATAGACTTAAGCCATTTTGTGCTAAACACTTGCACTTTAAGTCTATACACTACAACATTTTTAGTAAAGAAAAGTAGTGTTATGTTGTCAAAATTATGGAAAACCATCTTTGCCTTATAGAGTTTTTGAAACAAACCTTTTTGTCACACCTTTTGTGAAGTATCACATCGTTACACTAGCCAAATCATTTAAAATTTTATTTCATAGATCCTTTTGCATAGAGTTCCAAATTTGTTCCTATAAAATCATACCAACCAAAGTGTACTTTTGTGATACTTTGTCTAAAACATACTTATATTGTTTACTTTTGTCTAGCTTGTTTGTCAAAAAGAACCAAGTTTTATACCATTTTTTGTGAAGATAGTAAACTATTGATAAAGAACCTTTTGTTTCATACCTTATACCTAGTTGATCAAGTTCATCTCCAAGAATCAAATGCATAGTGTCTTTTATAAGTGTTTCAAATCTATTATATTAAAACTTTCATCTATTTTCAAAGTCTAGCTTTTGACGTCATTTGGCCAAGATTCCTAGCACATGCCTTATTTGAGCCTAGCTTTTGATGCTACATTTGGCCAAAAGACCTAACAACTTTTAAATTTCCTAGATTAGAATAATTTTAAACAGTTCAACCTTAGAGTTTACCATTTTGATTTTTGGTCTATTTACTTTATTACCTTTATGTAAATGATGAAATGTTAGATACTTCATGCTATCTTGTTTCCTCACAAACCTTTGCATAAAATTTTTGATCCTTTTGACAAATCTAGACCAAGTTGGGACATCATTCTATTTTAGATATTGTCTTCTTTTTTAGAGTTTTTATAACTCCTAAAAAATCTATCACAAATCATTGACTATGGATCCTAACATGTATTCCTACACTTGTAGTGGACTCATGTACACTCTAGGGATTATTAATGTAGTTGCATAGGAAGAAATGATGCAAGACCCTTATGTGGATAGTGTTTCTTATGAGATGGATTCTTATCCCTCTTATAATACTCAATTAGGGGCACAAAGACAAGATCCATTAGCTAACTATTTTGTTAACACACCACCGTACACAGAATAGGACCAAAAATAAACCACACAATACTTAGCTATAATACCCATGGTGGATGAGCTAGTTATTCAATAGTGTTATTGTACTAATATTGCTTCCACATATGATCCATTTTTTTGTGAGTAATATTTGTTAAAAAAAGGATGAAATTTTGGTTAGATCTATCAAGGTAGGGGTTAAGTTTCTAGTAGACTTCCCGCATGAAAATCTACCAAGTCTAGTAAGAGTGCCCCATAATACCATTCATGATCAACATGCTTCTTCTAAAAATCCTATGGATCTAGTCCAAACAACATACCAAGACACTAATATATCTAGTCTAGGAAAAAACATCATGGAAGATAACTTTAACCAAATACAAATAGCATATCAAACATACCTAAATTTAACGCATGATTTCAATCAGATGAATATGGTGAGTAATCCTCTTATTGACCTAGTACCTTTAACATGAGTATTGATAGAATTAACTAGACAAGAGAATATAAATTCCAACCCATTAATATAAACCACTTTAATAGATAAATTGATACATATGCCCATTATTAAAGAAGTGTCTTCAGTGTCTACACTGAATAGTGAGCCAAATGTAGTGGACAATGTGCAAACAATATCTAGTCCCAATCAAAGTGGTACTAATGCACAAATAACTAGCCAACAACATGTGCCTATAGTTAATCCTATGAGTAGATCATCATACCAAGGAATAGGATTTTTTACACCCCAAACTCAATTAGTTTCTTCCTCAAGTGTGCAACCTATGGGATTAGGTAATCAAATAATGGTCAATGTCATGCCTCAATAATAGAATGTGATGAATCCTACTCCTTCTCAACAGGTAATGAGTAGTATTCCACAACAACAGACACAATCTAATGTATCAACATAATAAAATACAAATAAATTTCCACTTTAATTATGGGAAATAAATGCTCCACCTCACTAGGTAATGTTGCACATACCTCTACAATTACAGACTAATATGCGAATCCAAAACTAAGAAATGACTAGTGAATGACATGCAAATATTGATCAATGATAGATGTTGAATATATAACCTAATTTCATTTCCTCATAGGGATTCGTGCAATAAGGAGGTCCTCATGTTTCTCAGGTACATACTAGACAACCATTGGTTTAAAATGTGCCACAAATTTAAAGGCAAGGTCTTGGACCATAAGTTCCCACTCAACAATAATGTTTGATTAGTCGGTAACATGTCCCTTTTCAACCACAATAGGCATAATATAGTTATATCCCTCAATCCCAACCAAAAAATCCTCCATGTCAAACCTTTATAACTAACCCAAACTAGAATATCCCACAACCAAATTTACAATTTCATGTACATCTTAATCCATGTATGCATATTCCTAGTCCATTCCCCAACTAAGCCAATATATCCCAATAGGAGTCTTCATCATACCCTAGTCAAAGTTTCCCACTTGTGACCTCCCAACCATCTATCCAAACCTAAATTCTCTCTTAAACCAATATTCCATCAAGTTTCCTATCCTAAGAATTACAGCAGATGAAGGATGCAATTGCTACCATTCAGGCTGGGAAGCAAACCAAAAAGTTCAAATTAGATAATGTATGTTCCTATCCATTCAACATGGAGTATTTTTAGATACCATTTCCTCTAGGATATTAACCACCAAAACTCAATAAATACAAAGGGAAAGGTGATCCTAAGGCCCATTTGACCAAATTTTTTGTTGCATGTCAACCAGTGGCATATATAGACATATACCTTTTACTATTATTTCCAAGCAGCTTGGCTAGATAAGCCTTGGAGTGGTTTTTGAAGTTTTCCAAAAAATTAGTAGTAGATTTTGATGATCTTTTTTATAAGTTTATACAATAATGTTCCTATAATCTCAAACATGCGATGTCATTAGTGGACTTGACACAAGCAAAGCAAAAAGCTAGCGAGATTTTTGAAAGTTATTTATAGTGATAGAGAACCCTTGCATTCCATTTAATCCATAGTTTACTAGATAAACAACTAGACATTATGTTTACTAAAAATTTAAATAGTGAGATAGCTTACCATCTAAAATTATAATGTGCACATACATTCAAGGAGATCATTGATAAAGGTTTATTGATCGAGAGGGAACTCATTAATAAAGGATTCATCAAGCTTAATTCAACTAATCAAAATCTAGGTACTAATCAAGGAAATGACTAACATCCCATTCAAGTACCAGTATCATAACTGGTACAGGCTAATAACCATTAAAGGCTAAAGTAATTCAACCACAATGGGAATGTTGTGAGAAATGGATCAATCAAATATCATGATGTCTAAACTATGTAGATGTCATCTACACCACCTTTTCAACTTATTCCTACCCAAAAACCTCTCTAACCAATGCTGCAAGTATAAAAACCAAAACTTGTGCAATAAATACAGCAGCCATTACTATTACAAACCCTTCCTCCTAGAAGAACCATCCCTACATGTCATGTTTTTAGTGACATAGGAGAACCTATTGAGTCTATATTTTTCAACCTTATTTCCACTAATCTAATTAATTGGCCCATACCTAAACATTATGTACAAGGTATTCCTTATCTTGATTGGTACCATGAAAATGAATTTTGTGACTATCATCGGGTCAATGGGCAATCTATGATGATGTGTCCAAATAAAGAATTTAATAAAAAATATGTTGGATAATGGGGAGATAAAATTGGATAATGGTGATTCCAATTCAATCAAAATCTTGGGATATATCAAAACCCCTTTCCCTAACATAACAATTAATATTAGCAAAACAATCAGCAATAACAATAATGACTAGTATAGCAGCAAAATCAATAGTAACAAAATCAAAGGCCAAACCATTAGAAATAATGAAATTAGAAATATAACCTATAATGATATAATAATGGACAAAACTAGGGTCAAAATGGTAACAACCAAGAAACCTATCATGTAGTTGCACATGACTATAATAGGGTAGTAGTTCATATTGTAGGGGGTAGCATTAACACCATCTCCATTAATCCTAGACTGAACAGTAACCAATCTAGACCTTTTCTAAACAAAAATATTCAACCAAATCATATGGATAATCCTTCTTTGACCTCAGAGTGCATATAGTCAGACCAAAAAACTAGGACTTCCCCTTTTAGATGTTATAGTGACAACTCGTTCTTACCACGTGACCACATGTAAGTGCACTGGCAATTGAGACTTCTCCTATCTGGTCCCACACCACTTCCAACATTTATTATCAATAATGGTCTAATATTTAATCATGATTGTGTGATCACAACTTAGAGGTCAAAGATTACTATCCCGATCCCATAACCATCCACCACTTTTCTAGCCTCAAAATAAACCATTCACTACTAACCAAGACAAGAAGCTTGATATTTTGGAACAATTGTAAAAGAAACCAACACAAATTTATATTTTAGATTTATTATGGATGTCAATAATCCATAAAAACATCTTGAATAATTTTTTGACCTAATCCACTATTGCTAGTGATATATCCCCTAATAACTTTCAAGCTTTGGTTGGATACCTAGCTTCAACCTAACAAGTCACATTCAACCAAAGTGATATGTCTTCCCTTGGTCTACTCCATAATAACCCATTGTACATAAAATTTTATATCATATGGCATAAAGTGAAATGTGTCCTTATAAACAATGGATCCAGCCTCAACATAATATCTCTAAAGATCATCAAGCTTCTTATGTACACAATGATGTATCTCTATCCAAAAACAATAAGTATTAAAGCCTATGATAATTAGGAAAGAGAGTCATAGGGAACCATTAGTTTGTTAGTTATCATTAGGCCTTTAACCCATGATACACTTTGCCATGTGATAGATATTGAGTTATCATACAACATGATTCTAGGCTGATCTTGGTTACATGATATTCATGTAGTCCCATCAACATTGCACTAATGTATCAAGTTTTCCCACTTATGGATGGAAGTAAGTATTCCAACAGATTTACACCCAAATGAATACTATAAGTATCTTGAGGATGAATTTCAAAGATATAATTATCACTATGGTATGAATCCAAGTTCCAAATAGGATAAAGGAAAGGCCATACTTATTAATCCTTTACTAGATAAATGTGTAGGTCCTAATACCTTAGATTCCCTTTTCCACATGCCACCTCCTAAAGCTTCTAATCATTTCACCATTTCATATAATAGATCAGTAGAATATTTGACCCATGATACATTTCATATTTCCAATATTCCTAAAAATCCAAAAACCTTTGGTTGACCTAAATTAACCCCACATAGCCATTGGAAACAAAAGAACAAAGATACAAGACCTATCACATTTGTACCAGCATTTAGCCTAAAACCTAACCCTCTTAAAGGAGATGATTCATGGTTATACAGTGAAAACTAGGTTGATTATTATAAAAGTACAAAGTAGCCTATTCCCAAAAGGATCATGGAGTGTCACAATTATAAAGAGGTCATAGACTGAATCAACAAGGAACCATTGAGCCAATTTTCATGACTAGGTATGAATGACCTTATGGACTTGGATTTACATTACATGGGGGTGACCCCACATATCTTATTCAAACTCCATCACTAGTGACTAGTGATGATGATGCTAATAGTGAAGTAGAGTCTGATCATAGCCTCAATTTTGATAAACTAGTTGAAACTAGCCTATTTGATAATAATTCCATTTTTATCCTTACCTTAGCCATTCATCACAATCCATTGCCATTATATTATCCCCAACTAATATATTGGGACCAATAAGAATTTGGTCTACTGATTGATGAGTTTTAGAATGATAAGGCATTCTATGATTTCTTAAGCCTTAGAAATGATGTTCCGTTGTGAGATCACAATTCAGGATTCTTAATCACATTAGATCCTATAGCCTATTTTGGAGAGTGAGTGAACACCCTTAGACAAAAATAAATAATTAAAACATTGAGGTCCTAAAGTGAAAACCTCTTTGAGTGTTTTCTGACTAGGGAAAAAGTAAAGATAAAGGCTAGTCTAGTTGTGAAAACCCATCTTAGGTGCCATTAGATAGGGGTGTTCATTCTTCTTTGAATTTAGACTAGGATACCATGAATGACAAACTTGCCTATAGATCTGAGTTTAGTTTTGAGAAACAACAAGTATTTAAACAAATTATCCAAGAATTTTTTACTATTTGTTTTACATGGATAGATATCTCATTAAGAGACTTAGATTCATCATGCCTAAGATAATTTGAAGAGCAAGTCCTAACAGAGGACCCTAACATAATCCAATAGTTCAAGTCATTGCCTAATATCCTAAAAGATGGTTTGACCCTTCCAGTTAAAGATATAATAGAGGTAAATATCAGGACTCCATCAGACTTAAAATGGATAAAATTAGGAGCATTCCTCACTAAGGAGGAACATGACATCTTTGCATCTCTATTGAGATAAGTTGTGGATATTTTTATATGGTCTTATTTTGACATGCCAGGTTTAGATCCTACTTTGGTTCTACACCACCTTGTGGTTAATCCTAATGCTAAAGTAATAAAACAAAGGTTACATAAGATGCATCCTTATATTTATATATTAGTAAAGAAAGAGTTGGAAAAAATCTTAGAATCATGATGTATCTAATCCATTGACTCTAAATTGATCTCTAATGTTGTACCTATTAGTAAAAAGCCTAAAGGGATCAAAATTTGTACTAATTTTTAAGACATCAACAAATCTTGTCTTGAAGATGATTCCCCTTGCCTAATATTGACATGATCATTGAATCCACAACTGATTATTAAATGCTTTCACTCATGGATGGCTTTATAGGATACAACTAGATCAAAATCACACTAGAAGATCAACATAAAATAAAGTTCACCACTCCGTGGGGAACATCTTGTTATCAAGTAATTCCATTTGGCATTAACAATGTTGGAGATACGTATCAAAGGGTCATGATTGTCATATTTCTTGATATGTTCCATGATATTATTGAAGACTATGTCTATGAAATATTAGGAAAATCCAAAACTAGGGCCGACCATCCAACAATGTTGTGAAAGATATTTGAAAGGTAACAAGAGTAAAAATTTAGATTAAATCTAAATAAATGTGTGTTTGGTGTAACCTTAGGCAAATTGCAGGCTTCATCATGTCTTTTATAGGTATTGAAGTCAATCTGGCTAAAGTCCATGCTATAACCAAGATGCTATCACCAACCAATTTAAAATAACTTTGTAATTTATAGGGTAAGATCCAATCAATTTGAAGTTTCTCTCTCAATTATTAGATGAATTCCATCCATTAACACACCTTTTAAAGAAAGGAGTTGCATTTCACTAGGATGATCACTGCCAAATAATTTTTTTAATAGCTTAAAGACTATCTAGTTAATCTTCCTATTTTATTACCTCTTATGCTAGGAAAGCCATTCTTTTTATAGTTATCAACTACTAACCATGCTTTAGGGGCACTCTTGGCTCAACATGATGACAAAGGAAAGGATCATGATGTATACTACCTAATTCATACCTTGGTTACATATGAACATAGCTATACACCTATTGGAAAAGCTTATCTAACCATGGTTTTCACAACTTAGAAATGTGAAATTACATGTTGAATAATAAAACCATGGTTATTTCAAAAGTAGATCCACTCAAGTATCTACTATCTAAAACAACTTTGCAAGGTAGACTAGCTAAATAGATCATGCTTCTCAATGAATTTGACATAGAGTATGTCAATCATAAGGCAATCAAAGGACAAGTTCTTATAGTTTAAATTTTTGAAACACCTCTCATAGACACCCAACCACTCACATTTTAATTTCCTGATGAATCCATCATGACCATCATGGATAGACCCCTTGAGGAGTAGCCTTCAAAACTATATTTTGATGGCTCATTCACTTCACATGGATTGGGGGAAGGCCTATTGATTATTACACCATAGGGGGATCTAATCCCTAAATCATTTAGAATTAGCTTTCCTTATATAAACAACATTGCCAAATATGAAGCACTTGTTTCAAGACTTCAAAAATTAGTACATTGGAATATATCTCATCTTCAAGTTTATGGTGATTATTAGTTAATCATCAGACATGTCACATATCACTTTTAGACCAAAGATGACAAGCTAGTTCCATATAAAGCCATCATTGACACTCTTAAAAAGTAAATTGCCAACATTCAATTTGAGCACATACCAAGGGCTAGTAATAAAACTATAGATGCCATGGCTATTATTGAATCTTCGCTTCGATAAAAGAATAAAGATAGAGAGTATCAGTTCCTCATCAAAAATTTGTTAGCACTAGCTCATGAACTTTTAATCATTTCCATGATTTGTGATATTGTTGGTATTACTTCTATCTAGTACTTAAACCCTTATAACTACCTTCATAACTAGGTTATACCACCTAACCTATCTTACAAACAAACCAAAGCCTTCATTCATCATTCCATATGTTATATTATGCTTGGATCCACCCTTTATCACCATAGTTTTAATGTAACTTTTCTTTGTTGTTTAACTTTGATAGTGTCTAAAATAACATTAAAAGAATTTCATAAATGAGTATGTGGAGCCCATTCTAGTAGGGTAGTCCTATCCAAAAATCTCTTGTGTACTAGTTATTATTGGCCCACAATGGATGTATATGCCACTGTATATGTAAAAAATTGTAATAAATGTGAATGGCATACTAATCTAATTCATGCCTCAGAAAAAACTTTCAAATCAATGTTGACACCATGGCCATTTTCTACATGGGGACTTGACCTCATTAGGAAGATCAACCCCACTTCATCCGATGGCCATAAACATATCCTTACAACCACTAAGTATTTCACTAAGTGGGTTGAAGCTATACCCCTCACTTACGTGATTGGAAAGAAAATTTCCAAATTCATATTCAACCATCTCATCTACCACTATGGTATCCCCTCTGACATTATATTTGATAATTGAGGATCATTCAAGAACAAAGATGTAGACTAGTTATGTACTGAATACAACATCACATAACATTTTTCTATTACATATTAACTCAACGTAATGGCCAAGCTAAGGCATACAACAAAACCATTATTAACATTCTCAAAAATATTTTCAATGATGCCAGTCATGATTAACACCTCCAAATATTTCTTACCCTTTGGGCATACTATACCAATCATCATACCCCCATAAGAGCCACTCCATACTCACTTGTTTATGGTACTAAAGCCATCCTTCCCATTGAGGGTTAATTTCTTTCACTATGCATCTCTTTCAAGAGTGTCTTATATGATCATGATTATTGAGTAGCTCACCTACAAAAGCTAGATCTACTTGATGAAAAATGCATAGCCACACTCAACAATCTTCAAGCATATTAGAACTAACTCAAAGGCCACTATAATTGGTGTGTTAAGTATAGAACATTTAAACTTGGTGGTATTTTTCTTAAAGAAAACCAAAATAATACCACAGTCGAGAAGAAACATAAAGGGAAATTCAAACCAAACTAGATAGGGCCTTTCATCATCACTATAGATTATGGATCAAGAGCATACAAGCTTACCACACTAGATGACGATGAACTTCTAGATCTAATGAATATTATCCATCTCAAGTGGTACTATGCTTGAATGCTAAGGTGTATTATTTGTAAGGACTATTTTAGTTATGTCATTTTATCACTATATTTATTTATACAAAGTACCATCCTTATCCATCCTCTTTGCCATATCCACTTTCTACTTTTGACCCATCGACCCAGTGTGTTCTAAAAACCTAGCCCATTTGACCTTGCTTTTTGTCATTCATTACATAGTTTTAGCATTGAGTTATTTGATCAATTCATTAGTTAGGTCAAGTATTTCAAATATAGATCATATTTTGGGATAGTGTGACAAAAAAATTGGCCGTTTCACCCTTAATTTGTTAGTCCTTTCTTATCACCAATCTTGATACTAATTATATCCACCTTTGGGAAAATTAGTACCATTGATCTATGCCATTGTGTCCTAGTTATAATTGCCTATGGGTAAACTAGGGGCAACACTAAGCCTTGACATACCAACTTGGCACTTCCTATGCCATGTTATGCCTTTTTACCAACTGTGCTTGTTTTGTTTGAATTGATAGCTACACTAGTCAAATTCCTCTATTTTATGGGCATAACTATAATGACTTGAGGTCCTATTCGAGGACTATGTAGGTAGCACTCAATACTTGTTGAGGTCACCTCAGTTACCCTTTTCCCAATGCTCTCACCATTTTTCGAGCAACCTAAGTCACACTCTCACAATTTTATGAGAAACCTAAGCCAAACTCTCACCATTTTGTGAGCAACCTAAGACATGCTATCACCATTTTGTGAGATTGAACCATTTAGTGTCTAATCATTCTCGATTGAGTTGAGACACTCCAAAACAATTCCAAAAAGATTTCAAAAAATTGTTATAAAATAAAATAAAAATATTGACCATCTTTTTGCCTTAACGATTATAGGAACCCTTATTAAGTTACAAGAAAATCACTTGTCATTTAGTTTCCCCATCCTTTTTGGCCTTTTTCTCTCACACACTTTCCATTTTTCAAGACCATTCCTCTTCTTCTCTCACATCTATTCTATTTATTTTCATTAGTTATCACATTCTTCTCATTCCTTAGGAGAACTACATTTAGCCTAAAGTTTTTTATTAGATATTACATCCATGGAACTATGTAGGCAGTTTCTACTTGCCTAGTGCATATGGAGATAGCTCAGCCACCCCCTTCCATTTATTCTATTCCCCCATTTTGTTCATTTGTTAATTTGTCATCTATTTTCTAGGGGCAATGTTCATAGGGTTTTTATTGCATTGTTTATATTTTGTTTTGGCTTATTTTGTTTATTTGTCTATCTGTTTGTTTGCTTTCAGCATTGTTGCCTTAATTTAGTTTATGTGTGTTCATTGGGTGATTCCTTGCCCACACTTACAATTAAATCTATCCATATTCAAATGTTTACATTATCATCATGGTTTCTGTCATTGGTGCATTGTTTTTTATTGAGTATTGGATTATGGGAGTTAGTCCTTATGCATATTTCAGCCAAGTCCTCATGATGTTATACCATGATGCCTAGTAACACATGCTACAATAAACCTAAGATGAAATAAGTCTATTTAGCAATGGCAATATCTCTTCAGCACTAACATCTCGATTAAATCCCAATCATATCCCAAACCAAGTAATTAACCATGAAATAATTTGAACTTTTATTAGTTCGGATGAGCATCTCCCTGCTAGTAGGTTGTTCCAATTCATCATTACCCTTTGTGATAAGTTATCATCATCCTCAACCAAGTTTATAGTTAGGGTCATTATTATAATCACCTATGGGAAAATCATTACACATGATCCCACCTGCATTTCTCAATGGTTATAACCACCTTTTATAAAATCATTGCATTGTCACCACTTTACTTTTTATACCCATATAGGGGCATGTTATTCTCTTGTTTTTCTATCCTAACTAGGGTAACTCCATCTTCTTAATGATTATAACCACCTTTAGGAAAATCATTCTGTTATCATACCATATTACCACTATCAGGGTAAAATGGTTATAGCTGCCTCTGGGCAAAACATTGTGCACCATCCCACTTGCATTCTCAATGATTTTGACTACTTTTTTAATATCATTATGTTTTCACCCCATCATCTTTCCTTTCTTTCATCCTCTTATTTTTATTCTTATCGAGGGATCGTTTACTAACCTACTTGTGCCAACCATTCCATTGAGGGGGTATCATACAATTAGTTTATCAGCATTGTAGTTATAGGCATACATGATCTTTTCATTCTTTGATAAGATTTTATTGTTCTTATATCTTGTAATGACTTCCCAAATAGGGAGAAATTGTAGACACCTAAAACTAGCCACCAATAACCTCCAACCAGTCTTTTGACCAATTTCCACCTATAATGCACAATTTGGCTTAAAAACACTAAAAGATGCTAAATGATGTTAAACTAACATATTCAATTGATGATTTTGGCTAGGGTATCCCTAAATGGGGTAATGCGATTTATGGGCCCACTAACTTTGATTAGTCCATTCCAAGTCAAAATGCCAATTTCACACCTAGGTGCTTTGGATTACTCTTTCCTATAAAATATTTTGCACAAGATGTGTGCCTTTGTTATTTTTTGTTGGTAACATCCTAAATGAGAATATGAATCTAATGCATATGATAGTAACTTCCAATTCTAATCTAGTCAAATTTAGGACCAATAACAAGGCATTCTGATCAATTTGGGTAATTTGTGCACAATGTGCTTAACCATGTTTAAGAGCTAATTAACCCAAATCTAGGCCTAATTAATAATTCCATAGAAACTTGTTGAAAACTTATTTTTTGAAATGAATATGGAATATCTTCATCATCAAGTGACCCCATTTTTTGGGAAGATATCCCTAGGCCATAAATGCCACAATTATCAAGATTCATGCCTTCCATGCCTTATCAATACCTTCCATGATGCCCTCCATGCTTCTTAATTCCAATTATTCCAATGTCATGATGAGGATAATTATAAACTTAATTCCAAAAATTTAATTAATCCTTAACCACACATCTCAATCTTGAGATAGATGATTGAGGTTGATTCTGATCAAATCTAAAAATCTATAAATAGGATGCCTCACAAAATCATTTCTAAGCTATTTTGGTGAAAAGTTATAATGCACAAATATATTCAAAGAAGCCATTTCAATTAGTATTACTATACCAAATTGATTTAAATCCAATACAAGCCACAAGCCAAAGGTGCTAAGAAGAGATGTAGGTAGCCAAGCTTACATTGCCAAGGATTTCATGAGCACAAAATTGAACAAGCCACTACTACAGAGACATTTGGAGCATCTAAGGAAGGTGAAGGAATTATTATATTTGATTCCTTGATTTTTAGTTGTGTTTGTCATTTTATTTTGTTAACTAAGATCTCCCTAGTGTCTAGGCCTACAAATGTTATGCTATTAGTGTGTTTATTTCATTTTGTCTTCATTTTAGAACTAACACCATACTAACCATCCTCTCTTAATTCAAATTCATAGATCACACATGTATCTTTATTATGTGGTTGGTTTCATGGGAAAAACCATTTGGGATCCTATGCAAGATTGTTTTTCATGGGTACAAGGGCTCTATAGGCTCTATTAGCATCAAATTTCTAAGCATAAGGTGTTCTATTATATGTGAAATGATTTTGTGCTTACATGCCACCTTGGTAAGGAGGTATAATTGAATAGTATATCTAAGGAAAGGGTTGATGAAGTCTTGGGTACTATGTTTACTACCTTTTAAGGGTGATAAGCTCATTTCCAAAGCTTTTTAGTAACATTTTAACCTTGTGTAACTCATTAGGTTAAACAAAAAATGAAGTTGGTGGATTCATTATGTTGGGGATAAGTGTTAACGTAGGTTGTGCAATTGGTTGGCTAGGAGGAGGATCTATGAATATAGGTATAGGGGATCTAAGCATAGTTTTCCTTTTATCAAATAATTTTCTTCATGCATATCAACCTTAAAGGCATAAGTTAGTATTGCACCTCCCATATATTGAATCATCATAGCTATATCACTACTAAGAAATTTTAAAAAATATAAAAATATAGTATTACGAGATGGCTTACACAAAGGTGGGATCCTATCCCAAACTCTCTAGAACTTAAAGTTGAAATCAACCATCATCTTGTGTAAGGCTCACTGTATAGTTGTGATTGTTTTAGGGACAAGTGGTCACTTTGTCCTTGAATTTCTTGCATAGTTCTTACCTAAGTCCATCCCAATTGTGAATGCAATTTAGTCTCAATTTGTAGTACCATTGAAGTATTTTGCCTTTAAAGGAAGATGAAAGTAGCTTGACTATGAAATTATCTTAAGTGACATGGTGCACTGCGAAGATATTAGTGATGTATTGAATATGATATATAGGGAAAGTTGCATTCTTTATAGTAAAGTAGGATACATTTTTTAGGGCTGCTACTAGAATATCATCATATTGGGAAAGAATTAATGGATTGCCTCTATTGAAAGGTAAAAATAGTTGATTTATTTTCACAACCATGAATGAGATAGGGAATAAGATTCATCTAGGTGTAGGTAATATTCCAAATGGATGTGTATACTAAGCTATAGGGAATGAATTCCTTGAACTACCCCTTTTCTTGATAGGAGATAGAGATGTTCTTACACTTCTTCTAAAGGGTTCTAAAAAATCAATGAAATGGAAATTAATGCCATTCATAGATGATATTTTTTATCTTCAAATGTATATAGGGGATGGTCTTTATGAACTACAAATTCTTGGAGTTGTTAGGTTCTCTTACTGAGTGTCTACAATACTTTTTATCTAAGGGTAAAACTGATTCCTTAGCTCTTTCTTCAAACTTGTCCCACTAGTGTGCTATAAATTGTTGATATTTAAAATGTGCACCCATGGATGGTCTATGATGAGAGAGGTTTTGTTGTAAGTCATAAAACATGAATGCCTTGTACAAGGTGAAAAGTGTTTGATATTGGGTGTGGAAGTGTTATCTCTTACCTACATGTATGGAGCATAAATTTTATTATCATAGTGATGGGAATGTACCTAAGGTGTGGGACCCTTACACTCCTTGGGATGATCCTATAGAGTAGGCTAGATTCCTTTTATCCTAAGCACATCAATTTAAGACTAGTGTGTAGACTTAAAGATAAAAAAGGTAAATTATCACTAGTCTAAACCTAATTTTTTTGATGGAAAAGAGAGGTAAAAGGCAATAAATTTCCAGTAAATAAAATGGTGATACACCAAGAAGAGAGTGAGTGCTCCTACTATCATAGACACACTACAAATTCTTGATAACAAGACTTATCACATAGATTCTACCAAGGAAAATATAATTTCATAATTATTTCCTATAGAGGCATGATAACATAAGACTGAGAGGGATGATAAATGATCCATAAGTAATGTCTACATAGACTTGAATGCACATAGGACACAACCTACAATTGAGTTTGAAATTCCACACATAGGTGTTGGGAAAGGACAATGATGATAGGGGAAAAAAATTACCAATAGAAAAATATCAACAAACACAAATACCACATAGAGTGTAAGAATAATAGATAGAGGTGAACTTAATTCTCATTAACATGCAAGGTCTATCTAATAAAAGTTATCTTGGAGGGAAAATTTTTGGTAGCATGAGATTGCTTAAAAATGTTGACCCTTTTTACAATGAATAACAAGGAATTATAATATATCAATCCATTTATAATTAATGCACCACTTGGAGTGGTAGATATAATTTTTTAATTCTGTTATCTAACTATGCCTATGATTTTTAAATTATGTCTGGTGATTCAAATCTAGGATTTAGTGACATGATTCTTCTAGATCCATGTGTGTGTCTAGGAGTAGAAGATTTATATAAAAGATAAATGGGTATTATATGATCATGTTGTTCTATCTGATTATAGCTTATGCATTTACTTTTTCTAACAAGGCCTTGAATACTGCTCGAATTCTTTTATAACTACCTCTTTATACCATGTTTCCACTTGTCAATCACTACGTGGGTCTCCCCTGAATTACCACATCATTGCTTTACAACTGGGGTCCATGTTAGTCTTCTAAGTAATATGTGTGCAACATATATAGTAGTCTATGACTTTTAGGAGTACAAAAGTAAAACTCTATGATTTGGTGTGAGACTTCATCATGAATGCATAGGTACCCTTTTAAATAGGAATGCACATGAAGATAGAAGATCCTAGGTGCATTTATTACAATTTTGAACTACTTCTTGTGTACCTCTACCTATGTTATCTAAAGATTCAAGATCTACATCCTTAAAATTTCACACCATTTTATCTTGTGTGATGGAGGATCTCTTCATAGGGAGTACATCAAGAATTCCTAGTGGGCACAAATCAACACTTAGTTAATCCAAAGATATTTATTGACTACTTTAAGCATGGATGTAGATGGAAGGCATCTATGTACATCGTGATTTAAAAAACTTGAAACTTTGTAGGTTTTTAGACCTTTTATAAGATCCTTGTGAGCTCTACAAAAACCACGGGTGACTTAGAATGTCTATGGTTCCATAGTTGATTTATAAAAAAGAAAACGTGATTGTGATATTTTTAATAATGAAATGGTAAATAAAAGGTTCAAAAACATCCTTCAAATTACCTTTAGGTAGATTAAACATGTAAAATTACCTTAATACATAACCCAATACGCCTTTATCAAGATAAAACATGTTTCTAAGGATTTCCTTAGAAATATAAAGGCATAAAATAGGGTTTTTTCCATCTTAAGACCTAATGGGAAGGCCTACAATAATTTTTTAAGATTTCTATGGTGGGTGGAATATTAGACCAAGGATTTATGGTATCTAAACCATCTAAAATAGGTCTAAAAGCAAGAATGAAAATATGAAGACCTTCATATACATTATAGTTAGATTTGTAGGGTCTTCATGATGATATAAACTCGTTAAATAAGATTACAATATTGTACAAGGTATGTGAGGTCTTAGAGAAAGGTCTCAAGCCTATTTTCAATGTCTTGAAATCTTATAATGAAGTTTGTAGTTATAGACACAAGCTCAAATGTGAAGCGTATAGGTATACCAATGAGGATTTATAAGGTTTTCAAGAAATAACATTCAAATTCAAATAATAGGTTTTAAAAACCTTACTAACATATAAATTAACATTCAAAGTTAAATAATAGGTTTTCACTATCCCAAATATGATTCATGAAGAAGAATTAAATCTACAAGTTTATAAGCATGTTTCTAGGTGTAGTCATTAAAATTAATCATTCATACCTTGGATGTCCAATTGAGGTCACTTTACCCTTACTATAACACTTGACACATTTTAGGTGCCCTTTTGATCCACTTTTAGTCACATGAAAGTCACAAATAGTAGATAGGACTATAAAACACCATATGAGAGCCATAATGGTACAATTTTGTAGTGATTTAGGTCCTTACAACATCTAAAAGGTAATTTTATATATCCCTAAGAGTATTAGGGTGAGCCTAGATGTCTTATTAAGTCACCATCCTAATTCATTATTATTAAAATACTATATAAACACTATTTTCACACTTACATTCTAGGTGGACATTATTGTTGGAGACTTAGGTTACACCCTAGCTGAAAGTAGAAGTGTTCAAGTCCTTTCAAACCTAGTCCAACATGAGAATGACCCTAGGATGTGGATTACCTAAGTTTAGGTTAGACCTATAGGGTTTTTTAAGAGGATAAATCCTCAAATATGACAATTTAAATCTCTTTTCCTAAAACTTAATCTATTGGGATGAAAAGGGGGAGAAAATACATGAATGAAAACCTAATCTAAGTGGTGATGCACTGAATGTTCAATGATTCAATCTCATCTTAGATACTTTCATGACTACTAATGAATCTAATGGAGATAAGATTTGATCAGATTAAATAATAAGGTTTTAAACATGAGTATTTTTTATGAAGGATAGAAATAGATAGTTCTATGGACTCATGACACTTAAAGAGAAACCTCACTAGCTAACACTTCACACAACCTTTAAGAAACTAATAGTCTTGATGCAAGGTATATGAGGGACACACAAGTGATGAATAAGAAATATACACTCTATAAATCAAAATCTAATAAATTACACTTAGAATTCAACTATAATCTAAAATTATTTTATATTACTTTAAAAGAGTTTACAAAGTGATTTCAGTAGAGGTTTGTTATACCCAGTCAAGGGATGTAAATAAAGAGCTGAATGACTACATTTATATGAAGAAAGAAAAGGTAGGAAGATAAATTTTATCACTGAAGGGGTCATTAATGAAATTAATTCCACTTATAATATTAATTACAATTTCCTTACATTTATGCTCCTTAAAAACTCTTAATTCATCATTCCCTTTCATTGTATTTTTTTTAGCCACGTAAAAAAAATAGTTGTAATAGTCACACCATTCCTTTTCCCACTTCTCTCTTCATTGATGCTCTTTTAAAAGATATTAACTCATTATGATCCATTATAGAACACACTTTTTACTATAAGCATGACCATACCATATATTTTATACATGTGTCATCATCTCATTTATTCTTAGAAGTTTAATTATAATACTTGATATTGATCCTTGACCTAGGCTTCATAGATCGAGACACTTGTCAACACCATGTTTTTCCTATGGATTCACCATCAAATTCATTTATTTAATTTTATTTATCCACATGGTGGCCTCAAATTCAATCTAAAATCCTTGACCTATGCACCATTGATCTTCTTTTTCATGGCTTAAATGCATATCATTGATTTACTTGATAGTTATCATGGTTGTAACACTTGGAAGGAATTAATTCATCATTAGGATCCTTAAACTCTTTGACCTTTGATCACCATCAGTTTAATTTGGTATAATAGATCACATACCATTGATAAACTTGTACCCACTATCTTTATCAGTCACTGTGCAATGTTAGATATTCATATGGGCACCCGAGATCTTGCCACTTGTCAACCACACATTCAATTTTAGGATATGTTGACCTTTTAAATGAAAGATAACCATTGATATTTGATGTATGATTTAATGTGTTAAATTATATATTTTGGACCCACTGAAATCATTAATCACCCACTTTCTATTATATCTTGACTTGAGATTCCATAATTTAGACACTTGTCAACCACACATTCATCCTTAGAATATTTGAATTCAAATAGATATTTCATGAGGCCAAAATTTTGTGTCCCCAAAAATTTCATATAATACTAAATAATTTTTCAAAACTTTTATCATAAGATATAAAACATGCCAAGGCACCAAATTTTTAGAGTAAAGACATAACACAAAATGCATCCTTTTCATGTAATCCTTCACTGAAGGTTGCTAAGACAAGATAGAAGTATGAATGTATAAAAACTAACTATACATTTCTTAAACACATTTAACATGATTGATAAGAAGAATATATACATAGATCATAACCCTTAAATCTATAGGGTTGTCCAATTTATAGTTCTAGAAATTAATGAACATTTTTGGTAACTCAGCTAGCTTAACCAACCTGTTGTTCTTGGAACCTAAAATTTGATCAAGCTTGCTCATTATGACTATAAAAATGAAGTATTACTTACAAAAGGATTATACATAACTCCTAAAAATACTTTTAAGTAATTAAATACACACAAACAACAAGAAATCAATCGAACACACCAATAAACTACCCAAATAGCAAAAAAACAAAGCAATGTGTAAAAGTGCCTGGAGTTAAAGATAGACCTATCTACCTATGTAAAAATATCATGAGATAAAATAGTAATAAAATTTAAGATACCTACCATTGAAATGGATGGGAATGCTCTCTCCATTTAACCTAGCAAGATCAAAATCATTTCTCTCCTTTTAACCTGTGATAACATAAGGCCCACTCTAAAGACTATCAAACTTAGAGTGATTTCCTAGTTTTACACGGTCCTTATCCCATTTGAGGATTATATAACCTTGTTAAAATGTTTCTAAGGAATATTTATTATAAAATGACCTCTTCATAGTATCTTCTCTTGTCTCCTCTAGCTATCTTATATTATTTAACCTTATATGTATATCATCATCCCCTAGGAGGTTAAGTTGAGGTGCACGCTCTATGCAAAATGTTTAAGAGATATAGGAAGTTTATATTCTTTACCATAGATGATAAGGTATGGAGAGTATCCATTATATTTATTAGGTGTCACTCTATTTGCCCATAGGGTAGTCCTTAGTATATTATGCCACTCCCTTTGACCATCTTCCATAATTCTCTTGATAATATTCAACAAGTTCTTATTTGTGGACTCTACTAGTCCATTACCCTGTGGGTAATATTTAAAGGATTCCTTGAGATAAATTCCATTTAATATATCCCACTAACATGAATTATTTTTTATTAATGCCAATTCATTGTTATAAATGATTGTATAAGGCACACCAAATCTAGTCACAATGCTATCATAAAAGTCTAAAATAGAGTCTTCATTAGTTTCCATGAGGGTAGTTGCTTCAACCCTATTGTAAAGTAGTATATATCTTTAATGATCTATATATTCCCTTTAATTGAAGGGGGGTGTATCGTCCCTATGAAATCTAATCCCCATTACATGAAGGGATGTTTTACTTGTATGGGTTGCAAGGTACAGGTAGTTATTTTCTCCTTCCCAATGAACATTACATATTTTGGGAATTTAATTGCCCAAGAGTGTGCATCTCTAAAAATTTTGAGCTAAAATTAACCATATATAATTATCTTAGAGTTTTTGGTCATGGAATTAAAATACCCACCATCTGGACCAACATAGAACTACTTAAACAACGTGTCTATTTGGCATGATTCCACACACCTCAAAATCATGTCTCTTATGTCTCTCTTAAAAATTAATCCATATATTAGGACATAAGGTATACATTATAACCTGAATTTCCTTCTCTTTTCTCTATCTATCCCCATATGACATTGGCCTCAATCAATAAATTTGATTATATCATGTGTCTCACTTAAAGGTGTGTTGTTTATAGTTGTCCGTTGTCTATCATAAACTACCAACACTTGGTATTTACCTTATTTTACCTTTTATTCAAGGTTATCACACAACCCTCTACACCATGCGAGATTTTTGACTTTAACCTTAAGGTCATACTCCATGCATTTTATCACCCATTTAGCTCTTTTCTCATTGAGGTCTTTGTTGAGTACAAACTCTTTTATACTTGGGTGTACCACCATGAGTATGATATTACTATTGGATACCATCTTACTAAAATTATTAAAACATCTCACTAATGTAAGAAAATGTTCTTATATAAATCTATAACTCTCCTCATACTCCTTTAAGGCTTGACTAAATAAAGTATTAGGTTGTTCCAAACCTTACTCATTTTGTTACATCAACATGGTAGATATTGCATCCAATGTAGATAAGGCATAAAAGTATAATTATTTGTTAAAATTAGGATTAATAAGTGTATGGACATGAGAATGGCCTCCTTAATGGCCTCAAAACTCTTCTTACCTTAATTTTTCCATATAAACTCCTTACATTTTCTTAACATGTGAGTAATAGACCTGACCAGCTTTGTAATGCCTATGACAAACCTTCTTATAAAATTAATATTTCCCAAGAAACTCTACATACCCTTATTGTTCTTAGGAAAGGGTAAGGATAATATTGACTCAACTCTTTTAGAATCTATGTAAAACCCATTATTAGACACTACATGACCCAATAACCTACCCTCCTGAACACCAAATATACATTTTTTAGGATTTGATGATACGATAAACTCTCTACATATTTTAAATACTAACCTCAAGTGAGAAATATCATCAGTTGGGTCCTTTGAGAAAATGGTGATTTCATCTAGGTATATGAGCACCATGTCATTAATCAAACCTTCAAAATCAACATCCATTTCCCTTTGGAGAGTTGCATCAACATTTGATAGTCCAAAGGGAATTTTCATGTATGCATAAGTTCCCCCACTTTGTGGTGAAGGCAGTCTTATGCCTATCTTCTTCCTTGACCATAATTTTATTATAACTAGAGTAGTCATCAAGCAATGAGAATCTCTAAGAACTTACCTCCTTTCGAAAAATCTGATCCATTAAGGGTAGTGGGTAATGGTATTTTACAGATACCTAATTGAGGTCCCTAAAAATAAAACACAAACATATTTCCCCATTCTTCTTCCTCATTGGCACAAGGTTTACCACCCATGAGGAATGTTTAATAGGGAACACTATATTTGATTCATTCAAATTAAATAACTCCCTTCTCATCAACTCCTCCACTTTTGGATTGATAGGATTTTGTATCTACTTGATTGGTTTTGCATTACTCTCTAATTAAATGGTATGTTGTGAAATTTTGAGATTAAATACATTCACATATTTATATCCTCATGTAAATACATCAAATAATTCTTGACATAAAGCAACAAATGCAACTCTCTCTTTTGCTATGTTGATATCTTCTAACTTCAACAATTTATCTTTAAAGATATCTATCCTTTCATAATGTTCCTCCTTGGCTAAGATACATACCTTGCCTATTCTCACTTGTTCATCATCATTGAATATCCTTTCCAATGTCACAAGCCCCTTAGGTAGATTATTAGATCTTATCTTCACTATTTGATCATCATACTGATATTGGAATTTATTTTGATTATTGTGGCAGAATTCTACCTCCTACATTAGAAAACATATAATTTGATCATCATTATCAAAAACCTACTAACTCACATCATTATTAGGTAAAACTATCCTATATATGACCTTGACCTTGTCTTGAATTTGGTTGCCTTTAACTCCTTCCACAATCTCATACTAAGCTCTAATGGTTGTAAGACTATTTGCATGTTGATTTACCTCTCTTAGTATGGATTGTATATTGAATTCCAAGAAGTCCTATATGAGATCCCATACATGATAATTATAATCTTTAAAATGATGGTTCATGACTAAACTTATGCCTCTTACTTGTTTCATAACAAGATCACTATCATCATTGAATTTAAAAAGTTTGACACCTCTTCTTCTTGTCTTTTTCAAGCCATGTAAAAGAGATTCATATTCAACTATGTATGAAGTGTAACTGAATTGAAATTTTGTAGCTAAATAGTACTTTTTATTTGAGGGTGAAGCCAACATGAATATAGCTCCACTATAATTTTTTAAACTTGATAAATTAATTAATAAAGTCCATAGACCATCTTCCTCTTGAGTGGTGTTAGTTAATCAAGGTATAACATCACCCTCCTCATGCACACAATACACCCTTAATTTGATTCTTTAACAGTATTATAGGGATCAAAGCCATGATTTTTAACTACCCACTTATCCAAATATAGGTCTAAAATTCCTTCAATATGGTCACAAGTCTCTTGTTCACTAGCATTTTAATTCTCATCAAATATGGTACAATTGACATTTGCAAGGTTAGGCATATAGGTCTCTAGATAGAACCTAGAGATATGTTCTAACCTAATAGTGACCTTAGTCCCATATTTGTACCTAAAAACCATGTATGACCAGTGAGAGGAAAAGTAACCCCCAAGTTTTATAGTAAAGTCCCTAGATAGGCATCGAGAAAAATATGGGGGTAGGTCTACAACCATTACATCCTAAATGATGACACAATTTGTGTAAAATGCCAATGCGATCTTAAGATATTTAAATATACTTACTATTTTAGTTAGGGAACCATCCAACCAAATAAAGCCCTTTTCATTAGGTACATAATCTTAATTTTATTTTTTATTGGTGTAGGCATAATTGAGGTTGAAGCACCTAAATCTATCATACAAATATGCACTAAACAATCCCCTATGATGATTGAAAAATAAAATAGAGGAGGATTGATAACTTTAGGGGGATGAACAACATTTTTAACTTGACCTTGATTAGGAACTTGGACAAAAACTTGAATTTGACTAGGTTGACTATGATTTGTAAATAAAATGTGTTCAACTTATCAGGTTTCTTGTTCACACAAGAAAGCTTGGAGAGCTCTTTCTAAAGGATATATTTCTATCCTAAAATAAATAGAGCATCATACATAGACATAGTGACATTAGGATTTTTCATATGATCCACAATATTTAAAGGAATACTAGTACCTTTGAACTACACCTTGGAAGTAGAAGTATCACTTGGCACTTAAGTAACATGAGGACAAAAGGAGACTGTTGGTATTGTTTATGATGTTTAGGTATTTTATGAGTTTTAGGAGCTTTATTATCTATATTTGAAGTTGTAAGCTGATAACTAACTTGTGGAGATGTTGACGAAACCTTAGGCTACCCCAAATTATCATCCAACATTCTCCTCTTAGCCCTTGTATTGGTTACAACTAGTTTAACTACCGTTTATATAATCTAACCCATGTTTATTGCTACATGCTCAAAAATATGATCCCCTTCTTGAAATTTTATACACATGATGTTAGTTTATGCCTTACCCATGTTCCATTACTATTAAATCTGAGCTTCTGATGATGTCATGGTAGGCATGTTATCTTGATTCATTAAAGGGCCTTGTTGTTAAGGATACATTATGTCATAGTCTTGGAATGAAATAGCATGCTACCAAATAGGATCCTAATAAATTTCTACACTTGCATCCATTACCATCTCATTAGACTGCCTTCATGATTACCATTTACCCTCTTGTGTAAGGTTGTTTTGTGTGGGGACCAAGGCTCTTGAGCTAATTGCAATTGTAGAATTGTAGCTATTATGAGATCTACCTTAAGTAATGTGGACTTAGGATTGTTTATTTGATGGATAAGGGGGTATATTATAGGATTGAGTAGGGTATTGGGCTTGGAAGGGACATTGGTATGGATTATATGAAATCTATTATTGTCTCTCTATAGCCACTAGCTTATTGTTGTGTGCCTTCAATAAGATCTCAATATTTATACATTTATCCACTTAACTATAATCAGGTTAAGCTTGATTATTGGAGTGGGAAATGGATGAATGGTAGGTGTGGTTGGTTAAATCTGAAGAAAAATTGGCATGACAAGCTTTGGGTTTCCCTGCTTATATCAAATAGTTTTTTCCCTTATAGATATCTCATAAGCCTCAAGTAGAGTTGTCCCACCCATATATTTGATCATGACTATAATGTATGAATTCAATTCTCTTAAATAGTAAAGAAAATAATAATTAGGTATGGGATTAATGTTTATAGGGATCCTATCTAAATCTTTTTGGAATCTATAGCTCAAATCAACCATAGATTTTGGGGGTGCCCTCCTGATTAAGGTGAGTTATTCAACAAATTAAACATGGTCACTTCTATCCTCAAAATACTTATATATGCACTCACCAAATTCATCCCAAGTATTGAATGAGGTAGGATCTAGATAGTATACCATTATAGGGCTTTGATTTTCAAGGATGTAGTTAGTAGTCTCATGGCTATATTTTCCTATTTAATGTTATGCATTGGGAAAGGGTTTACAATGTCAAATATGTGCTCTAAAGGAGTGGTAGAGTTTTATCCTATAAAGTATGGTAGACTATTCAAATACTCAATAGGGATATCATCATGTTACTCAAGGTTAAGTGGGATGCCACCATTGAAAGGTACAAAAGTTTGTAATTTAGGCCTTGTCATTTGTGTTTTCTTTGGTGGACTTTTAGTGGATTAAATATGGGAAATTTTTTTAGATTTTGGAGATGTGGGAGAATTAGGGGGTGTTATGTTGGGGTTTGAAACTAGTACCCTTTTCCTCCTTGAAATATCTAAATTTAATTTAATAAACTAAACTTGCTTATATTTTGAGGTAGACCTAGTAGAGATTTGGTGCATGAATTTTCCCTCCAATATATTGATGTCTACTCAAAGACTTTCAAGTGTTTCCCAACATTGCCAATCTATCCCAAGATGATATCCAGATGCCTGATTGAAGTCCCACTAGGTGTGCCAAAATATTGGAGACTTAAGTTGTAACCTATCTAAAAGAAAAAGTGTTTAAGTCCTACTCTCAAACTTAGTCCAACATGGGAACGACCCTAGAATATGTTTTACCTAATTTTGGGTCAGAAATATAAGGTTTTTAGTGAGGCTAGCTCCTCAGATATGATAATTTGAATCTATTTTCCTAAAAAATAATCTATATGGATGAAAAGGGGAATAAAATACATGAATTAAAACCTACTCTAAGTGGTGATGCACCAAATGTTTAATGATTTACTCTCACCTAAGACACTTTAATTATTACTAATGAATCAAATGGAAACAATAATTGATCAAATTCAATAATAAGGTTTCAAACATGAGTATTTTATATGAAGGATAAAAAATACCTACAACTTGAAGGATAAAAATATATAGGTATATGCAAGACATTATGGAATCATGACACTTCAAGAGAAACCTCACTAGCTAACACTTCACATAACCTAAAATAAACTAATAATCTTAAAGCAAGGTACATGAAGGACACACAAATGATGAATAAGCAACATACACTCTATAAATCAAACTCTAATAAAGTACACTTAGCATTTAACTAGAATATGAAATTGTCTTATACTGCTTCAAAAGAGTTTGAAAAGTGATTTTAATAGAGGTTTACTATACCCAACTAAGGGATAAAAATCAAGAGATCAATGCCTATATTTATATAAAGAAATAAAATATAAGGAGATAAATTTAGGCATTGAAAGGGTCATTAATGAGCTCAATTCCACTCAAAATAGTAGTTACACCTACCATATGTTTATGTTCCTTAAAAACTCTTAATTGATTAGGGTGACCTCAAAAAAATAGTTGTAACAGTCACATAATTCCTTCTCCCACTTATCCATATATTTATGCTCTTTTAAAATCTCTTAATTCATCATGATATATTATATAACACACTCTTTACTAGAATCTCAACCACACCATATATTTTGGACACATGTCATCATCTCATTTACTCCAAGAAGTTTAATTTCAATGCTAGCCATTGATCATTGTCCTAGGCTTCATAGATTAAGACACTTGTCAATAATGTGTGATTTATATGGATTCACTATTAGATTAATTTATTTAATACTATTGAGCCACATGATGTCCTTGTATTCAATATGAGCTCCTTGACTTACCCACCATCAATATTCTTTTACACAACTCAAATGCATACCATTGATTTACTTGACAATTGCCATAGTTATGACACTTAGTAGGAACTTGTTCATCCTTGGATTCCTTTGAATATTTAACTTTTCTCATCATAAATCTTCTTTGGTATGATGGATCATGTACCATTGATTATCTTGGACCCACTGGCTTTGTTAGTCATCATACACCATTAGATATTTGTATGGGCACCATCACACACTCAATTTTAGGATATCCTAACCTTTTGACTATGAGATCACGATTGATTTTAGATGTATGATTTAATTCACTCCATTGGATCTTCTAGACCCATTGACATCACTATTCTCCTACTTACCATTGGATCTTGACTTGAGCTTCCATGATTTCAATACTTGTTATCCATGTGTTCATCCTTAAAACATTTAAATTCAAATACCTATTTTATGAGGCCCAAATTTGATGTCCTTGGGTATTTCCAACACTACTAAATCAATTTTCAAATCTTATATCTTAAGACAAAAAATGCACCAACACACCAAATTTATATAGTAAAGATATACTACTAAATACATCCTTTCATGTAGTCCTTCATTGAAGGATACTAAGACAAGATTGAAATATGACTATATAAGAATGGATTATAAATGTCTTTATAACCTTCAACATGACTGAAAACCAAAATATAAACATAGAAAATGATTGTTTAAGCTATAGGGTTGGCCATGTTCTAGTTCTAGAAATTGACCAACAATTATCATAGAAAAACACACTAATATATCACTTCACATTCAGGGAAAGTTCCCAAGTCTTCTAATATTTTATTGACTTATCCCATACATTAAATAACATAACCCTATCATAGGTATTCATATCTCAAGTGGCCTCCAAGGCATCCTCTCATGCATTCACACTTAGGGATTCTAGCATTCACTTATACTTTTCACCAGTACTTAGATTAGGATACCTACATTGATCTTGATCCCATTTCAAGGTATTGGTATGTAGGAAACTCTTAAAATAATAGGGTTTTGAGGTCACATCTGGCCTAACCCACTAACTCCTTTTCTCGTGGTGTTCATTCAAGCCCTTACAAACATGAAAACCTAGGATTTTAGGAGTAAAGTAGAGTGACATGAAAAATTATTGACTACATATACTTTAAATATGGCCTAGATCTATAATAAGTCTTATTATACAAATCCCATTAATTATTTATATATATTTTAAGTAGGACACTATACATTTCCTTAGACACTATCACATTGCACTATTATCCAAAGGGCCATTTTACTATCTAGGACTAATTCTGACATTTGGATCAAGTTTTTGATAGTTAGACCTATCTTTTCACTAATTTTCAAATTGATTCCTCCCAAAAGTCTTATTTATAGATAATTTTTTATTTCTCTCTCATCCTTTCCATATTTATAAAATAATATTAGGTCAATTATTGTATAAATTAGTGCCTTCATTTTTTGCATATTTATTCCCTAATTTATTTTTATAATCCTTTAATAACCTAGGGTTTATATTTCACAAATCCCTTAAAATTTAAATCATTTGGTAAACCTAACTTAATTTGAATAGTGGAAACACCCTAAACATAGACTACCTTTAAGGTTTATGTTTCCATCCTTTAGAAATCATACTCAAATTTTAGATCCCTATATCTTTTGGTTTTTATTTGTATCTAATCATGATAATAATGATAGAAGATGTTTAATGATTTTTAATGCAAAGCTTTCTAGTTTCATTTGTATGATTTATTCATTTAATTTGGAATCAATTGAAAAAAGATATACACACATATGTGTAGAGAGGATTACAAAGAGAGTTATTCAAGCATTAGTCAAGAAATCATGAAAAATGCATTAAGGACATAACAAAACTTAGCCTACCTATTCATGCAATAATTACAAAAGATAACAAGAAATAATTGAAAGAAATAAACACCAATTACCTTCCCAAGTGGATTCACCATACAAGTGAGTCTCAAAAGCATGCTCTCCCTTGATCAAAAGTTCTTGTCTTCATCAATAATGGTGGTAACTCCTCCAACACCTCAAGAATTCTTTGCATAACCTAGGCTCAAAATAGATGAAATTTATACTCTAACCTATAAAATGAAGCTCGTTAATGAAAAATAATGATCAACACAAAATATTGTGGAGATAATTTAGAATTATAACTTTGCACAAATCAAGTTTAAAAATGATGTTTATGGTCTCTCTATCTATAGATTTTTGAGATTGATCAAGATCAACCATGATTGTCCATCTCAAGATTGAGATGTGTGGCCATGAATTAATCTAATTATATAATTAAATCCATAAATATCCCTAATTAATATTTGTGATAGAGGGGAATTTAAGAGGCATGGTGGGTCTTAATGAGGCATAGAGGACCCATAATCCTGATTTTTATGCATATATGGCTTATGGATGCCACCCCATATGATGAGTCATTAGGTGATGCATTTAAATAGAAATCAATTTTCAAAAATAAATATTCAGAAACTCTCATGTAAAATCCACTTAATCTCTTGATTTGGATCAATTAGCCTTAAACAAGGTTAATCAACATTTGTGCAATTATTTAGAAATTAGCCCTCAATTAATCAAAATGGTCAAAAATTCATATTATTGGGTTGTAATTTAATTAGAGAATAATTTGAAGGTGATCTTAGATGCATATTAATCATGTTCCCACTTAGGATGTTGCTGATAAAAAATAACAAAAGTATGTGACATGTACTAATGAATTAGATGAAAAGAGTGATTCAAAGCACAAAAAAAGGTAAAATTATCATTTTGACTCAAAATGAATTGATCAAAGTTAGGAATCAAATAAAATGCATTACCTAATTTAGGGATACATTAGCCTAAATTGGCACTTGTAAATGACAATCTCAAACCATTTATCACATTTTATGGATTTTAACCTAAAATGTACATTTGAGTGCAATTTGATTAAGATTGACAATTTCAACATAAATGGGGTTAGGAATTGGTGTCTACATTTTACCCATATTTGAGAAGGTGTAGCGAGACTTTTAGGTGAAACAACATCTTTTAAAGAAAAGAGTTGTCAATAAAAAATTGGAATAGACCCATGATGCCCGTTTGAGAGGACATACTATGATGAAAGAGAAGGATGGAATCTTGAAAAGAGAGAGAGAGAAAGTGAGAAATTAACTCATGGAATAGATTACATTTGAATAAGCTAATGTTTGCATGCATGATTACCATCAATGATCAAAATATAATTTAGAGGTATAATGGGCCCCAAAGATGGGGGGAATGAGAAAAATACCATCCATAAATGTAAGGGACACACTTTAAACATACCTAATTTGAGAGTACAAGTTGTGTACTTATGACATTGGTCAATCTTGAGACAAGTTAAACACTAAATATTGCCATTGTGGGAAGTAGTGTGGAGAGATTGGAATTAGAGGAAAAGAGAGAATGTTCTACTTTAACAAAGGAAGAACCACTAGAATAGGGTCTTCAAAGAGAAGATAATAAGAAGTGCCCAAGTAGAGTAGATTTGATCATGATAAGATAGTTATGCCCTAATACGGATAATTTTGATCACTCATAAAGAATAAATAATGGTTTTTCCCTTATAGAACCAATTTTGTTATGACATTGATTAGATGTTGTGCCCTATCATGGGCAATTTGCAAGAAAAATAACTAAAGGATATAATCCAAAAAATAGGTTAAAGTGAGCAGGCACAAATGGACATGTGATGGTATAATGGCTTAGAAATCCATATAAAACCCAACATATGAGAATGCATAAAGTGATGGAAGAGATGAAAATAAAAATGGAGATGGCTGAGCTAACTCTAGATGTACAAGACAAGTAGATGCTACCTACATAATTCCATGGACTCATATTCCAAAATGAACTTCAGGCTAATGTAGTTCACCCAAATTTGGGAGAGAATGAGATGAGGAATGATGAAAACTAACCAAGAATTGATTAAACTCATAATGTATGCAAAGATATGTATGTCTAAGCATAGAGTTGAGTGTTAAAATCCATGATACCTAGATGCCTATTATTACACTATATTTTGAATCTATTTGATGTTTAAGGAGAAACAGAGATGAAGGGTAGGGATTATAGATTAGAGATAACCTAGATTGGTTATACACCATATCTAGACAATGTTGAACACTCTTATTTATCTAGGGAGGACCACCTATGAATAAGAAATCACTACCACCAAAATATTTGTTAGTAGATATATGATTGGGCTATCAGGCTACATGCTTATTATTGGAATTGTTAAACTTCCTTAGGGATGATAGTCCATTTTTTAAAACAAAATTAGTAATGAATAATAAAATGAAAGAGAGAGTAAGAAAGAGATGTTTATACCATTATTACAATCTAAGTGCAACAGAGAGTGACATAGTGTAGGTAATGTAAGTTGTTGGTGTTTTTGGAAGTTGTTTGAGCATGTTCAATGAGGTTAGTAAAAATACATAGTCACCAACATTGATTAGGCTATTGATGTTGATAAGATTATATGACTGATGTTAATTATGTGATTGATGTCAGTGGGGAAATATGTTCTCAGGAGGTTACAAGAGACTTTTCTAAGTTGGGAGGTGGATGTGGTCAAGTTTATAAGGTTGGGAAGAGTCATAAGGGAGTTGGTAAGACTCAAGTAGGTCTACACAAAGGGTTGGTATGTTTGAAGTAGAGGGAAAGAGGTGAAGGAATTTTACAACTCCTTGAAAAGGAGAGTTGAGACATTCACAAAACAATAAATAATATAATGTAAAGTAATCATAAAATGACTATTTAAAGTAATTACAAGACAGAGATATACTTATCTAGTGATGTGGATGAACCATGAGTGCTAGATAGATGGCTCTAGTGAGGTGTGTTGAAGAAATAGGTGAATAGAAAGACAAGTGTGTGCTCTGGTTCAAAATAATCCAATATTTTTGTAGTATATCATTTCCTAATCTAGACTAATTTGTGTAGATTAATGGTAAGCCTAAATGTAGAAAGTTGACTGCTAAACCATGTATGTGAATAATTGAGTTTTTTAATTTTTGCTAACCTAAATATTAGATTAGAATTTGGATTAAATAATCAATGTTGATGATATCATCGATGTCGGTCATGGGTTGGATGACATCAATGGCATGAAAATAGGTAAAAGGGCTATTTTTTGTTCTTTCTCATGCCAAGTGTGGTATCCATTAGGAAATGGTAGAAATATGAGGTTAAGAAGGATGTAATTAGTTAGGAATTTATGTTTGGGGTAAAAACAAGTCCTAGGTAGTTAGGATTAGGGGACTAAATCTTAAGGTGACTCAAAAGGTAAGAATTAGTCTTAGGATGAGGTGGTCGGGTAAGGTAGCATAATTAGTTTTTAATTATCTTAATTAAATATTTTAAATTAATTAAATATGTGAGGGGTAAAACATGGGTTAAGAAGGCTAATTATTAAAAGGGGCTCACGGGGGGAAAACATAGGGAGTTATGCACATGTGTGATGTAATTTTGGTGTCTACATTTGCCTATTTTTATCTTTTAATTTATACTGACAAGTTACAAGATAAAAATAGAAGTTGGATGCTCTAAGTATTGGATGAGGTATCCCCCCTTAAAATGGGAAGTGATAGAGGAGAATCTAGAATCAGGTACCAGTTTGATGAGTTAATTTTGTAGGTAGATGTTGAGTGATAGCATGGTAACATCATTGTTTATGTGTATACTACTACAAGTGATAATTGACATTATCAATAATAGGCAAAGGTGAGGAGGACTCAAATATAAATAACCATATAATAGCTTATATGTGATAATTTATAAGGTTAAAGTGATCAAAGTTGTATCTCTAATGGTCCGTGTGTCCTAAGTATCTAAGGTAGGAAGTGATCTTGGTAAATAAAAAAGGTTGTAAGTGATAGGTCTGGCTTGGTCATGATCCAGAACACCTGATATACATGCATGTGTGTAGTAGCCAAGTATAGTAAGGTAGCATAATTCGTCAAGACAAACAATCAAAGGTTGGTTTAAAGGGGCCAATGGTAAAGGAGATATTCATGATCTCCAATTAGATTCATCATGGGTGGAGATTTAAGTGATCTCCAAGTTTGGTTGTTATTGTTGGGGAGATATATATGATCTCCTACATTGGTTGTCATGGTCAGGGAGATATACATGATCTCAAAGTTGCCCTAGATTGAGGGTGTAGTCCAAAGGGTGATAATTGGGATTTAAAAATCTAATTTAAGGGTGTCAACATTAACTATGTTACTAATGTTGGTAGGAACTATTGCTGACATCGACACCTTAGGTTAAGGCTATTGACATTAATGGGTGACCAAACTTGACAAAAAGGGGTTTAGCAACCCACCAAAACTCATTTACAACATTTTATTGGAGAGAAAAAGTGATATGAGAGTTGGTGAGATGGTAGAGATAAGAGGGGACCTAGCTAGAGGCATGCCACCATAAGTGCCAGCTATTATAGCCTAGAGGAGATGGAGAGACGAGGTAAGATCCTCTTCAAGTGGAATTTGAATTTTAAGTTTGTTAATTTGTTATTTTACATGAAATTTGATGTTTAGGGGGAAAAAATGCTATTAGAGGGGTATAAATGGGATGAGGGTAGGTATAGGTTAATTTGGGAGGGGTTTAGGGGTAGTTTTTAGGGAAAACTCAAAGTTGGGAAATGGGTTGTTTGGCCCTAAGGTTGAACCAATCATCGATGTTAGTAGGGTTCATCAATGTTGGCTAATAAGGGATAATGTCAATTGATACCAAGCACCAATGTTGGCATAGAAGGCCGATATTGGTTACCTTAAAAAACCCAAAATAGGAGAAAAGGATAATTTTAGATCCCCAATTGAGTTAGTCAAGTAGCCTAATGGTTGAGCTAGCCTCAAAATACCCCATATTGACTGAGTGCTACCTAAATAGCCCATGTGAGGGCCTCAGGCCAATGTAGTTCTCCCATTGTGTAGGGAAAAAAATTTGAGGTAGGAGGGGGCCTAGCTAGAGGCATGCCACCATAAGTGCCAGCTATTATATCCTAAAGGAGATGGAGAGATGAGGTAAGATCCTCTTCAAGTAGAATTTGAATTTTAAGTTTGTTAATTTGTTATTTTACATGAAATTTGAATTTTAGGGGGGAAAATGCTATTATAGGGGTAGAAATGGGATGAGGGTAGGTATAGGTTAATTTGGGAGGGGTTTAGGGGTAGTTTTTAGGGAAAAACTCAAAGTTGGGAGATGGGTTATTTGGCACTAGGATTGAACCAATCATAGATGTTAGTAGGGTTCATCGATGTTGGTTGATAGGGGCCAATTTCAATTGATACCAAGCACCGATGTTGGCATAGTAGGCTGATGTTGGTTACCTTAAAAAACCCAAAATAGGAGAAAAGGCTAATTTTAGATCACCAATTGAGTTAGTCAAGTAGCCTAATGGCTGAGCTAGCCTCAAAATACCCCACATTGACTGAGTGCTACCTAAATAGCCCATGTGAGGGCCTCAAGACAATGTAGTTATCCCATTGTGTAGGGAAAAAAATTGAGGTATGGTTAAAATTTTTTTAAGGGAAATGGTTAGGAAAAGGTAGGTTGAAATAGGTCATGGGACTTATGGCTTAAAAGATAGGTCATACAGTCAATGGTGTTAGATATAGGCCATGAGGCATAGGGTAGAGAGATAGGTAATGAGGCCTAGGGTTGAGAGATATGAAATTAAGCCCAAGGTTTAGGTGGGTATATGGCCAAGATAAAATTATAAGATCCCATGTTAACTATATGCTACCTATATAGCCTAGTTGAGGGCCTCAGGCCAATGTAGTTCTCCCATAGAGAAAGGAAAAAAGGGTGGAGGTTTATATTAGAAAGTATGTGACTTGAGGTTTGTGTGTGTGGATACAAATTAGGTAGGAGTTAATGTTATGAGATCAACTACCTATGGTATTGACATAGATGAGGGGCGATATCACCCTAGATGAGTGGGAGCACATGGTAGTTATAGGGGTAGGAGGAGTGTGATGGTATTGTAGAGTTTCACATGATGTTAGTTTGATGATAACATTGATAGAGAGATGGGAGCACACCACCAACACCTTCTATTTACCTACTAAAGAGGTGATAGTGACCCAAGAATATCTGTACAAGATTTTATGGTTACCACCCCAAGGTGAGGATCTCATCTCATTTTTGAGAGAGGAGCATGATATTCACATGGTTACATTTTTTGGAGAGCATGTTAGCGAGGTGACCTATCACTGAACAAGCTTTGCATATGAGCCACTGTACACTATCCATGAGGAGTAGCATCAATTGAGCATCTTGATGATGATAGGGATTATAATATATGTACTACTAGATGTAGATGGTGGGATATTTCCTATTTTGTTGATAGGTATTTTAGCATAGATGTTTAAGTATTGGACTATGTATGCATAGGGACTAGCCTTTCTGGCATAGTTATATAGAGAGTTATGGGGATTGAGGCTATGATGATGACATAGTTTGTGCATCAAGAATTTACTCCATTATTAGGCATATGAGCACATCATTGTGACATGACCATTGTGTCTACCCAACATAATTATAGTTGTTTTTAAGTTTAGGTTCAGATGGTAGAGAGATGGTATGGCCCAAACATGAGTAGATGGCATAGTGTAGGATATTGATTATTATAGGCACATGATAGAGGGATTGAGTCCCATAGATATTATTTGGAGGCCATACCTAACATAAATTTCATTTAGAGGATAGTAAAATCAGCTTGTTTAATTACATAGCATGTTATGGATCAAACGGAGATGAGCTAGAGAGCTAGAGATGATGCTTATGGCACAGGTTAAGAGATAGTTGGTTTGTTTGTTATATGACATGCCTCCTACCTTTCCTTGATATAGGAAGGATGATATAGAGGCACTCATACCATCTCCCTAGGAGATATATGGGCCAAATTTTGAGGAGCTACAAGCAAGCTCAGGTGTAGTAGATCCTAGATGCACAACAACTAACCATGCTTGGTGGATAGGTTTGCATCTTATGGTTCAGATCAGGAGGGCACCACTAGATTTATAAGGAGTGATGATATATATATATATATATATAGGTGAGAGATTTCATGGTATAGGCTTAATATGAAATGGTATAGGATTGAGATGTAGCAATACAGGCTTGAGATGAATCATAAGAATAGGTGTTAGTCTTACAAGGGTAGGTTGTGACATTGCAGGGATAGGTCAGGGTATTACAGGGGTAGGTGAGTACATTACAAGGCTAGGTTACTAAACTAACAACAAAGAGGGATATTTTGAGAGTAGTAAGATAGGCAACTCCTCCTCCACCATAGGGACCAGTATAGGGGCCTTTAGTAGGTGTGATGGGTCTATCATAGACTATATCTCTAGTGAGGTACAACCCTACTCTAGATGATATTACATACTATGAGAGGGCCATCAGGGAGTTTCCAAAAATTTAGAGGTATTCCAAGTTTAGAGAGCAAGAGAGATCAGTGACACATGCCATGACTTCTAGCTCATGTAGACATAGACAGACTGAGAGTGGTGATGACACTGGTTCTTCACTATCATGACTATAGCCTTGAGGATTTTGAGTTCCAAATTTTATTATTGATGTTTTTATATATGTTGTATACACACCAACCTATGAGCCAAAGATGAGAGATTTATATTTTGAGGGAGAGATGATATTAATATGATCCATTGATGTAAATTCATATTCAACACACACACAGAGATATATATATATATATATATATATATATATATATATATATATATATATATATATATATATATATATATATATGTATCTGTGTGTGTGTGTGTGTGTGTGTGTGTGTGTGTGTGTGTGTGTGTGTTATTTTGAGATGTGATTATATGAGGGTGATGATGTTGATCTTATTATAATGATGTGGATGTTTATGTTATGTTAATGTTAAACATGTTAGTTGAGTTAGACTATCATTTCCCATTTGTGTGATGGTATATGCATAGTTGATTTATTAGCTTCATCTTAGCATTTTTCCATATTTGTGATGGTGTATGATTAAATTGAATGGGTTGGGTATGTTATTTTATTTTAAAAAAATTCTATATTTTTGATGGTGTATGCTTAAAATAAATAGTGGAAGCTTGATAGTTTTTCTATTTATTATTGTTTATATAAACTATGGTTGTGTGTTGGGTAAATTTTTCACGAGTAATAGTTTGTTAGTGTTAGGATGATTTGGAGTAGTTATGGATATGTGTTATATACATAACTCTAAGAATCAAGAAAAAAATTTAGAAAGGTAAGATGGTGATTGAATCTTATCATGAGATTCAATCTCAGAAGATAAATCGACATGTGATTGATATGGCAATGAAAGAGGCACAATGTTCACTTATTGGTAAAGACCATAATCACAACATAAATATGCTCAGGAATTTGAGCCTCTTTCATGCTTTACATCATTTGACCATGTTTTTTGTTAGAGAAGCATTGTACTCACCTTATATTAAGTGAGTTCAAAGTCCCTTAAAAGAGTATGAGGGGAAAAAGGTAAAAGGAGTGAGAGTGTTTGGTTAACGTAAACTTCTTAGTGAGGATGGTATGCCCTTTTTGTGGGTGACCTGAGAGCTACTATAGGCAATTTCATGACTTAAAGTGTGTTTTTGTAAGCTGATCAATGTGGGAAGCCTATAATGGGATTTTGTTTGTGTTGAGGTCCTATGAAGCTTATCAATATGAGAAGATTTTTAGTCATTATTTCCCTTGATAACAAAGCTTGGCTTATCCATCCTTCAAAGGAGTGGTCTAAGATTTTGTTTATTTTTTTTTAATATTTGTCCTTTAAGGGAGCAGTCTATTTATAGTATCAAAGAGAATTTACATAACTATCTTTCAAGGGAGCAACCTACATTGAGAATCATGACTTGAGAGATCATAAGTTGTCTATATATATCAATTTTTTTACCTTAAGTCATGGACAGGACAATATAGGCTTAGAATTTTTCCACTTTGAGGGAAAAACCATAGCACTTTTTAGGTTAACTAAGTGTGTAGGATTAAGGGTTAATAGGAAGGGAGATGAATGCAATAGGGTTGTTCAAGGGATGAGCTCAACTTAAACACAAGGTGAAGCATCACTTAATTAATAAAAGAATGGTCATAAATGCAAAGCATTTAAAGGCTTGAGTTTTGGCCTTCTTTCAAGAGAATATAAGTAAAAATTTCTTCAGCCATATTTGTGAGTTATGATGTATGGTCCAAGCCAATTATGAGAAAACATAGCCCATTTTCTTTTCTCCATGTTTGTCACATGTTGATTTTCCTTTAAGATGAGATCTCTGATATTAAAATCTCACTCCTTGAGATTTTTTTTGTAAGTGCATTTGATACGCTCTTGATAGATTTGGAGGTGGTTGAGGGATATGAGATGGTGTTCATCAATAAACTCAAGTTGAGCCAAATGTTCCTGGTGAAAGTCATTATTAGTAAGTGTCATGTAGAGAAATGTGAAGAGAAGGAATCTATACCTCAAAAATCAAAATAGCCTCAATCCCATAGACTAAGGAAAAAGGTGTAGCACCTGTAGGGTTTTGAATGCTAGTGTGGTATGCCCATAAAACAAAGGGAATGTATGTGTACCAATATTTTATAGTATCATTGACTATCTTCATGAGGTTTTTTATTAAAGTTTTGTTAGAAGTTTCTACCTATCCATTTGTTTGTGGATAGTATGGTGATGAGAAGCTTCATTTGATTCCAAAGGTGTCAAAAATATTTTAGACAATCTTGTTTTAGAAATATTTATCATTATCTATTACAATTTTATGGGGGACACCAAAATGATAGATGATGTGATGGTTGATAAAGTCAACAATTTTTTTAGCCTTAGTGGAGATGAGAGAAATAGCCTTAACCCACTTGGTGAAGTATTTAGTACTAGTAATGATAGAACGGTGATGGAGAGATGAATGAGGGTTAATATCATTGATTATATAAAAACCCCATTAGGATAAGGGATAAAAGTCTTTTGTGACTTGTAAGGCATGCATTGGAATGTGAAGGAGGTTAGTGTGTTATTGACATTTAATGCAACACCGAACATAATTACTACAGTCTTGATGGAGTATTGGCCAATAATATCCAAGTTGAAGGATACGGTTGGAAACTATGTTACCATTGAAATTCCCATTATAAATCCCATTATGGACTTCCTTAATGGTGAAGGGTATCTCAGTACTAGTGAGGCATCTAATGAGGAAATCATCAAAACCTCACTTGTAGAGAAGTGCCCCTAGCATAGTGTAATGAGTGGCATGTTTCTTGAAGGCACACCTCCCATTATTGGAGAGGTTAGAAGGGATAATAGAAAAGGAGAGGTAATCCATGAGTTACTTGTACTATAAGTCATGTGGGTTGTGTGTTACATTTCTTATTAAAAAGATGTTAGTTGATACATAAGAGGGAAATGTTAAGTGATGTATAATGATATAGATTTTTGAGGAAGAGAGTGAAGAGGGTATGTGTGAATAAAGTGAATCTATTGTGTCAACAAACTTGTTTATAGATTGAGGAATAACTTGCAAGAGGTAGGAGTCAAATTATTTCAATAGTGTATCTACATGATGTTTATATCATTATATAATTTTGTTTTTGCATAGGTAACAACCATTAACTTAATTAACCACTAGTTGGGAGTCACCAAAAATGGTTATTGATTTGACACCCAAGAAAATAGTCATTTAAGACACTAAGATCAAGGCTTCATATTTAGCCATATTGTTATTACATTAAAAATCTAGTTTAAATGAGAAAGGCATGGGCTCTTCATCAAGTGGAATGAGGATGACCCCCATACCCCTACCATGTTGAAATTTATATCCATCAAAGAACATCATCATTTGATAGATGTCATCGGTGGAGAGTATTATGATAGATTCATCAGGGAATTTGAGGTTTGAAGGTTAGTTATCAGGTAAAGGAGTGGAAACTAACTGGTCAATGATCATTTGCCCCTTGATAGACTTTTTTTGAATAAATTCCAAGTCAAATTTAACAAGGAACATGAGCCACAAAGATACATGTTGGTTGTGATATGGCTTGTAATTCATGTATTTTAGGGGATCAGTATGGGTGATGATGTAATTTTTATGATTTAAGAGGTAATGATAGAGCTTGGAGACTACAAAGACCAATGTGAGTCAAAGCTTTTTGATATGGTTATATTGAGTTTCATAGTCAATAAATGTGTGGCTTGTGTAGTAAACCACTTGTTCTTGAAGGTGATCATATTGATGTGAAATCATAGAACCTAGAGAATGGTCTGTTGTAGAGATGTAAAGGCAGAAAGGCTAGTTTTCTTTATGTGGAATAAAAATTAGTGGGGAAAGGAGATACTATTTGAGTGCATCAAAGGCTTCTTGACAATCTATATTCCATTGGAAGGAGACCTCTTTTTTGAAGAGATGGTGAAAGGGTTGGAAAAGATTTGATAATTGGGAGATGAAGCACCAGATTGACTAAATATTTCCTTACAAACTATAAAGTTGTTTAATATTAGTAGGTGGAGGCATCTCTAGTATTGTTTAAACCTTAACAGGGTCGACTTCAATACCGTAGAGAGAAATGATAAAGCCTAAGAGCTTACTAGAAAGGACACCAAAGATGCATTTATTTGGGTTTAGTCAAACATTATATTAGAGGAGATGAGTGGATATGATGTTTAGAATTATCAAGTGATCTTGGTGAAGTTTAGACTTATCAAATAAGTCATCCATGTAGTCTTCCATAATTTTGTGTAGGAGATCATAAAAGATGTAAGTCATGGCACATAGGTAAGTGGCAATAGTGTTCTTTAGCTCAAAAGGCATGACTCAATAATAGATAGTCCCCCATGGGGTAATGAAAGATGTCTTGTGTTGATCCTCAATAGCAACAAGTATTTTGATTGTAACCTGAGAACCATCAATAGGTGATAGCATATCATGGCCAGTTATTAGATCAACAAGTTGGTTGATACTTGGAAAAGATAAATCATCCTTTAGACATGAGAGGTTTGAGTTATGGAGTCAATGTAGATGTAGATTCCCCCTATCATATTTGTGATATGAACAATATTGGAAACCCATTGTGCATAGTTGATGGGTTGGATAAAGTTAATAGAAAGGAGGTGTTAGAGCTCTTCTTTAACAAGGAGAGAAATATGAGGATAAATTTTTTGAAGCTTATGTTTAATAGGTTTAGAATCTCAGTTGGTGATAATGTTATGAGTGATGATAGAAGGATCGATACCAGGCATGTCATTATAAGACCAAGTGAAGGAATTTCTATGGTTATTAATAAATGTGGCATAATGATCTTGCTCAGATGAATCTAAAGACTGGAAAATTTTAAGGACATGGGGGTTATCATGAGAGGGAAAATTAATTTCAATGGTTGATTCAATTAACATAGCTTGCATTTGGAATGGGAGTTACCATTGGATATAAGAATCATCTGCACCCATGTATGTGACAATATTGTCATCATCTTGACATTAGATAGTCTTGATAGTGGGAGAGTCTTCATCAATCATTTCAAGATGAATGAGAGGAAAGGACCTTATTTCCTTACCCTAGTGATAGGTGAGGGGACCCAAATGGATGGCATTTATTGAAAAAAATAATTAGGAGGCATAGATACCTATTATTCAATAGGTGATGGTGGAGGAGAGGATGGAGAAGGAGAGATTGGCTCTTTGATAATTAGTACATGAGAAGTTTTGTTGATTTTAGTTGGTTTGTCATAATCCACTCCATGCCACTTTTTGGAATTTTCAATGGTTTTGTTGGTGGGATATTTAACAAGTGTATGAACACCCTATTCATAATGACCCAAACCAAATCCTTTCTAGTCATACCTATAAAGATAGGTCTGAGAAAAGCTAGGGTTTTAGAAAGGCAGTTCATAAGTAAATCATTGTGGTAAAGAGGATGGATTATAGATAGTTGGAGCTCGATTAATTCCCCCATATGTGAAATTAGTTTGAAGGTTAGGGGGACCATATAGGATGACCATCCTAATATAGAGATCATAATTAGGGTGTATATAGAACTTTCCATACTCTTGTGGAGTATGGAACATTTCAATTATCAATAAATGATATTCTATGAGCGACATATGCTTGAAAGGTTCCTCGATGGGGTCTTTGTCAGGAATTTGTGTCATTGATATCTATGTAACTGGGGTAGTGGAGCTTGTGGAAGATTTAAAAATATAATGTGGAGAAGATGATATCTTCAAGGGAATGAGAACATCATTGCGGATATAAGTCATGTTTCATATTTTGAAAGGAGGTGGGTTAGTGGGAATAAAATGCACTTACCCATTGTGCTCAAACTTGATGTAGTGGTGAAAATTCAAGGGCACGCATGCCATAACATGTATCTAAGGTCATCTAAGTAGTATGTTATATTAGATCTCTCCTTATACAACATAGAATATCTCAATAATTATTTAGGGACTCACATGGATATGTAAGACAATATTGCCCACCATAGTAGCTGTGGTATCATTACAGGAGCAGAGCACCATGTTGGTTTGAGACATGCAATTGTCAATAAGGGCTAGCTACTTGTAGGCATGGGTGGATATAATATTAATACTATCTCCCCCATTGATCATGACTCTTTTAACATGAGTTTGATTGATATATCTGGTGATAAAAAGGGTAGAATCCTAATTTTTAGGGTATTGAAGTGGTATTTTTGAGTCATTAAAGGAAATTAGGGAGATCATGTTAAGAGAGATGACCAAAGATACAAGAGGTTGGGGATCATCAGGTTTTACCTCAACCAATTATAAGGCACTAATCAAAGATTGATTATGTTGGGGTGAGTTTTGGATTAACTCATATAAAGATATTTTTAGAGGGGTATGGTGATGTTATTTCACCGTCGAGTTTTGAATAACTTTTAAAGATTTTGGCTTCAAGACACCCAAGATGGAAATCTTGGGGTTTAAAGGAGGAGTGTATTTGGAGAAGGCATGATCCTTAGGTGTAGTGACCTTTTATTTACCTTTATCCTTTTGATTTTGTGACCACATGGCCACATTAACCATGTTGATCTAAAACATAAGTGAAGGAGGTGGCAAAGGGGGTATGAAAACATCTTTGGCTTTGAATTCAGGAGGAATGGTATGAGTCATTATGCTTCCATAGGTGGAATAGTAAGAAGGTTAATGGGAGTATCAATAAAGAGAGTGTCGATATCAAAGTGTTGCCAAATTATTGTCATGAGAGCTTTACAACTCTTAGTATCATGTCTAGGTGAATGATGATATAGACACACTTATGTATCATCAAACCAAGATGGATTCAATCTAAGAGGGATATAAAGATTAATGGGAGGAAGAGTTATTATGGAGGATTGAAATAACTGGTATAGGAAAAATATATGAGAGCCTATGAGTGGGCTAGTACTTGTTATTGTAATAGGAGTGGACACCTTCTTTAATTTAGGAGCCACGGGGGTGATTTTATGTGGCACCTTTTTAGGTGGTAGTGGAGTCACTTGTTTTTTTGACACTTTCTTGGTGTTAGGTATCATGGAGTCAAATGTGAAGGGCCTATTAGGTGGCATAGGTAGTAGTGGAGGTAAATTATCCTTTTATTTTACTTTGATCGGTGATATGCCAACTAAAGTAGAGGGATATGGTCCTAAAATTGATGGCAAAGTTGAGGGTAGAAGAAGGAAGGATCAACAAGGTCTAAGAAGCTTAGCATTCTTCCTTAGTTTAGGCCACAAAATTCCAACTTGTGGTTGGAGAGTAAGATTTAATTTTACTTGTGGATGAATTAGATTAGAGACAAGGTAAATGCCTAAAGACTTGATCTACTTTAATGTGGTATATGCCTATGAGTGTGAGGGTTTTGATATAGAATGATGAGCTTCTAGTGTTTTTGGTAAATAATCTCTAACTGTGTCAAAGACCTTGGGGTAAATGGTAATGAGAGGTTTGGTGGTAAAGGTTGACACTCATTGTGTAGGATAAGGAGTTTTTAGTCAATCCTAAAATTCCACATGATCTAGCTTCATGGAGTCAATAAATTCTAGACTTTCACTAACCATGAGAAGGGTTTAGATGAAGTTGATGTAGGCCTTACGGTTGCTTCTTTAGAAGGATTAAGTGATTGATAAAGATGGAAATTGTTGTTCTTTTCTACCTCAAGCCAAAGATGAGAAAGATCCACAATAAGGTCTTCTTTAATAGAGATAGGAGAAGAGGCATGGTCTTCCACAGGTGGAGGAGAGGTAGGTGAAGAAGGCTCCTTAAGGGGGTAGAGCATAGGTATAATGGCTCCCTTAACATGTGGGTGAGGAAAAGGTAAAGTGTGATCTTTCATAGGTAAAATAAGTGGTAAAATTGGTTGAATCAGGGTATGCACAATAGGTCTCTCATCTAATGTAGGAGTAGATAACACTGGCTCTTATAGGTGTGAAGGAGAAGTGGATAGGGTACTACCTTCTATCTGTGAAGGAGAGGTAAGTGAAGAGGGTTCCTCAAGAGGGTATAACATAGGAATGATGTTTCCATCAACATGTAGTTGAGGAATTATTAAGTTGTGGTCCTTAAGTGGTAAGAGGATAGGTAAAATGGGTGCAAAATGAACTAGCAATATAGGCTCCTCTTGTAGCAAAATGAGAGGTAAAGGAGGCCCTTACTCATGTGGAAGTGGAATAGGTGAAGTAGGATCTTCTAATCAAGGAGGAAGAATGGGGGAATTAAATTCCATTGATTGTGGTGGAGGAGTAGGTAAAATGGGTGCCTCTTATTATGGGAGAGGTTGGACATGAGGTAAAGGAAAGACCATATTAACTGTATGGATATTATGATCACATGAGTTATTAGTCATGGTCTGAAAAATATTTTGTTGGGTGAATGGTTAGGAAAAGGTTGTTTGAACACATCCATATTTTTATTAGTAGGCACATTAGGGTTATCCAAGATGAGATCAGCCATGTCAAGCATGTCTTGAATAATGTTCTTTAATATTATATAGTTATTAGAATTGTGGACTTTAATGTGATGGTAGCCATAAAACGCATCCTCCTTATACCAAGTTGGAATAGGATAAGAGGGATAAAAATGTATAAGAGGCTTGATTTGAGGAAGGGTTATGTCTCCTTATTACTATAAGTTTTCTAAAATGGAAGTATATGACTCCCTAATGGGAGTGTATTATCTTTGTTCATACCATTGTTGGAATTCTTTGGTTGGATTTTGTGAGGTTGTGGAATTATATTGGTTAATAGTTGTGGAAGAATATAATTTAATTACCATTGAATTAGTGGAGCCTTTAGATTTTTGATTAGAAGGAGAAGTTTTAGAAGAAGAGGAGTCATTTGATTTGGAATTGCCATTCTTACTACACAACTTGACTTTGCCTTTATCTATAGCCCAAATCTTGAGTTTTCGTGCCATTATAAAGGCTTCATCAAATATTAAAAAAATTTATACTTGGAGTGTGGATTAAATGTGCCTAGCACATGTCCTTGAGAAAATCTCAATAATATTAGGTTGGGGTAAAGAGAAGGAGAGTTAATTGATTAATCGTCTCTAGTGAGTGAAAACATCTATGATAGACTCATCATCAAATTTTATAATAGAATAAAGGGCCATAATATAAACCTTTTTAGAAATATTAATAGAGAAAAGGTCTAGGAATATTTGTGTGAGTTGGGTAAATGAGAAAAGGGAGTGCTAAGTTATAGATCTATACCAATCCAGGGTAGCCCCTAAAAGAAACATAGGGAAGGTACAAAGTAATAATGCATCATCATGCCCTATTAAATAACAAGAATGTCTAAATGCTTGAAAATATTGGTATGGCTCCTCTTTACTATGGAAATGAGTAAATTTGGGGAGTTTCCATTGGCTTGGATAAGGGAGAATAGGCATAAAGGATGGATGTGCTCATTTCATATCTGATCATAAGATAACACATTCTTTGAACCCAACATAAATGTCTCTAGATTATACATCTTTTCCATCAACATCTTAATGAGGTTTAGAGGAGGATTAGTTTGGAAGATACCCCCTAAGTTATAGGAAACCTGATAGGAAGTAGAGGGAGTGTATGAAATAGCTTGTTGTGGTTATGTTGATTCAACATAGGGGTAGTGATTCATAGGTTGGGGGTGGAAATGAAAGGGACTTGTCCTATTGGGTTAGAGATAATGCTTTGGTTGAGTGTTATTATTATAGGTTTGGTTCTTGGCATGGTTATACTAGGTGAAGGGTGAGTTATAAATCATGTAATTATAGGTGCAAGAGTAGATGGGATAGGTACCACCAAATTATAAAATGGGGTTAGAATTGACTAAACTACTTATGGTTGTAAAGATAGGCAAGTCAAAATAGGGTTTAGGTAGGATTGGGTGGTTGGTGATGTTCAACTTTGGACACTATTTATGGTTGGGTTACTTGTCAAAGTGATGGTTTGAGTAACCATAGGAAACATAGTGGTGATAGCTGAAATTGAAGTTGTCTCAATTAGAGAAGTTGGCATACCATATAGTGGGTCACCCAAAAAAATGTGGGTTTGGCTCATGACAAGGTGATGTTAAAGGGCTACAACATTATGATCAAGAAATTTAGAAAAATATTGATCTCTTTCAAGAACAATGAGAAATTGGTTAGGGCTAGGAGTATGTTCTATATCTGAATTATGCTCCATGATAAAATTGATGACAAGAGGGGAAGGTGGAGGTGCTTTCCATCTTGCATAATTGGTAATAAATTTGGCTTGGCTTCATGTTAATACTATGCAAGAAGAAGTATAAATAGTCTTAATACTCTGTATTAGTGATAGAATAAGGAAAAACTAGGTTTAGGGGTAGGTAAGTAGGTTTTTTTAGCTTGTTATTTTAAGAAAACTAAAATTACATAGTCATCGACATCAGTCACTTGACCGATGTTGGTAGGTTAAAGTCTACTAACATTGGTGGGATTAACTGATGTCAATCATTATGATATCCTGGGAGATGAAAAATACAACATTTTAGAAACCTAAAGGCAAAATATAGGTAAAATAGAGGATGAAAGAGTTCTATATAAGGATAATTAACATCAAAAAACCTGATATAATAGGTATATAACTTGAGTATTATAAATGGTGTTGAATTTGTAAATCAATGGAAAAACATCCTTACCAACTCCAAAATATAAAAGGCAATAGAAAATTAGAAAAAGAACATAAAACAACTAATTATTAACTCCTAGAGATTACTTTTAGTATTGTGTTAGCTTATGCCTTAATAAGATAGTGAGAAGAGAGTTTGGTTACCAAAGGTACTAGAAAGAAATCTAGAACTAGATTTAGATTAGTTTTGGTGCTTAAGAGGAGATTTGTGTTAGACTAGGTATGTGGCTTGTTATAGAAGAATTCTCCCCACACTTTATAGACCTAAAGTCAAGCTAGGTTTCTTAGCCAAAATATACATGTTGCTTAGATTTTATACTCCACCAGAGAACATAGTAGGTTCTCCCCTTGGTGGTGAAATCTAAGTAGGATAGCTAGGTAGGGTAAAGTGATCCATTAGGTCATGAAATCTTGACGGGTCTTATCTCATTTTAGTTTAGATTTTTGTTTTTATGAGTGTTATCTAGTTGTGTAACATGGGTGTACTATGATTTATTCATAATGCTTGTAATTAACTAAGTGAGTTAATATGCAACAAACAAACAATGAAGTGCAGTAAGTTCCAAACCCAAATATGAAGTGTTTTAATTCAAATGAAAATAATGATGAATTAGGAGAAGAGAATGAATTTCACTATCCTAGTGTGCATGAAATAAAGAGATAAATAATATATTCTTTTATCTTTCAAGAAAAATGATAAGTTTCTTTTAAAGACAAAAGAAAGAGAATAGTGACAAGGAAAAAGAAATTTTAGTTTATTGTCTTCAAATAGAAAATAAAATGTTGAATATTTCATTTTGAGGAAAAAGAGAGGGAGAAAGTGAAAGGAATTAAATTTTCACTACAATGCACCTATATGAACACTTAAAAAATCACTGAACCCAAGGAAAACTCTAGGGTCCCATCGGGCATGCCAGAAATGTTTCACTATATTTTGAATCTATTTGATGTTTAAGGAAAAATAGAGATGAAGGGTAAAGATTAGAGATTAGAGAGAACCTAGATTGGTTATGCACCATATCCAGATGATGTTGAGCACTTTTCTTTGGCTAGGAAGGGCCACCTATGAATAAGAAGGCACTACCACCAAAATATTTGCTAGTAGATATATGAGTGGGCTGCCAAGCTATGTGCTTGTTCTTAGAAGTGTCAAACTTCATTAAGGATGATAGTCCACTTTTTAAAATAAAATTGGTAATGAAAAAAATGAAAGAGAGAGTAAGAGAGAGATGTTTTTACCATTTTTCCAATCTAAGTGCAGTAGAGAGTGACACAATGTAGGTAATGTGAGTTGGTGTTTTTGGAGGTTATTTTAGTAGGTTCAGTGAGGTTAGTGGAAATACACACACATCAAAATCAGTTAGGCTAATAATGTCGATAAGGGTATATGATCGGTGTTGATTATGTGATCAATGTTGATAGGGTAAATAGGTTCTCAAGATGTTAGAGGAGATTTTTTTGAGGTGGTAGGTGGATGTGGTTAGGTTTATGAGGTTGGGAAGAGTCGTAAGGGAGTGGGTAAGACTCAAGTAGGTCTAGACAAAGGGTTGGTATGTTTGAAGTAGAGGGAAATAAATGAAGGAGTTTTATAGCTCCTCTACAAGCAGAGTAAGGATGTTTGTAAACTGATAAAAAGTATAATGTAAAGTAATTGTAAAATGACTATTTAAAAGAATTACAAGACACAGAGATATACTTAACTGGTGATATGGATGAACCATGAGTGCTAGATAGATGGCTCTAGTGAGGTGTGTTGAAGAAATAGGTGAATAGAAAGATAATCATGTGCTTTTAGTTTAGAATAATCCAATCTCTATGTAGTATATCAATTCCTAATCTAGACTAATTTGTGTAGAGTAACGATAAGCCTAAATGTAGAAAGTTGAATGTTAAAGATTGTATGTGAATAACTAAGTTTTTCTGATTTTTATTGACATAAATATTATATTGGAATTTGTCTTACACAACTGACATTGGTGCAGCCATGGGTTGACCGATGTCAGTGGCATGAAAATAGGTAAAAGGGATATTTTTATCCTATTTTTTTTCTTTCTCATGCCAAGTGTGGTATCCAATAGTAAATGGTAGAAATACAAGGTTAAAAAGGGCATAGTTAGTTAGAAATTTATGTTTGGGGTGAGAAAAAGTCATGGGTAGTTAGGACTAGGGGATTAAGTCTTGAGGTGACTCAAAAGGTAAGAATTAATCTTAGGATGAGGTGGCTAGGTAAGGTGGTATAAGTAATTTTTAATTAACTTAATTAAATATTTTAAATTAATTAAATGTATGAGGGGTAAAACATGGGTTAGGAAGGCTAATTAATAAAAGGGGCTCAAGGGGGGTTTCAACACATGGATTTATACATGTGTGTGACATAGTTTTGGTGTTTACACCTATTTTCATATTATGAGCCTAGATTATGCAAAGTATTCTTTAAAATCGTTCATTGAAGTGATGTTGACATTAAAACTTTGAAACCTCAGCACAAAATGCTTGTTATAGAAAAATAAATTAGGCTTCATAGGTATGAATAGATTATAATGACATAATATTCTAGTTGCATTGAGCCATTTCAAATGTAAATACATATATTTAAGGATAATGGTAAAACAATGACCAAAACTAGAGTTACAACTATTTACATTTAAACAAAAAAGCAAAGACAAATAACAAGAAACATAAATGAAACTAACTTAAAATCAAGATATGAATAATCAAGATTCAAGTAGGAATAATAATGTATAAAATCAATGCAAGAACAAATTGATAACATAAGATCAAGATATGAATAATCAAGATCTATGTAGACCATCAAGATGTACTTGGAAAATAAAATAACGAAGCAAGACCAAATACAAAAGCAATGACCAAAATTATAATAATAATGAAATAAACACACACACAAAATGTTTTTAAGTTTTTTAATGCATTATAAATGTTTTTATAATTTTCTAAGTATCTCATCTTAATTGAGGATTAAGAGATACGAAATGGTTTAGATCATGAAATGGTGAGAGCACACCAACTTAAAATTCTTGAAATATGGTGAGAACATATGATAAGAAGGACTGAGTTGACCTCAACATGAATTGATCATGGCTTATATAACCCCAAAATAATCCCAATTCATAGTAATTCTACCCACATAAAAGGTGATGAAAAATTGACTAGGTCACAACAAGTTCACAAATAAAGGTGAACAACAAGATAAATGATAATAGTAGTGAACAACTAATGTGACAATGCATGAAAAAAATGAATTGTACCTAATTTTCCTAGAGGTGGTTATAATCAGTGATACCAAATAAGATGATAGATGAGAGATAACTTACTAGATCAAATGTCACAATACTGCCATAGACTATCATTCGACACAAAATTTAAAAACTCTTGAAATCAGATTAGAATCCCTCCATAGAAAGTGCAGGATGAACCATCCAAACCAATATAAAATGAGATTAGATAGGATTACTAAAAACAATCCATGGTCAATAGTAAATAAATGGTATAAAGAAATGATCAAAATAAAATTGTCTATAGTGGTAACAATGTTTCCCCCAAGTGATGATTGGCTTAGATTGCTCACAAAATAGTGAGAGCATTACTTAGGTTTCTTTTAAAATGGTGAGAGGATTCAAACTTAACAATTTCTCAAAAAATTATGAGAGCATGGAAAAGGTGTGACCAAGCTAACCTCAATGAAAATTGAGTACTGCCTATATAGTCCTTAAGGACCTCAAGTCAATGTAGTTAAAACAACACGGTTCATGGATCAAAATGGTATAATGATGCCTATAATAAAATGGTATATGGGGCTTCCCACATGAGACTAGGCAAGGACAATGTTCAAATGGTAAATTTTAAATTAAAAATGGTTGTATTTTTGTTGTTGACATGGAGATGCATGTCCTAGTCAATATGTGAGACAACAAAAATAATTAATTATAAATTTTCTACCTAGTTCCCTTTCAAGAAAGTTATTCTATCAAGAACTTGTTACATATCTAGACTTAAATAATGTTATTTTGATCCCCATGGGTTGTTTAATTTGATTCCTTCCAATGTCAAGACAACATATCCTTATATCTTCTACAAAGGGAAGTGCTACCAGTGATGGCAAATAATGTTAGGATAAATGATATAAGTGGGTAGTGAATAGGTGAATGATAATGGAATGTATGATGAATGGGAAATAAATGAAGATTAGGAATTTTAATCACACATAATTTTGTTGATACCAAATTAGACATAATTTTGGTTATGGTGGGGCCAAAGACCTCTAAAGATGCTCTCTATAAGACCACCAAATTTTTCTATTGCTTGATCTTGAGAGTAGAAACCATATGATTATGTTGTAGATTAGAAGCTATTTTTATTTGTTCTCAAATAATATATTCAGTAAAAAATGAAGAACTTTTGTGCTTAGCTATTGGTTCCTTGATGAGGTTTTCACCAATGAATTTGTTTTGATCATCCCATAGTGCCTCTGATAAGATTTCACAAAGAGATGTTAAAATTTGAATTTGATTGTCTTCTAGTGCCTATGAAAAGGTTTCACTAAAAGATGTTGAGTTTGATATTTGTTCATCCCCTATCACCTTCAAAAAGGTTTCACTAAGATATTTTTCTTCTTCTAAATGAATGTGGTCTTGGCCCCCCTGAGATTTTGTAAATGGTATGTCATCATGGATGCAGTTCAACAATGTGTGATTGTGTTGGTCCCAATTGATATTTGTGAGAGGTATAATGTCAATGTAATGGCTATGTTGGGTGGGAATAATGGGATGGTGAAATATAACACAATCCTAATAGAAGATAATAGGAGAACTTGTGTCGATATTGAAGTAATCATCCCCAAAAGCCATAAAAGGATCACAAATATATTCAAATTGATCTGCAAGGAAATTATAACCAATGTTGTAACAACCATAATGATAATATGTTTCTAAATATGATTCTAAAGTAAGGGACTCTGAATCTAATGTCACAACTAATGTTGATTCTAGTTCTAATCCTAAATCTAATGTTAGTTCAAAAATAGAACCTAACTGTAATTTTGATTCTTTATCTGATGTAGTTGTTTTGATAATGTTCTATTGAATGCTAAATTTTTGACAAGTAATGACCTATGATGGTATAATGGGCTCAATAAAAACTTATTCATCTTGGAAGGGTTCAACATAGACTAGATCATCTAAGTGAAGCCCCTCAAAGAGAGGGTATCGCTCAAGGGATGTTTCAAAAAAATCATGTCTATCAAAGTGAGACTCCTTAACGAATGGAAAAATATCAAGAGACAACTTTATAGAGACTGAATTGTCAAGGAGATGAGGCTCTTTAAAAATAGGTAAAATATGAATAGGCAACTTATCATAGGTTGAATTGTCACAAATGGGTGTTTCAATAATAACATCATGGTTTTGGTTTATAATTGGTTGTAAAATATCAACTTTAAACACATTTTAATCCTCATAAGATGGTTCTTGAAGAGGTAATGGTTCTTCTTTTGGCTCAAAGATTAGCACATAATTTATAACATCGGGAACATTTAGTTTAGTGATAACAATGATTTTTAGTCTAATAAATTAGACTATTGAAGGGATCAAACACAATTGGTTCATCACATGGAGGTTCTTCAATAATAGTTTCATAAAAAATTAGTGGTGGGCCAATAATGGTAATAACTAGATGTTTCTTAATTTGATTGCTTGTGCACATCAAAGGAGGAAGTCCTAAAATGGTAATGATTGGATGCTTCTTAGTTTGGTTTCTTGTGTAAACCAAAGGAGTAAGTCTTAAAATTGTAATGACTAGACACTTCTTAGTTTGGTTACTTATCTAAACTAGAGGAGGTCCTAAAATGGAAATGATTGGATGCTTCTTAGTTTGGGTGCTTGTGCAAACCAAATGAGGAGGTCCTAAAATGGTAATGATTGGACGATTCTTAGTTTGGTTATTTGTGAAAACCAAAGGAGGAGGTCCTAAAATGGTATTGAGTAGATGATTCTTAGTTTTATTGCTTGTGCAAACCAAAAGAGGAGGTCCTAAAATGGTAACCTTTATGCATTTTAGAGATTGGTTGCTCATATAAGCTGAAGGAGAAGAAGGATACCCTAAAATAGTAACCTTCAATTATAGATCATAAATAGAAGGGGAAGGATGAGGATTACATATGACAATTGGCATGGATGTGATTGGATTTTAATAGGTAGTCCCAAAGAGGGAAAAATCCTTAAACAAGATGAAGTTCTCGTGTCTATCATAAAAATTCTCTACCTTGCAACTAGGGCCATAAGAAACCCTATTTAAAGTTTACCTTAGTGTCATTATTTTGAAAAAAGGAGTGTTATAAATGTTTGGCAAGATTTGGATAATGTTTTGTAAACACTTAAATAAGATATGAATTTTGATCCTTTTCCAAACAAATGACTAAGGCACCAAAGAGACTATAAATGAAGGGTGGCTTGGAACCACACACAATTAGAAGATTTGGTTCATGAATTTACCCAAATTTTGGTAAAGTTGAAATCATATAGATTTGAAGAGGGTAAGGTAACTCAAATATCCAAGGTGAAAACTAGTACACCAAAGCCTATATCTTTGTGATACACCTATACCATAAAATCTAGTTTCAACTATGAGGAGTTGATCCTAGAAAATTAGAGGAAAGATCTCCAAATTATGAAGAAGATATTATGAACTAAGAAACTCAAGATGCAAAAGCATGCATGAATCACTAAATACAAAGCTAGGACCAAATGGGTAGTGCAATGTCACCACATGGGTCTAGTAGGATAAAATATATTATAGGACTCAAAGTGAGAGTGATATGCAAGATGACTTGAGTCCACCAAGATGATAATGTGATTTTGAATCTAATAAATGGCCCTCAATCTAAATGGAAAATTGAACCCAAGTTAAAACAAGTCTAGTATGTAAATGGCAAACCCAATTTAACACACCAACCCTTAGAACTTAGAAAGGTTCAATTTAAATGTGAATTATAAATGAGTAACTTAAAAAAAACTATATAAAAGGCCTAGACTCAATTGGGAAGCATGAATTTGCCAAAGTGGATGACATGACACAAAGTTTTTGATAACAATTTTGAACAAGGAAAAGATAATTTTTCCAATTGGATAGTGTAATGCCTCCCTTGCTCACAAAATTTGAGGACAATGTGTTTTGGTTAAGTTTGTTGAGTTTAACAAGTATTTTTAGACATAAATCAAAACCAAGTAGGCTAATGACAAAAATAACCATCTTAATTCTAAATTGACAAGGTTGCATGATATTGTTGGATTCCATATATATATACATCATTTGAGAAGATTTTTTAAGTTATCATCCAAAATTAAATGCCAAAATGTAGAGAGGATTACAAAGAGAGTTAGTCAAGCTTTAGTAAAGAAATCATGAAAAATGCATTAAAGACATAACAAGACTTAGCCTATCTATTCATGTGGTAATTACAAAATATAGCAAGAAATAATTGAAAGAAAGTAACACTGATTACCTTCCCAAGTGGATTCACCATAGAAATTCAGCTAAAAATCATATTCTCCTTTAATGAAGATTTCTTGTCTTCATCAACAATGGTGTTAACTCATCCAATGCCTTAAGAATTATTTGCATAACCTAGGCTCAAAAGTAGATGAAATTTCTACTCTAACCTATCAAATGAATATTTATAATGAAAAACAATGATAAACACAAATGATTTTGGAGACAATTTAGCATTATAAATTTACACAAATCAAGCTTAAAAATAATGTTCATAGCCTCTCTATTTATATATTTTTGAGATTTATCAGGATCAACCATGACCATCCATCTCAAGATTGAGATGTGTGGCCCTGAATTAATTCAATTAAATAATTAAATCCATAGTATTTCCTCATAAATATTTGGGCTAGAGGGGCATTTAAGAGGTATGGAATGTCTTAATGAGGCATGGAAGACCCATAATCCTGATATTTTATGCATTTATGGGTTATGGATACTACCCCATATGATGATGTCATTAGGTGATGAAATTAAATAGAAATCAATGTCCAAAAATAAATATTTAACAATGCTCATATAAAATCCACTTAAGCTCTTGATTTGGATCAATTAGTCTTAAATAAAGTTAATCAACATTTGTGCAATTATTTGGAAATTGGCCCTCAATTAATCAAAATGGTCTGAAAGTCATATTAATGGGTTGTAATTTGACTGGAGAAGAATTGAAAGGAAATTTTTGATGTATACAGACTGTTTTCTCATTTAGGATGTTACTGACACAAAATAACAAAGGTACGTGACGAGTACTAACAAATTAGAAGAAAAGAGTGATCCAGAGCAAAAAAAGGTGAAATTATCATTTTGATTCAAAATAAGATCAAAGTTAAGAATCACATAAAATTATTTTCCCAATTTATGGATACATTAGCCTAAATTGGCACTTGTAAACTACAAGCTCAAACCATTTATCATGTTTTATAGATTTTGACCTAAAATGTACATTTGAGTATATTTTAAGTAAGATTGATGATTTTAACACAAATAATGTTAGGAATTGGATGTCTACAATATGTACATATCATCCTATATCAATTCAAATATATTTTATTAGACCTTCTCCATAAATTTAATACCCTAACAACCATGGTTCATGTTTTAATGTCATATCTTATGCATAGGAAAGAATATCCTTCTTCTCCTCATCTCCATGAGGGTGATATCTACATTCCCTCTAACCACTTCCATGATATCACTCCTCCAAGAGATGAATAAACCTATACTACTATTATTTATTCTTGTACTTATCTTATCCATGGCTTCATATCTTCTCTACAATTTGTTTTCCTACATGTTCAATTAGAAGCAACAAAGGTTTGCAATTTTGAGACTCTAATGCATAAAATTATCAATATGAGCAAGCTCATTTCATAATTACAAAATAAAAATCATCTATTACATGAAAACATTAAATAATTATAAAATTATATTACAACATAAAATACTCTAGGGTAGATTAGTATTTATCATGTATATGTATTATCACCTAGTCAATTTATGGCAAGGAATGTTATATATCAAAACCATGAATAAAAAAAAAATTCATCTAAAATTAGTGATTTAAAAAGTATTCAACTATTAAAAATAACTTAATATGACATTTTAAGTCAATTTATTAAGCTAAGTTGATCAACCTACCTCATCTATATCTAATGAGGAGATCTAGATATTATTTTACATATCATAGAATGCATTAGCACCACACTAATTCATGTTTATAATTGCAAATGAAAATACAATAGGTATTTGATACAAATGACTAAAATAGTGACACATCATGCAAACAACATACAATGGCACATGTAAAAATTAAAAATTTGTCAAATGTATAAAAAATACAAATGTGGTTACCAAAACATAACTCAACACAACAAAGATTCACAAAGAAAAATTAGAGTAAGAAATAGTAAAACAGACACAACTAAATCAAATAAAAGATGTAAATATAACTCTTACAAATGAGGCTAAAATTTAAAATTAGTATGGGTTTGGTCAAAAATATCTACAACTATTTTATTATCATGGTCAAAGCTTGGGCAACTAGGTCCAAGGCATCACTACTCCTATTTTATAAGTTGATAATGTTGGTAAAAATTTTATTGAACCTCCTAAGGTAAATTGGCCATAGATATAGCTTATCAAGGAAAATATCAAAATACACAAGAAATGTTACAAAAAAGAGCAATAAATTAAGCTTAAAAGTAAAAATCATGTTAATCCAATAAGCATTCTCAAAAGAGGATTTCTAAGAAAAGATCCTCCAAAGAACCATATGCCTATAATAGGCATAGTTTTAAAGGGCACAATGATAAATAATATTTAAAATCACAATTTATAAAGGTAAATTACATAGTATGAGATAAATACGTATGCTCATCCACATATAACATAAGTCAACACTAGCATTCCATTAGTTCAAAGTCAAGATGATAATGATGAGTGAAATAATCTAGGTTATTATGATTTCCAAGATACTGACAATGAATAATAATCAACTTCACACTACAACTTAATTTCATCAAAACACATACATAAAAATTCAAAAGGTCTTACCATTCCTCTTTTTGACATAATAAACCTTAAGATTTAGTCTCTTGCAAGACTCATTGGTTAGTATGTTCCTCCCTATTTGTACATAGTTCATTTATTCTTGCTCCTTATGTATAGTTTTGTATGAAAAAAAATTAGAGGAAAATAAAATAAGAAATGAAATGATCTTAATCCTAATATAAACTCAAATGATATCAATATAGATCCAAAAAAATGAAAAACCTAAACTATAAAAAGAACTGCTTACAAACACATGTAAATTTCATCACCTTCTCCATTATGAGATCAATGGTAGATTTGTTCTTTATGTGGAATGTGGATGCTAATACTTTATCAAATGAAAACTGGGAATGGACAGCATTGTAATAAGTAAATTAACTCTTGATGGATTTGATTTAATTTGGATTTTCTTGGAATTTTTATATCACTTCGTTATCTTGAAGGCGGATGGATGAAAGTGATAGCTTGCATGCCTATTTATAGGTTTTTCGAAGATAGACCAAACAGTGGAGTATTATTTGAATATTTAAAATTATCTAAATAATCTATGATGGAGAATTAGTCCTCACCCATGAATATGATGACCAATTAATATGGTTGAGAGAAATAGGAAGATGCTTAGTTGAGTCACCAATAATGGGTCAAGCTATTTAACAAATCAAGGGATGACTCAATGGTAGTTAAGGAAGTTATGGGATTGGTTGGGTGATTATGTTAGTAACATAAAGGTGGAATATGCAAAGGTGAGTTTTAAAATAAATATTTAATTTATTAACTTTTAATTATTTTAAAAGGGAGGTAAATGACATGAATTTGAATTTAAATTTATTAAATAAGAATTTGTGTTAATAGGTTAATTTTGACACTAAATGAAATTTAGGTGTTTAAATTTTCCCCTCTTTAAAATTATGTTATAAATCAATACCATTTCAAAGAATAGTATAAGACATATAGTGTTGATGATTTAAAATAAATAATTACCCTAATGAATGAGAATGAATGTGATGATGCCCTATCAAGAGTTTAGGTGGGGAAATGGATGAACTCTTGAAATGAATGAAAGAGTAAAATGATGAAGTGAGGAAAATTATTAAGTTGTTTGACATTTAAGGCATGTGTAAATAAGGTTTCCCTAGTGATCAAAACTATAGAAATGATTGGAAAAATAATATTTACGATTCTAAGCTTGCAGGGTTAGTTGATTCTCATGATTCAATGGTCCCATCAATGGATAAGGGAATGATATATCCTAGTGATGGTAAACTACATATCTAAAATTATATACATACATATATATGTATATATATATATATATGTATATATATATATATATATATATATATATATGTATATATATGTATATATATATATGTATGTATGTATATATATATATGTATATATATGTATATATGTATATGTATATATATATGTATATATATATGTGAATATATATATGTATATATATATATATATATGTATATATATATATACATATATATGTATATATGTATATATATACACACATATATATATATATATATACATATACATATATATATACATATATATATATATATATACATATATATACATATACATATATATATACATATATATATACATATATATATATATATATATATACATATATATATATATACATATATATATATATATATATATATATATATAATTTTAGATATGTAGTTTACCATCACTAGGATATATCATTCCCTTATCCATTGATGGGACCATTGAATCATGAGAATCAACTAAGCTTGCAAGCTTATCATGATTCAATGGTCCCATCAATGGATAAGGGAATTATATATCCTAGTGTTGGTAAACTACATATCTAAAATTATATACATACATACATATATATATATATATATATATATATATATATATAATCTAATTTGATTTAAACATTTACAAAATTGATAATTTCAAGTGATATAGATTCAAAATTATTTAATTGAGATTTTCATAAGTTGGAAAAATTTGGATTAAATTTTTGAAAATAGGGATTAGGAGGGAAATATTTAAATTGGGGATGATAGGGTATAAATATAGGAAGGGGGTATTAGAATTTCATTTGTGTATTTTGATTTCTAGAGTGACTTGGGAAGAAAATTTCTATTGTGTGATTTGGCTTTGAGTGCATGGAGAAAAAATGGATCTTATCCCCATTCACCTGCACCATAGTGAGTGCATGAAGAGAAATCAAAGACCTAAGAGGAGTGATCATATGGTATGTGTAATTTCAAACCTTCACTTTGATTTTGATGCATTTATTACTGTTTAAAGTTAGAGGTAACTAATTCATAATTATTAGAATCATGATTTTAGCAATGAATTTTGTGAAATCATTGATCATAATCATGAAATTGTCAAACAAGGTAGTGAAATCATGGAACATGATAATGAAATCATCAAGTGGAAATTATGTTAGAGATTATTAAATTCACAATTCATATTTGTGAAATCATAAAAATGAGTAGAAAAATCATTCACCAAGAAAGAAAAGTTGTTAGGTAATACGTAGAATTAGTAAATGCAAAATTTTAATCTAAGGTTGAAAAATTAGTAAAATGGATAGTGAAATCAATAAAATAAGCACAAAATTCACTAGAATTGTGAAATTGAAATGTGAGTGGTGTAATAGATTACAAAATGTTAGGGTTTGTTGAAATGGATTGGTTTAGCATATAAATAGGCATGTATTTATGATAGTTTAGCAAGAAAATGAGGTGAATTAATGTGTTGATGATAATTTAGGCATATTTATACTAATTTATTAGATTAACATTATACTATTGTGTATGATTTTTGTAGGAAGTATTACCTATATTAGCAACATGGGAATGGAGGTTGAGAGTGTTAGTTGTATTGTGGGGTTTACTAAGTATGATTTTGGGGTACTAAGGGAAATGATATTATCATACATAGCTAAGATGCTATAAAATTGAGCTAATAGGAATTATTTGACTACATTGGCTAAGATATGACACAATGAGAAAAGCACATTTCACCTACTAACAGGTAAGATGACTATGACCTTGGAGGACAAATGTTATATCCTCAGGATCTTGATATGAGGTAGATAGGTATACTAAGGATAGGGTGCATAGGGGACTATTCTCTATAGTATATTTGGTGAGGGTTAGATTCCAATTATGAAAGGAGTAGATATAGATACATGTATGGCTTTAGGAAAATATTCATTGACTATTTTGCTCATGTCTATTTTTAGTGGTATCATTATACCTAACAATAGTGGTTGGCAATGTCCTATTGGTTTTTTATATGTCATTGGCGATATGATGGAGATGATCAAGAGGTTTTCATGGGGTCCATGTGTACTATCACATTTATATAGGGATTTACATCATGTAGTGTATTTAGATGGGAGTGAGATAGGTTCTTCCACCATTTTACAAGTTTGGTATTGGGAGAATATTGTAATGAAATGATTGAGATAATTGTATATGGATAGCATGTGATCATAGATACACATAGGCCACACTTAGGATATATGGAGTTTTATAATACATCTTTGGATGCGTTGGATGAGGATTGGATTACCTAGAGGCCATATCAATAGACTTCTAGTGGGCACATGATGGGCTATATATTGACTATATGATGACATAGTGCTACATCATGGGAATTTATGACTACATCATTAATAGGTACTAACCTAGTAGGGTTATGATACATTTTAGCCAAATACAACATATTATAGTAGGGCCACATGTTTTTGTGTAGTCAATTAGAGAGAGCATAGTGGGGGATTGTTGAGCATAGTTAAACACATGTTAATATAGTGACATGGAATGATATAAGGGATGTGATTGATGTGGGGATGATGTATGGATATGTATAATGATGGTATAGATAGTGGTCTATGAGAATTACCATACCATATTATTATTTGTGCACTTGGAGATAGTGATTGATAGCCAACCTAGGAGGACATCCATGGGGTAAAAAAATTAGATCTAGGATTAGGAGGGTTGTGATAGGATAAAGGGTGGGGAGATGGGTTCAAGGAGATGGATAGAGGGGATGAAGAGGTAGAGTGAATATAAAGGAGGCCCTTCTAGAAGATGCAAAGGTGACACACCTTCATGATGTAGAGATATTATAAGAGGGTGTGGATACATAATTGAGATCTACTTTAGGAGATCCTATTAGGAGAGGAGAGATTCTTATAGTTATTATTGATAGTGATGGAGAGTGGGATGATGAAGATATAGATATGATACCCATCTTTAATACACATAAATATAGTTGAGATAGAGATAGGCCATCACGGTTAGGGAAGTCATAGGAGCATCAAACATTAATAGGTAGGTTGTATGAGGAGATCTAGGTATGGAATGTAGAGATTTTTAGGTTACATGGAGAAATTATTAGAATGTAGGGAGATTTGTAGACTAAGTATTATTAGTTAGCTTTAAGATTGGTCAACATAAGACATTTGTATGGTGAGGTGGATATGTTATAAGTCAAGGTAGATAGGTTAAAGAGGGATTGCATGATAGTAGCAAGTGGAGTTGTGACACATGATGTAGAGATTCAAAGACTTGATGATTCAGTATGAACACATCAGTGTAAACATGAGAGGGATACTACACAAGTATAATTGGTAGAGGCCAAGGTATTGTTAAAAATATAGGGATAGTTGGAAAAATTAGATAGGGTCATGTGAACTATGGAGCATGTCACATACTATAATATTTTATACAAGGATGATATTCCATGATCATAGTGAGGACCATTATATTAGGAGTACTAGACTAGGATGTCCATGTGAGGTTGGTAAGTAAGGTAGGAGAGTCATATATGTCAATTAGATAGTGATCACATTGGGTCATTGATTCTCTAAGGAGTATACATGACATTATGAGCCTAGTCTAATGATAGATACCCTATATAGGGGTCAAGGAGAGACCTAATATGCCTTGAGTGTGAGATATCGATGTATATGTATTGTGAGTTGTACCAGCTATACAAACACATTCAATATATATATATATATATATATATATATATATATATATATATATATATATATATATATATATATATATATCCTAAAAGGTTAAATCACCATCTTTACAATAAACCATACATAAAACTAATAATAAAAAGTCTATAATGTCTATACTATCCATCAAATCAAAATAAGAAAACTCTGATAAAAAAAATGAATTACGCATATATATATATATGTGTGTGTGTGTGTGTGTGTGTGTGTGTGTGTGTGTGTGTGTGTGTGTATGTATATATATATATATATATATATATATATATATATATATATATATATATATATATATATGTATGTATGTATGTATGTATGTATATATATATATATATATATATATGTATATATATATATATATGTATATATATATATATATATGTATATATATATATATGATATATATGCATAATTCATTTTTGTTATCAGAGTTTTATTATTTTGATTTGATGGATAGTATAGACATTATAGACTTTTTATTATTATTTTTATGTATGGTTTATTGTAAATATGGTGATTTAACCTTTTAGGGTTTAACTATGTAAATCCTATGTTTAGATTAAATGGTAGAGATGTCTAAATAAGTTAAATAAATTACAATGATTAAGTAATAATTTGTTATGGCATTTGAACTTATTTGAATTTCTAAAAATATAAATAAATAGGCATAAATATAGACTCATATAAAAGTGACTATCATGGATGATCTAGGTTCTAAAAATTGGGTTCTAAATAGTTCTCGGTGTCATGAATGAGATTCTAGAATCTATTTGCGTACTGGATAGTAATGCCCCATATAGGCAGTAACACTATTTTTTTTTAGTGTCTTCAAAGTGGCAATAGTGTCCCCTTTGTATGATTATTCCTATTCTTTGGGAGTACCTATGCTTATGTTTTTAGGTTATATTCATATGCTCATCAAACCTATAAGTCTATGTTGTGCTTGGAAAACATGATCTAATGTGCAAAACCTAATCTTCCTTGAAACTATGGCATGATCAATAAATGTGTGTTCATTAGTAGTACAAGCTAGAAATCCTCAATGCCCTGATCTAAAGAGAGTTACCTACATACCAATACTCCAAAGAGGGATTGATTTTAATGTAATTCTCCCACCTAGTGCTTCATGTAAGTGAAAGTGAATGCTAGAATGAGAGTAGACTTGGATGCCTTAAATGTGCTTTATCTTTGAAATCTTTGAAATTTAGGAAGAATAGGGATAAAATACCTTCATTTATCTCAACTTATCTTTGATTTGATTGTAATTTTGCATCTCTTTTCCATCTCATAATAGAGGTCAATCAAACTTGTATTTATAGAGTTTTATAGCTTGTAAAGATAAGAAAATACTCTTAGGTTGACCTTAAGAGGGGCACATATTTGAAAAAATTATCCTTTGGGAAGAGTTAGGTTTAAAGATAGTAGCACCCAATTGGGGACACAAGTGCCATGTCGATGTAGTTTCCCAAATGTGGTGGTAATGTCCACTTGGAAAACTACTAAGTTGGATTGGGATCTGAGAAAGCTATCTTTGGACTATGTTTTGGCTGACTATAGATGTTTATGGTCTACTCAAAGACTAGAAAAGTGTGTCTAAGGATATATGATATATCTAGGGATAAGTTAGGAATAGGTTAACTCAAGTGACACTCTTAGCATCCAATTACCACTTTTAGGTGATTGTATTTTCACCCCCTCCCTTTATGCTAGTAAAGAAACAAAGTGAAAAGACTAGTAAAAAGGAAAAATAAGCATTCTTGGACTTACCGTGGAAGTTAAGCCCATGTATTTGAGTCTGAGTATGTGATTCTAGGTCTATGCATGTGAAACATGATCAAAAGAAATTTCCTAAAATGAAACATGCAAAAATTAGTCATTACTTAAGAGATGATCAAAAGTAAAAGACTATGTTGTAATAAAGTAACTGAGTAAAGTTGATTAAAGAGGGAGGAAAAGAATGCATACACCTCATTGGGTATCCAAACTAATGTATTAACCTAGTGACAACATCTATGTATGAGTGTATATAGTGATCATATCATTTAATATCTTGGATTGAGTTGATGGCTTGATCAATATTCATATAGGTGGATCAAGAAATTAATGTGGTTTTGACTCCATCATTGCTCACTTATGCTCAATGGATATTAATATGTAAATAAATTGGATAAGACTATGTGTCTAACCCTTGTATGGTTGGTTGAAAAACTCAAGTAGGCCATGACTCTATAATTTTGCACCTATGTGAAGTAGATGCATATGTAACTAAACTATGCAAAGTGTTGAAATTTTATAACCGAGTAAATCTAACTATGTATGTTAGCTTCATGGCTACTCAGGTATATTAGGTGACTCTAGGCCACTTAGGAATGCCAACCACTACATATGGAATAAATCATGAATCTGGTGACAACTTGGAATGTGATAATAATTATATACATCATAGAAAATGACATAGAGTTTTCTATTCCATCTAATCAACCTATGTGTAGCTTAGTATAAATATATTATGTGCCATCCACATGCCCCTAATTTTGTATCTAAGTATATTGAATCTTAACTGAGTATGTAATAGTTAAATCTATGTAGCTTAACTTAATGTGGGATTGATCATGTTGTGCATGATGCCCCCAAATCTGATAAACTTGTATGAATTTGAGTTAAAATTAATGTATATAATCAAAATCTAAACATAAGTATCAAATATGTGACTATATCTATGCAAATCTATATTATACCAAGTTTACTAGTCTAAATGATCTAGATTATCTTGAATATAGGGATACTCGATAGTAGCACCCTATAGTGAAAATTAGTTCCTTGTGGTTTTATTTTCCCAATATAAGAACTAATGTTCCTCTGGTTTAAAATCTAAGTGATCTGAACTATTGTATAAGTTGATTATTTTTCATGTCTCTTCCCCATGTCTAATTTCTGAAATTGAGCCTCTGTGCTAAAATTTATTTGTGAATTGCCAAGTAGGAACCTAATATCTATGGAGAACCCCTTTTAATTCCCCCTCTTTTGAGGTTAGTTTTGAAATATATATAATAACTACCCTGTAAATAAATATATATGTAAAATGTGTTAGTTAGAGCGCGTGCATGATATTACACTAAAATTTACAAACACATCATCAAAATGTAAATGTATGTGAGCATAAGTAAGCAATGTAAGATGTATGTTTAAATATATAATTTCAAAAAGGTGTCAAGATATATGTAATAAATGTGTAACATTAAATCTAAATAACTATATAGGAGATGGGGAATGATGTCCATCATGGCTCCCAAGTAGGAAGGGTAGATGCATGAGATCCCTCATGGCATAACAAATTGGTGTGTGTGTGTGTGTGTGTAAGTAAGTAATTAGATATAAGTTTCATGGTGTAGAATACTACAAAGAATCACACATATAATCACATGAGGCATGCAAAAATTAGTTTAAGGGTCCATAATATAAGGGACATGGGTACATGTCACTAAATATGAGAATGGAGACATAAAAAGACATGTTCAAATGTCCAAATACACAATTAATAATCAATTTGGCTTAGATCCATGTAGAAGGACATGTTTAAATATCTACATCTAAAAGCAAGAAAGCACACACAAAGGACATGGGCACATGTCCAAAGCATACAAATAGAGAAGTGGTGTAGAGACAAATAACAATGTTAGATTCAAATTCCCTTGAATATGGAAGAAGTATAGGAACACAATAAAGTCTAATCTAGGATAACTATAAATGAAAACATGTATGATTGTGTAGTACAAGTCTATGTAGATGCTAAGATGAATATATACTGAGTCTAACTAGTGATAGCTAGAAAAAATTGAGCAATGAGGAGTAATGATAAATATAAAGATAAAACCTGGCTATAAAAACTATGTAGAATATGCCCCCAAGTGAGTGGGTGTATCAAATATATAGACTTAGATAAGTGTGAATTATCATAATGGGTAGATGATAGCTAATCTAGATTAGTGTAGTGGATCAAAGTCCTATCTAGAATCTTATAGTACTCAACAAGAACAAGTGAAACCTATGTGTATGATGAAATTGACTATACTAGGATAGCTAGTTATATTCACTACCTAAAAAGTAGTATAAATGTAAACATATCAATTCATACAATCTATAAATTTTGTGAATTTTAAATATTTGAATGTTTTTTTATTTTGACACGTTATATTATTTTTGTGTTTTCTAAGCATAATCTATGTTATATTTGAATGTTTTTTATTTTGACATGTTATATTGTTTTTTATGTATAAGGAGTGAGAAAGAGAATGAAGTATGTATAAGAGTAGGGACCATACTAACCAATTAGTTTCATGGGAGACTCACTATCATCATAACCTGTGCCAAATAGGGGAACTGTGATCATCCTTATGGTGTAAAAGGGTAACTATGAGCCCATGATCTTTTTGGATGTATAATCTGAGTCCAAATTTGCCTATGTAGTGATGCTATGATATTGTGGCACTAACTTATGAGGTCCTATGAAATTTAGGTGTCTTAGGGACCCATCTAGTATAATTAGAAGCTATAGGTGATCTAGGTGTCCTTTCTTGAGAACCTTTAAACCCCAATAAAATTGATTTTTATGTAAATAGAGTAAAGTCCTCTAGAATATGTGACATATCACTTATGTAGGGTTCTCTCTAGTAATGGTCTTTGAGGGAGAATATGTATGCATGTATATACCATAAGATTAGACCTAGCCTACTTTGATGACTTTACTGAACACCATGAAGTATGCATAGTATATGTACTCTCTAATTCAACTGATAAACATAAAACATCTAGTAATGGTTTTAGAAGTATAACTAGTGTTTCTATTGGAAATATAGCTAGAAACGATGCTAGAACTGCTTATGGGATGGGTAGATGATACTCATATGGGACACACTCAACATTAACCACCTAATCAACATGTATATACTTCAAGCATCAATGTATTATAAATGGGATGGATTGAATCTATTGTAATAATGGCCTACCCAATAATATATCAAATAAAATTTCACTAGTACTAGTAGGAATTGAGTGGCTATGTGTGTTGGTTCAGCCTATAATGGAAGCATAGTCTCTCTAATGGATCTCTAAATGTGGCCATTAAAACTGATAATGACTATATTTATGGGGAATATATCCATATTTATGTATCACAAGTGTTATAAGAGTGTCATGGTAAACATGCCTATGCTTAACCCATTGTTAACCATAACACTATGAATAGGCTTATAGTCCATGTAATATGCTCATATGAAGAATACATGTAAGTATGTGTCATCATCCACAATATCCTGCTCTGAAAATGTGATAAGTGGTCTAAGTATAACAATAATATGATACATTCCAATAATGTTATGTAGTTTATGTCCCTTCTCTATAACTATATGATAGGAATTGGTGGGGTATATTCCTATTATGTATAGTGAACACTTGATGTACCCCCTGCCTCATTTGTTAAATGCTTTGGGAAAGGATCTAAAAATATATTTATTTTCTTTGCCTCTATTTTTTATTATTTTAGTGGCTCTATGGGTGTGCCCATATGAATAATGTTAGCCTTAATGAGATATTGTATCTTATGATTTAGGCTAATGCATATGTTTGTCATGTGACATGGTTTCCTATGGTACTCTCAAAAAGAATTTGAATCATACTCTTTATAATAGGTCACGTCATATCAACCTATTTAATGTGGGGGAGAGATATGACATTGAATTCCAATAGTTGTATAATCTATGATGGTGACTCTTGAAGATTAGTGAAGACTTTGCACTAAAGAGAAGATAAAAACAATCGAGGAGAAGGCTTGGAAGTTATGTTGACTATGGAATTTTTATCTCTTTTGTTTTCTATGATCTTGACCTCATATGGAGGTTTGTTTGAACTCTTAATAGCTAATTTCGATCCATTTTTTAACTTTAATTTTCCCATTAATATGGTCTTAACCTTTCATTCCTTGATTATGTGGCACATATTAGTAAATGCCAGAAAATTCTTGAATAAGATAGTTTCATGTATTTTTGGTAATAGAATATGTTTAAATATATCCTGAATCTCTTTTTCTTCCATGTGGATAGTTAATTTGGATAATATTATCTTGTATCCTAAGACATAATTGATGATAGGCTCATTTGAATTTTGCTTTAAATGTTCCACTTGTGCATATGATATCGTATCACTAATTTTGATACATAAGTGTTCTAAGAACATGTAAGCTAAATTATTGAATGTCAAGATCTACTAATTTGAAAAATCATAGAGATATTGTAGGCCATAATCCTTGAGACTATGTGGAAATAGTTTCATAAAAAGCCAATCATTAGACATATAGTCCAAACATGTTACATGAAAGGTTCAAAGGTGATGCTCTAAGATACCCTTACCATCATATAATGTGAGCTTGGGTTCCATGAAACTAGATGGAAAAGGATTTATCACTATGTGATGTGCCAAAGGTGTATGCAAGAGAAGATCAAAATCTAAGGCATGTGATGGCCTAGTTTCTGACTTCTTGAGATGTAACACCTTATATTATAGAGTAAGAACCTCATGCATAAGGGATTTTACATCTAGATTAGAAGAACTAGCCATAAGTGGTGTAGTTGTTAATTATGGTTGAATAACAATCTTGGGTTGTGTTATCTTATTTGGTTGATTTGGCCCCATTAGAGGTGTAATAACATTATTAACTGAAGGGGTTAAAGATTAACCATTGTTTGTCTTATTTTTTATTTATAATATGGCATATAGAATTTATGCATGATCAAGGGGTTGTTCTTTAATTATATATATAAAGCCTTTTAATACCTCACCTCTATTCATAATTATTTCATTATTGTTAAGTGGATGTAATGTGTTTAAATTCTTAATGTGGATCTCATCTTGATCTTGGTTGTATTGTTCATGTTTAGATGGATTTTCATTGAATTCAACATAATCAAGGTGTGAAGGATTCATAACTTGAGTTTTAATAGGTTCCTTGTCCTTGTTATAGGTTTTGATAAAAAGAATATGAATATTCTTTATTGGATTACCACCTAGTCTATCACTTCATAATGAAAGAGAGATTTTTTAGATGGAATATAGTAAACAAATTGAAATAGATGTACTAAAATAGAATATATGAAATATGAAAAATTTAAAGCAGTGAATGAAAATAGCTAAAAAAAGGATACAAACCCTAAGATCATCTAGGGTTAGGTTTTTTGAATCTAGGGTTTCTTTGTACCAATTTAAATTATATGTAAAATTAATTTAATCTCTAATGTGAAATCAATTTAATTTATCTAGGTTGTCTTAAAAAATTAAAAAATTAGATGTATGTATCCCTAAATTATTGCATAAAAATTTAGAATAATGCAATCTAAGGTTTGATGAAATATTTTATGTAATATGGGTTCACTAAATGATTTAACCTTTTAGAGTTAAACTATGTAAATATTATATCAATATTAAAGGGTTGAGATGTTTAAATCATTTAAATAAATGGTAATGATTAAGCACTATTTTTTAATGGCACTAAATGATTTAACCTTTTAGGGTTTAACTATGTAAATATTATATCAATATTAAAGGGTTGAGATGTTTAAATTAGTTAAATAAACTATAATTTTTAAGGAATACATTTAAATAAATAGGTTTAAAAGCATATTTATAGTGAATTGCTAAAAATAATAATAAATAAGCATAAATATAGACTCATCTAAAAACTGAATGTCTTGGATGATTTAGGTTCCAGAGAGTTCTAAGTGTCATCAATAGGATTCTAGAGTTTATTTTCCCACTAAATAGTACCACCCCATATAGATAGTAGATTCATGTTGTTATAGTGTCCTCAAAGTGGAAGTAGTGTCCCCTTTGGGAGAATACTCCTTTTTTATGGTAACACCTACAACTATGTTTTTAGGTCCTAATCCTACACATGTAAAACCTATAACTCTTTTTTGTTCTTGGAAAAATTGATTTAGTGTGAAAACCCTAATCTTCCTTGCAAGTATGGTATGGGAAATAATTATGTGTTTATTAGTAGGATAGGTTGGACATCCTTAACAACCCACTATGAAGAGAGTTTCCTACACACCAATACTTTGAAGAGGGGTCAAGCTTGATGTAGCTATCCCACGTAGTGTTTTATGTAAGTGAAAATGAATGCTATAATGAGAGTGGACTTAGATGCATTGAATACGCATGAGATTTTAAATATTTTAAAATTGGGCTTAGGGATGATGTAGATAGTATTATGCAAAAGTAAGGTAGAATAGGGATCAAATACCTTAATTTTTCTTAACTTGCCTTTGATTTTAATGTGTTTTTTCATTTATTTTCCATCTCATGAATAAAGGTAAATTAGAATTATATTTATGTAGCTTATGTAGATAATAAAATAAGCTTAGTCAAAAATTAGGAGGGGCACACATTTGAAAAAGTATCCATTGGGAAGAGTTAGGGCTAAGGATAATAGAACCCAATTAGGCACACTAATTATATGTGGCTATAGTTTCCTAAAGGTGGTGTTAATGTCCACTTGGCATATTGTTGAGTAAGTTTGGTTGGTATCTAAGAAAGCCATCTTAAGACTATGTTTTGGATGATTTTAGGTGTATATGGTCTACTCAATGATTGAAAAGGTGTGTATAAGGCTCTAGGATAGGGCTAGGGCTAATATATGAATAGGTTAACTCAAGTGACACTCTTAGAATCTAATTACCACTTTTATGTGATTACAAATGGATAGACATGGTATGGTTAAAACTAGTATTTTATAAATGAGTTATGATTTAGATGGATAGTTATGACATCAATGGTAATTATTTATCTTAATTTTTGAGTCACAATAGAACATTTTAATCTTTTTCAACATGTATTATATAAATAAAATGTAATGTATGATTTTTATGGATGCATGGATAATGTATTAGATAACTACCTTATGTTTATTTTTACATTAAATTAGAGTTCCAACATGAAATAGGCAAATAAGTTTTTGAACAACTTACATTTTAATGTAGAATAAAAAATATCACCAATGATATAAAATAATCATGATGGATTTTTATGTTTTAGGCATAAGGACTTAAAAACTAATTTAAAAAAAAAAGTGTGTTAAGATATGGATAAATCATAACCATACTAAAGCGTAGTACAAAAAATAATATTGACACATACATAATCAATGAAAATAGGTCAAAGTTCAAGATTTATAGTATATAGTGCATCATGAGATATAAAATCATAATAGAACTAGATTATAACACATAAAATGATTTTGATAAAAACACTATCAAAACAAACACAAAAGTTATAGGTATGAATGTATGTATACATACATATATATAGACATACATACATATACATATACATACATAAATACATACATACTATAATCATATAAAATGTGAAATTAGATGACTTAGGCATGGCTAATAACACCCAAACTATAGTTCCTCTTTCTTTCTCACTCAACCCTTCTCGTCTAGACTTTCACTTATTCCCAGTCACACGTAACTTCTCAAACTTAATTTTTGGAGACCAAGGTAGCCCTATAAAATCTAGATCCATCCCCCCAAGTATCATCCTCTTAGGACAATAATTCCCAACTTGGACAAGAGCACTAGAGCTCAAGGGTTTCCTATTTTTGGCACTATTTTCCAAGTTCACTTTATCCTCAAATGGTCATATTTTATTTAATCCTTATCTTTTCCCTTATCAGCCTAATGCAAGCTAATCTAAACCATGGTCATTATTTACCTATATAATTCCATTAAATTTCCATTTATAATGGTTGGTACTCATTCACAAGTAAAAAACAAGAATAAAATCAAGTACACTAAAGCACTCTTCCATATTCTCTACGTATAGCCTTTTAAGACCAATTCAAGCCTATTCAAGCACTCATACTAGTCCCTAGTCACCCAAAATACATTCCATTTTCACATCTACTAACATACATCACACAATTTCACCAAGAAATTTGAATGGGAAAACTACATTAGCTTGATCCCTCCTCAGAGTATTGGTATATAGGTAGTGTGCCCACACACAAGGTGTGAAGTGCATCTAGTGTATCCTTTAAACACTAACACATTCTATTTATTTCCCATATTTCCCTTCAAGTTCAAATATAAAGATATCCTAGGTATTTGAATATTAAAATAGATGCATAATGAGCTTCACAAACTTTTGAGCTTTGATATTTTATTGATAGGGTAACAAAGACCTACCAAACAGAACCCAAAAAACTTAGATCACTTAGACAATAGTGCCAAAAAAGGATTATAGTACTGAATAATAGGATTTACCACTTTAGTCACTCTAATAAAATCCAAAAATTAACTCCAAAATCATATTTTTGATAGTCTCCCAAGTCTGCACAAAAATTTCCAAACCCTACAACATCTACCTCAATCAGTTTCTAGATAAGTTTGATTTTCTCTCTACTATTACTATTTTTAGAAAAGGTAAAAATACAATCTATTTACACGAATTAGTGTCTTAATTTTTGCACATTATTACTAATTTACTCTACTTAGACCTTTATTTTCTTAGGAATTAGACCCTTAATTTCCAAAAAGAATAAAACATTTGGTGAACTTGACTTCATTTTTTTGCACAAAAACCCTAAAAAACCTCGAGCTAATTATTTATAAATTTTTGCTATAATTTATTGGTTTTTAATAAATTTTAAAATCATAAATATATCAATTCATTAAAAAAATATCACATATTTGGTTCAAACCCTAGTTTTCACATACTAGGTCCTATTCGCATATAAACACTTTCAAACCACTAGGGAAAATATATTGCTAATTTTAGAAATATTTTCATATTTTTCCTAAATTTTTCAAGATAAATTCTAAAAATTCATAAAAAAGTTTTAAAATTATTATACAAATTCTTTTTTAAAAAAATCTTTTCAAATCCTAGTTGCATCTACTAGGTCCCATTAAATCAAACCCTTTCCCATAAATGTCTGAATTTTTACTTTCATACTTAACTCATAAATTTAATTTGAATTTCAAAAATTCATAATATTTTGCAAAACTATCACTGTTAAATCCCTAGTTTCATTTACTGGAACCTATTTCTTCTTGAGTTATCACCTTACATCCATAATTAAATTACAAAAATGATTCTCACTTATGTACAAATTTTTCCTATGTTTCTTGTAAATAACAAGGAAACCATAATAGGCCCTATCATGTACATGAATGATGAAGCCTATCATATGTTAGTAAAAAGCTTCATCCTTTGCATTTCATGCTTATGTTTCATTATATGAGATGATATTACAAAATTCATTGCCAAAAATACACAAAATTTCAAAATTCTTTTTACATATTCTCTTTTTCTCATACGAAAGAATTACCAACTCCATTTTGCTAAACAAATTCAAAATTTTATGTTACATGTCAAAAGCTTGTATGCCTTTATGCAAAAATTCATGATTTCTACCTTTTACTTTATATTTTTCATATGGAAATTTTTTCAAGTTTATCATGCCAAATGCATTCAAAATATTATGTTACAAGTCAAAAGTTTATATGCCTTTATGAAAAAATTCATGATCTTTATCCTTTACATTCTATCAATCATATAGAAAAAATTTCAGGTTTATCATGCTAAAAACATTAAAAATGTAATAATATATGTCAAATTTCTTTATTTATTCTTATAAAAATTCATGCTCTCAATCTCTTTCTTTATATCTCTCATATGGAATATTCTTTATAATCATATTGATATACAAATTATAACTCTACTAAAATTTAGTTTAGCCCATATACATGGTTTCTACCTAGATGTATATGCTTCCTTGACTAATCTTGTTTCAATGTCATATTTCATGTAGTGGAAAGAAATCCCTTCTCCTCCTCTCCCTCAAGAGGGTGATAGCTACTTTCCCTCTAAACGGGTCCATGTTATCAGTCCTCCAAAAGGTGAGGTAGCCTATACTATTATTCCTAATGAATGCATTTATCCTATAGCTTATTCAAACCATCTTCAACATATATTCTTACACGTTTAATAAAAATAAACTAGGGTTTTCACTTGTGAGACTTTAAGGGATCCAATCACTAGTATGAGCAAGTTAATTTTAAATTCACAAAAGTAGAATCAGCTATTACATGAAAATATAGTAACATTGTAAAATTAGATTATACTACAAAATCCTCAAAGGTAACCTAATGTCAATCATGTTTATGCACCTTCACCTAGTCAATTGGTTGCAATCAATGTTGCATATCAAAATAAGAAATCACAAAAAAGTAACTCTACAACTAGTTATTCAAAAATCATTCAACTATCAAATAAGATTTTAAGTTAGGTCCTAAGGCAAATGATTAAATATCAGTTGATCAAACTACTTCCTTTACATCCAGTGAGAAGATCTAGATATTATTGTGCATATCATAGAATGCATGTGCATCACACAGATTCATGTTGGGCATTAAAAAAACATATACAATAGATATTTGCTAATGAGGACCCTATACAAGATAAATTAGTCAATTAATCCACAATGATATAGGAACACATTCACAAAGGGTCAAATTTATAGATGGTATAAAAATGATTACAAAATCATAACTCATAACAACAAAAGGATCAAAAATCAAAATGAAAGTAAGAAATAGTACCAAAATCATAGGTAAAGCACAAAAAATATGCACATCTACCTCTCTAAAATGATGCTTCGCTTTCAAATCAGTATGAGTTTGCTTTAAAATATCTACAATAATTTTATTATAAAGGTCAAGGGTTAGGCAAGAATGCTTAAAGCATCACGACTCTTGTTCTAGCATTTGATAATGTTTGTCACCAAGGTTTGGGATTTATTGAACATCCTAAGGCAAATCATTCACATACATAGTTCATCAAAGGCAAAGATTTAGATACAACAAACATCAACACTAGCATTTCATTGGTTCAAAATCAAGATGATAATCATGAGTGGAACAATATAATTTATTATGATTTCCAAGATACCAAAAATAAATGTGAATATTCAGAGTCATATTTTCAACCATTCCATCATGCTTCACAATTACACATGATTCCTTTGTTTGATATAGGGCACCATGATATGGAGTCTCCCATGAGACTCATCAGTTAGTATCATCTCTTCTCATTCTTGCTTGTACATAATTTTTCATAATTACTTGTATCTAGCTTATTTTCACTTACCTTTACATAGTATTATTATGCTTGATTTTACATAGCTCAAAACATTAAAAATACAAAAACATTCAAATATGTAAAAATACCAAAAAAAAAAATTGATTGTATGCATCATCCATGCTTTACATTACTAATATCATGCTAGGACTTACATTTTATATTTAATTATATTATATGTCAATTTATATACATTACCATGTTTCACTTGATCTTCTTTGAGTGTGTGTAATAACATCTAGGTACTTGTTTACTTCACTCTACCCATTGAGGGGGCATCCTACTTCTACATTTGAGACACACATTGATATACATACCTACTAGGGGTATCTTCTACATGACTACATCATACAAGTTATGTTATTCTTATACCACACACTCTAGTTATCATGTTGACATACATTACTTACTAGATTACATAGATTACCACATCGACACTCACTAGTATCTTAGACTTTTATATTTCCTAACATATACCTAGTCTTGTACTAAACATGTCTTTCATAATTTGACTCTTTATTTGATTAGATAAATGTGATTTTATATTTCCAGTTATTAAATTCTTTCTATTCTTGCTTAGCATAAATTATTGGATTGCATTTCCAATTCCTACTTGTCTCGTCTATGTACCTTAGGACATTTTTCAATGTCCTTTTCTTTTATTGATGTGTGTGCTTTAGGATATTTTCTAATGTCCTTTTCTTGTACTATTATATGTGCATGTGGCCCTTTTACCAACATTGCTTGTTCACTTTTATGTGTATGTGGAATTTGAACATGTATTGTATGCTTGATTTCTAGTTTGAGTGACATATGCCCATATCCCTTATTTGCATGGCCCCTTAGCCAACCTTATATGATTCTTGCTTATTGTTTTATATGCTTGTTACTTGGTTGCTTTTCAATTTTTTCAATTCCATGATCCATATCATGCATTTACCTTGATTTCATAGATGCCACGATGGACATCATTCTCCATCCCTCCAACTAACAACTAACATCTAATATTTCTAGTTCCAATTTAGTACATTGCACATGTTTTTATATTGTTATATATATCTAGGCATACACTTATTGATCTAAAAATCTTTCAATACAACTATTTCTATATCTAGAGATATCTTGTCATATATCATTGATATATCATGTATCTATGTATCATAACACATTTGTAGGACTCTTTTCTTCTGAGGATAGTCATTGCAGGTTCAATCATTCCTACCCTCAGAAGAGAGGGAAATAAATAGGGTTTTTTATCATAGAGATCAAAGCTCATAGCAGTCAAAAAAATTAACATTTAGATCACCTAGTTTATAATTTAGAGGTCAAACTAGTTAGAATAGAACATAAAAATAGTGATTATTCTAGATCAATAACTAGTTTTAGCATAGAACAATGGCACCAAAAATAGATAGTATCACCAAACACAAGGGTGTACTCATTTGGGTACTCTTTTCCAAGTAGATAAACACCCAAGTTTTCCAATAATAAGCAAAACATTTAATTCAACTATAGTTTTTGCATATTTAGATCAGTCATAATCAATAATTTTAGTACAATTTTCTTGAGGAATCCAAATATAAGGGGTATCATGCACAATATGATGGTTCCCACTTTTAGTTTAAGATTAGGTAGTTGACATAACTTCTAGATCATAATCCATGTTCTAGACACTAGTGACTAGGGGCAATGTGCACAACACACTAGTCACTTTTAATTTTTGAGTTTTGTTTATTACCTAGGCATTCTCAATAGTTATGTGTCTTATTCCATCTACAAGTGGTTGACATAATTTTCAAGTTAACTTCTTGAGTACCCAAGTTATTTATTTGGATTTCACATAAGCCTAGTACATCAATTTTTGAGTGGCTTTCATATAGGCCTAATCTCCATCTTTTAGAATGTCCAAGAATGGCTTAGTTTCTAGCATACATTTGACTATACACACCACATTGTCATATTTTTAGAAAATTTATGGGCTCCATGAGCCATCTCATATGACATCTATTCTATACCAATGTCACCTCATAGCTTCACTTCATAGGGTAATGATGGATCCAAAGGGCCAACCTTTATATTCTTGAGCCACCTATTCATAGGGATTGGACACACATTCCAGACATTGATTAACACACACATGATTTTTTAGTTTCAATTAGTAGGTAATAATGGAGCCAAAGGGATAACCTTTATATTATTGAGCCAATTTTTTGGGGAATTAAGTAGTCAACTTTATTCATGATATAACTTTTGGTACATCATCCAACACAATCCATCATTACTTAACCTTACTTAAGATCACAACATGTTCTGTATTGGTTTGCATACTTGGTGAGGTGTAATCATTCCTTTATATTTATGTTTTTACTCAACTTCTGTATGTTCTTGTTTTATATATTCACACATCATAGCATGCTCTAACTATGCACATCCAACATCTCATAGCTTTATGTGATTTTCCCTTATAAGTAAGTTCATGTATTCTTTCTAATTTTCCTTTATCATAGTATTTCACTTTATTTCATCACTAGAATAAAGTGGAGGAAAATGTTATCATTTAAAATGCAAAATTATATGACTTAGGCATGACTAATAGCACCCAACCGATAGATCCTCTTTCTTGCTCACTCAACCCTTCTTAGTTAGACTTTCATTGATTCCCAATCATTTGTAACTTTTGAGACTTAAAATTTTGAGACCCAATTAACCCTCTCACACATAGATCCATCCTCTTAGGTCTCATATTCCTAGGAAAATATCACCTGACTTGGATAGGAGCATCAAAACTTAGGGGTGTCCCATTTTTTGTACTATTGTCCAAGTTCACTTTAGCCTCAAATGGTCAAATTTTCTTGAATCCTTATCTTTTCCCCTATTAACCTAATGCAAGATCATATAACCCATAATCATTAGTTTCCATATATAATGCCATTAAATTTCCATTTATAAGGATGTCACTCATTCACAAGAAAAAAATAATACAAGAAAGTACACTCAAGTACTCTTCCCTATTCTCTACATACAACCTTCTAAGATCAATTCAAGCATATTCAAGTACTCATACTAGTCCCTAGTCACCAAAATTAAATTCTTGTTTCACATCTAGTTACATACATCAAATAATTACACTAATCACTTTAAATGGAAGAATTATATTATCTTGATCACTCCAAACACACACTTCTTTGGATTTAATATCAACTTATATTCTCTCATTTTTTAAAACATGCAATAAAGTTCTTTGGGATTCTCTTATCTAGATTTTGATTTTTAAAATATGTCATCAGCATATTCTTCCACAATATCATGAAAAATTATAGTCATTGCTCTTTTTTTATGTGGCTCTAACATTATTTAGACCAAAAGGCATCAGAAGATAGAAAAAGGTCACCCATAGTGTTGTAAATTTTGTTTTGTGTTGGTATTTGGGAGATATTTTTATTTTATTTTAACCCAAAAAACCATTCACTAAATATAGCATTTAATGACCTATAGTGGAATCCATGATTATGTCAATATTGGGCAATCAGAAATCATCTTTTAGACATGCTTTATTGATATCACAAAAAATATATACAGACTTTGTTTCCTTATATATTTTTGACATAGTTTCTATATTAGATATCCAATTTGAATAGTAAATAGGTAATATGAACCAACTTATAGATTCTTCTTCAACACTTCTTTCACTAATAGTGCTATCTTGTGATGAATCTTACAAAGTTCTTATTTGATGGGTTTTACACATGAATGTAAAATGAGATGATGCACTACTATTAATAGATCATGCCCTGACTTATATTCATAAGAACATGTGAATACACTAAAAAAAAAATAAAAAAAATTGGTGAGTATTTCTCTTTCTTCTTGAGTGATGAAAATTGTAAGCTTGACAATTTTTGGATCTTCCTTTGTTATAATGTTGATAGGAATGGTATCCTCAACTGGGATAGTTGACACCTTATTTATAGTATGGGAGTGATGGATTAAGATTAAATTCCTCTTCTATGTCCTCTTTATTTTATGTTGATTTTTAATTGATTTGTTGATATGGTTTTTGTTCCCCAAAGTATGCAAAATTATCTATCTAAATAGAAAATACATTTTTATGATCCACTATAAGAATGTTTTCTCATGTAATTAATAATTCTAAAATTTCCTCATCATTTTTTAAATGATTAAGTAGAGGTTTTTTTTGTTGGTCCCACTTGATTAAGGATGTATATGTGAGGTCAATTGTTAAGATGGCATTTTCATGGAAAGTATTGGTGGGATACCTTAAATATAGATCAAACCTCTAGTTTTATGGGGCTATATCCCTTGATTTTTCACTTGAATTATCTCATAAATACCTAATTATATTAGGATGAAAAGGGATAAAGATGAAAATTTTGGAGGAAACCTACACTAAAAGTAGTGATGCACCAATGATTGACTATCTTCTTTTTGTTCTTCATTTAGACACACTTATGAATGTGATGAAACAAACAACTAATAATACCTCTATATGATTCCTAGGCATGAATTTTTCATTTGAAGATCAAGTGGAAGTTATACAACTTGAAGGCTAAGAACCTAGGTCTGCGCAAAACACTATGAGCCCATCAATACTTTAAGAACACTCCTACCTATCAATACTTCACACAACCTTCATAGATTTATAATATGAAATTAGGTGCATGAAAGGACCCATAGAAGATAATTAAACTCATACATTATTCAAATCAACTCTCATAAGGAACACTAACAATCAAATAAGAAGTATTCAACTGTTCTTTTATTGATTCAAAGGCACAATGCATAATTTTGGTAGAACTTTACTACACCCAATTGAGGGATGAGAAAAAATATCTCAATTAATATTTATATATAATGTTCCTAAGGTGAAATATAAGTATCCAAGCATATGAGAAGCCATGAATAACACCAAGGTGGTCATATAGCAGCTATAATAGTTATAATCACACCTACCATGTTTTGATGTCCTTAAATGACTCTTTTTGGAATTGAGGTGAGGTTTGTGTTGGAATAACAACCAATAATGAGGAGGTGAATCATTTACCTTAAAAAAATCATTCAATTTCACTTATCATTCATGAAGCATTCATTCAAACACATACATCAACCAATGCATAAATAAAAATCCACATAAGCATTCAACATATGACCATAAGAGATATGTGGGAAACCATCAGGGGAGATAAAACCAACTAAAATATATATTGGAATATATTATTATAATTAATAAATATTTAGTAAGGCACTAACCCCATAAGGATCACCAACCCCTTACTAGTCAATCACCAACTCAACTAGGCCTTTAATAAGAATCGCCTTAAAAGGAGGCTTCAACCCCCTAAGTGAATCAAAATAAACTTATCCAATTCAATTAAAACTATGAAATTAACAAAATACAAGGTATCTCCCACTCCCTCTTGACTAAGAACCAACTTAGCCAAGACCAAATTGATCACCTCAAGACATCTTGTTGTTTAACCAACATATGGTGACCTCTTCTTTAGCTTTCTATATTCTTTATCTAAATTACACTCACTATAATACATCAAGAAATAATCATTTATGTATATCTGATAGTCTCTCAAAATATAATCAACTCATTCATCTCGTCTCAACCCTTTCATCTCGTCTCAACCCTCTATCCTTCTTAAAATAACATCTAGGCTTATTTACTCAACATGCCTCTTACTAGGATTATTAGGTTAATTAACCTTGTCATCAACATGAAAAAAATATAATATATATTTATCATAATCTATATATCCTATTTTTATGGCCTATAATACTTCCTTATCCTTCACAATATTCTCTCTTATTCACTCATATATCTCTTCTCTACTACACACCCAATTAAGCCTATTATGCCTTGTATAAATATAAGACTCTTGCTTACACATACCTTGGTTAGCCATAAATATTTACACACTTGGATTAAAATTAAAATGGGTCAAATAACATGTTTAATAAATTAAAAAACCACTACATATGTTTTTCACTACTCTTAAAAACCAAAACCATTGTTAGGCCTAAAGGAGACCTAATGCAATTACACCTTCTCAAGCAACATGTTACACTTAGCCATATTGAAACTTATTGAGAATTTAAACATTAATATAAAACTTTAAAAAAAACTCAAATATACCCTTGATATCATCTATATAATTACATACCACCTATTATTACAATTCACTACTTGGACCACATCATTAGTACTACTCACAACTAGGTTTTCACACAACTAGAAAGTCTATCTCACACAACTGAAGCATACAACCAATTTTTCCATATAAACATAATAAAAATATCATGGATAGAATCCACATGACCTCATGGTCATAAAAATTTTATTTATACACTATAATATATATCTTAAATCCTCTAACTCATTCTTGCAACATGACCACTCAAAACTACTAACTATCTTCAAAACCTAGTCATGATAATTTGACCATAAACATATGTACATGAAAATTTCATGAATATAAATAAAATAATAAGAAAAATATATATACTTATAAAGTATTTATGTTCATTATGCTCTTCAACTTTTAGCAAATCACCTCAAAATCATCCTTTCTATAAGACTACTTAAAATTGTCAAAAACATCAAAATTAGTCAACATGCCTTTTGACTTTACACATTGAAAAATGAGTTTTTTAAGATAAAAATATATTAATATTAAGATATTATACCTATAAATCACTCTTAAATATAAAAATATCATGGCATTATTGTAATAATTTAACTAGAAAACACATTATAAAACCTTACTACACATGGTCTTAACTCACACAGACGGGCCATTTTGGTAATAATGTCCAATCCTCTTATATTGAATTTAAATATTTATAAATAATTAATAGTATAATAATTTATTAAAAAAAATTATATGAATTTTATGCTTTAGTTAAGGTCAGGGAAACTCCATCTCAACACTCCCACTAGCTTACTCAGAACTATCATTCTACCTTATGGACCAATGATGATGATTATGCATTAAAAATATATATAGACATATTAGATAAGTCATAATTAATTAATATTATCCTTTTATATATTTATAATATATTAAAATACAAATATGTATAGGTATAATGGAAAATATATGATATATAGACTAATCTCTAAAGCATACACCTTCATTGTCTCATCTTCACTAGATAGGTCATTCTTTTGAATAACATTTTCAAAAAATTTAATGATATAAAAAAATATAAATAATATGTACATGAGTTATAGGTATTTATAAAAAAATGCATGTAATTGGATCCATGACAACTTATCCTAATATCATTCTCATTTCTACCTGGTTTTTCTCACTATCTTTACTATTAGATTGTTTAACGATAATCCAACTTCCATGAAAATTTTAGTATATTTTAATTTTTTAATTTTATTATAAACCAACATGGGCATGAATTATAAGTCACAATCTTCAACCTCCATCCATTGTGTAACTTTGAGTCAATCAACACTACCTGTTATATATATTTTTTGAGAAATAGGGGATTTCCTATAGGTTTCACTCACTCATTTTTCAAACCAATGTCACTTGGAGGTACCTGGGAGATTCCTATACATGATACAATCATCAAAATAGGTCATAAAATCCATTATAATACATTTACATCGATATCTTCCATAACAGGTCACCATGAAGATTTTTTGAGGATTTTAGATTTATTTCCATTCTTAACATTTATTCATAAAGATCTACCCCTAAAACCAAGTCATAATTCTTGGAAAAAAATTCTAGGACCCCTTTCTATCTCTCCCTAAAATCTCATATTCCCATGCAATAGTCACACATGCCAATAAGCATGACAAAATCCTTCTCAAGTCTTCATTTTTCACATACAAGAGACCATCAAATTCATTTTCATGCTTTCTCCTTCAATTCAAGACCTTAGACTCACCAAGATAATTGAAACATAATTAAAATATCTAATACATGCTCACATGATCTCATAATCCTATAAACTTGATCATGATACCTCATTCTACCACCTAAAATCTTAAGACTAGGTTTATAAGAAGACCACTAAAGAAAAACTTGCCCCTTTAGCTCAATATGAGAGTCATGTGACTAATTCAATACCTTTATCACATTATGTAACACTAAATTGTAAAATTTTAGGCTCATACACATCTGTATCACCACCATCATGCCTTTACAATCTATATCCATGCTTTAAGAACTAGTCTATCAAACAAACCTACTAGGCACCATACCACTTCAAGATCTTCAAGACACCTTTTGTATCTCACTATTCACATTAATACATCTAAGATAGGATCCATATAATCTCTCATCATTATCCTTTTACCAAGTCTCCTTAGACCATATAGGTCACTACCCAAAACTAAACTAGCCTTCTTGAACACATAAAACATGAAGACAATCTCTCACACTAAACTCATGAACATCTAAAGATCTTCACCAAAGATATGAAACTTACATTAAATAAAATAAGTTAATAGACATGTATTAACTTTTTTCACCATACCTCACTATGCTTCACAAGATACTCCATTGGATCATTCAAACCCACACTAGCAAGCTCAAATAATCAACATCATACCAATGACCATAGACACCTTCTTGCAAACTATTTTATTATTTATGGAATTAGGTGTTTAATTATTAACTAAATAAAGGTCTGAGTAAATGAAAATTATTAAATAAATGTGTCTCAATTATCCTATTGATTTATGTAAAAATATATGTATTTTATCTTTTCTAAAAATAATAAGTGTAAAGAAATCAAACTTTGCTTATTATAGGTTGAAACGGATGAGGTAGGATCTAGTAATTAATATTTAGGGATGGTAGAATATCATAAATAGGATCCAAAAACTCTATTTTTGGATTAGATAGGAGCACCAAAATTAAGACACCCTTATACTTGATGATATAGTCCATTTTTTAGTGTTGTTATCCACTTTTGGTGTTGTTATCCTACTGATCTAGCTTTTTTGGGTTTTGTTTAGTAGGCCTATGACACCCTAGAAATGAAATATAAAATCCTAAGTATGTGCAAAGATAACTATGTTTCTAGTTAAATCTTCATATCCCTTAGGAGCTCTTGAGACTTGAACTTGAGTAGCAAACTTTGGAAAGAGAGAAAGGGTTAGTGTGTAAAGGATACATTGGAGGTACTTCACACCACATATGTGAGAATGCTACCTACATAACAATACTCTAAAGAGGGATCAAGCTAATTTTTTTCTCCCATTTTAAGTGTTTGGTGTAATTGTGTGATGTATGTAACTATAATACAAAACTAAAATGTACTTTGTATGACTAGGAACTGGTATGAGTGGTTGAATAGGCTTGAATTGATTTTAGAAGGTTGTATGAAGAGAATAGGGAAGAGTGCTTGAGTGTACTTTATTCTATTATTTTTTATTTCTTATTAATGAGTTCCCACCCTTATACATGGACATTGAATTTCCTTTTATAGTTAAATTGATGATCATGGGTTAGATGAGCTTGTATTAGGCTGATAAGAGAAAAGATAAGGAATTAGTAAAATCTGAGCATTTGAGGCTAAAGTGAGCTTGGAAAATAACATTGTAAATAGGGCACCCTTGAATTATGATGATCTTATCCAATTTTTTCACTATTATTCTATGAGGATGAGACTTTTGGGATGGATTTAGGTCTAGGAGGGCTATCTAGGTCTCAAAAAGCTAAGTCTAAGAAGCTATGGGTGACTAGCAATCATTGAAAGTATAGTTGAGAAGGGTTGAGTAAGCAAGAAAGAGGGCCTATAGGTTGGGTGTTATTATCCATGCCTAAGTTATCTAATTTTTCATTCTATATGATTACATTCTCCCCCCCCCCCCCTTATTCTAATGATGTAGCAAAGAGAAATACTAGGATAAAGGAAAAATAGTAAACATACTTGAACTTACTTGTAAGGGAAAAGCTCAAGCTGTGTGATGATAGATGTGAATAGAGAGAGCACGTTGTGATGTGTGAATCTATAAATTAAAAAATTAAGTAGATTATTTCTTAATAGATATTATATATCTAAAATAATAATGTAGAAAATCTAAGTAAAGGAAGAGAGAGGAATGAATACACCCCATAGGGTATGTGAACCAATAATAAACCTATTGTAATGCTAGATTATACTGAGTATGTATTGAATCAAGAGTAATATCATGAATAGAACTGATATCTCAATTCCATAGAATGTGGCTCAAAAATACAAATGTTGGCCTTTTGGATCTATCATCACCAATGAAGTAAAGTTAATGAATCATGTGTGTGTTAATCGATGTATGGACTGTGTGTCTAATCCCTCTAAATTGGTGGTTCAAGAATAAAAAGGATCACCCTTTAGATCCATAATTTCCCTATGAATTGAAGCTATGAATTCATATTGGTATATAATAGATGTAAATTTGACACTATGGCATGGATAGCTGAATGTGTGTTGGAAACTAGACCACTCTTAGCCATTTCAAAAGATGGAGATTAGGCTTGTATGAAATCCACTCCAAAACTGATGTAATATGCTTATATTAAATCCAACTCAATAACTTGGGTACTCAAAAATCTAAACATATATGAAAGTTTAACTTGAATGTGATACTAACCACTTATAGATGGAGTATGGCATGTAACTGCTGAGAATGCTTAGAATAAACTAAACTCAGAAAAAAATAAGATCAATGTGTCATGCACATTTCCCTAATTATTGATGTCTAGAACATGGATTTTGATCTATAATTTATACCAACTTCCCAATCTAAACTAAAAGTGAGAACCATCATGCCATGCAAGATAACCCCTTGTATCTGAGAAAATTATGTTGACTATTCTGAATGTTTTTATTTTAATTTCTAGGAGGTTTTATATTTGTGACAAAGCCCCTATTTTATGCCCCCTATTTTAAGGGTAGGAATTATGAACCTATAATGACTACCCTAAAAATAAAAGAGTTCTACAAGTGTGTTAATATATATATATATAGTATAACATTTGATATTTGATAATATGTTTCAAGATATAACAATGTTTGTATTGATAGATATTGTTAGATCAATAGGGGTATGCCTAGATAGATATAAAAATGTGAAATCATACATAAAGTATTAAACTAGAAATGGAAATGTTAATTATAAGTTGTTAGTTGGAGGGATGGAGCATGATGTCTATCATGGCATCCAAAAGAGCAAAGAAAATGCATGATATGGATCATGACATTGCACACATTTGACAAGAAAGAAGTAAGAATCATACTAGATGGGTCAAGGAGCCATGCAAATAAGGGACTTAGGCACATGTCACTCAAACTAGAAGCAAGTATGGAAGACATGTTAAAATTCATCATACACATACAATTGAAATAATAAAAATTGGCACATAGGCCAAAAACACATAGAAGAGAAAAAACAAAGGTCATTGGCAAATGTCCTAAGTCATATACATGAAAAAGAGGCAAAGGAAATTGGAAAATATCCTAAGTCATAATCAAGAGACAAGTTGGAATTGAAAATGTAATCACACATGCTACACTAAGCAAGAAAAGAAAACATGTAATAGTTAGAAGGATACAATCACATATAACTAATCAAAGCAAAATGTAAAAGTATGAAAAATATGTGTATTACAATACTAAGTATATGATAAGAGATACATAAGTGATAAATAATAGTGAAATGTCAATATAATATTCTATGTAAGCTATAAATTAATATACATCAACATGATAACTTAGAGTGTGTAGTGTAATAATGACATAACCTGGATGTTGTAGTCATGTAGAAGATTCCCCCAATGGGTATGTATAACAATGTATGTCTTAAATGTAGAAGTAAGAATGCCCCCTCTATGGGTAGAATGAATCAATCAAGTAGTTGGATATCACTTCACACACTCAAAGAAGATAAAATGAAGCATTTTAATGTAAAAAATTGACATACAATAGCATGAAACAAAAAATGTGTCCTATCATAATAGTAGTGATATAAAGCATGGATGATGCATACAATTGAAATTGTCTTGGCATTTTTGAAAAAAATTTAATGTTTTTATATATATTTTTGAAAATATTTGAACTATGTATAGGAAGGACTAAGAATAAATGATACTAACTGATGAGTCTTAAGTGAGACTCCCTATCCTAGTGTCTTATGTTGAATAACTAAATCATGCATGATCATGAGGCACAAGTGTACGACTGAGATTGTGAAGCTGAAATGTGTGTATTTTGTAACTGCTTGGAAATCTCTAAAGTGAAAACTAAATATCAGGTCCCCTTATGAATCTAAGAAGTGGATGTAACTATAGGATTCTTAGGGACCCATTTAAAATTAGGATAAGAAGCTCTATAAATAGGTTCTCTATGTGTAGCTATATTAGATCTTAGGGTAACTACTCTAGGTGTGAATACTATCACTAGAAGCCATCTAGAATCTTTAAGTTATGGGTGTGTATGAACCCTCTATGCTAGAGATGGATGTTGTAACTATGGTTGAACCTGAGGTAGAACTAGAAAATAAGCTGGGGGAGCAAATAAAACCAATGAAAGAACTAGATTTGGTGACTAGAAGCTAGTAGATGGCTCTAAAGTGGGGAGTGGTGACTCATAAAGAACTCTATCAACTATAATAACTTGATTAACATGAATGAACTTAATGCATCTATGAACTGTAGAAGGTACTACCTTGATTTTTTGAATCGATGGTCAACCAAGTAATATGTCAAAAATTCCTACATTAAGAACCATAGTGAATGGTGTAGCCATATGTGTAGGACTAACCTATAATATAAGTACTATTTTGCCTATTGAAATTTGAACATGCTCACTAATAACTATATCGATCAGAGAGATACCTTGTTTTGAATAAAATAAATGTTTTAGTAGTGTGAAGGTGCACATATTAAGACTAAAACAATTATGAGTACACTATGGATATGGTGATTATGGATATGTGCTCTAATAAAAAATTCATAATAACCTATATCATCCTCCATAATATCCTAATATAAAAATGATATTGAAGGCCTAACTAGAACTATGGAATCATACGCACCTATCATACCTCTCAAAGGATGTGACTCAACTGAAGGTGTCTAGTATGTAACTGATGGAAAATGTGTATGGTATGTATGATGAACACCCAATGTGTCCTCTTTATCTTATTTTGAATGTTGTTGAAATGGATCTACAAATATTTTAAAAGACTTATCTTGTGTTGATTTTGTCTTTGGAGGCTCAATTGAAGTGCCTAAGTCAAGAAGATTATCATCTATCAAGTCGTGTATCTTATGTCTCAAACTGATACATTTATTTGTGTTGTGGCTTAATTCCCTATGAAAATCACAAAATTCTTGTTGATCATATCCTTATGAAAGAGGCTTTGTTGGATCTACTTCGCAAATAGGTGGGATAGTTATGGTGTTGCATTTCAATAACTATTGTATAACTCTAGCTAAAGAAACTAGTAAATTGGTAAATGCACATTGAGGAGGTGTTGATAAAACCACATGCTGAGGGGTATTTAAAGCTGCATTGACTGTTGGTTGATTTTAATTCTTGTTGTCACTAATTTTAACCTTGTATTATACTTTTTTATTACTCTTATTTATTGTGACTAGAGTAATTAAATATTTGAGTTTGCCCATTGAGATTAACTTGACTTCTCTTCCCTTAAGTGTATGACATAATTAAATGAAGGAAGAGAATCTTTTGAACATAATGGATTCATGTAGTGTTGATAGAAGGCTCTATTTAAAGATCTCCTATAGCTCTTGATCAACCATGGGGAAAGTTAACTTAGTCAAAATAGTCTTGTATCTAAGAACATAATATGTGAGAGGCTCATTTGACCTTTGTTTCTATTGTGTAATCTATGCATATGAGACCTTATCACCAATGTTGATACTACAATGTGCTAGGAACATGTCTGCTAAAGGATTATGTAGACACTAAAAACCTACAAACTTACATTTTTTTATGACTAAATGCCTCAAGACCCCCTAAAGACCACCTAAACCTTCCTAACCCTTAACAAACCCCTCTTAACCTAACCAAATCAATATTCTCCTATTCACATAATACTATTTATAAATACTTTTTGAAATTACTATTCAAAGGTACTATTCACTATCACTATTCACTGTGAGACCCACTATCACTATTCATGATGACATAGAAAGTGACATGGTAAGTGACATGGCATGTGACATGTCAAGTGACATGGAAGGTGATTGGGGAGGTGATATGACAAGTGACATGACTTGATGTGAGACACCATACCCCACTTGGGACTCTTTTCCAAAATTTTTGATGACCTCATTTAAGAATCACAAGCCCCCCCTTGAAATATGGTAAATTTCCTCTCAAGGGACCATTACTACACATGTATTTTACCTTAACACATGAAATTAACCTTAAAAATAAGATACCTACCTCTTTAGTAATTTGGGAAAGATAAAAGGCACCCATTTTTGACTTCTTAACCCAGATGGGACACTCACCAACCCAAATGGGAATCCCCACCCACCTCATTTTGAATAATTCATTCACCACATAAAAAATGGAACCATACTTCTACTATTCCTCTTTTGGCATGAATATTCACAAAATATGCTATAAATACCCCCCTCTCCTTCACCCAAGGTCAACTTGGAAGTAAGTCTTTGGTTCTTAACATCTTGTTGTAATTTTTTGAAGGAGGTCATCATTTTTGAGGTCATAATCATCTTAGAGGAGAAAATATCAAATCAACGAAGCCTTGAAAAAATTACCTCAAGCTCCATTAACAACATCTTCATTAACCATCTTCATCAAGCACCAAGGTAACATTTGTTTGATTTCTTGTATTACATTTCTTTTATTTCTTGGCCTTCTTCTTTCCTTAACCTCATACCTTTAGCCCATTTCCTCTTCTCTATTAATCCTTTTAAATCCTTACCCTTTTATCCATTTACTTCTTTTTCCATTCACCCTTTACCTACTTATTACCACCTTCACCATTTATCCCTTTTGCCTCTTTGCCATCTTGACCTCATAATCCCTTTTACCATTTATCTTCCCTTTCTTTACTATCATTACCCATTTAAACATTTACCAACTCAATCAAAACCTTATCATTTCCTTTTGACTCTTGCCATCAATCAAACCAAAACCTTGATTTTTCCCTAACCAATTTTCAACATTAGTATAACCAAACTAGTTATTTTATTTTGGTTAACTTAGAAAAACATTTAATTATCTTGTATTTAATTCAGTTGTTTACTAGTTTTAATTTTAGTTTGATATAATTTAACACAAGAATACATTTATTTTATCATCTCAACTAAGTGTTTAAAGCAAGTGGATTGACAGCCTCCTAGAAAGCTTTCGCTTCTAGGATCTAGCTCACGCTAGGCAATCCACCCATCTACTTGTCTAACAAACAAGTTCATTTTAGTGTTTTCTTATTTTCATGTCATCCTCCCAAACCAAATGGTATATCTCCATAATAACTTTTATTCAATATGCGTGCATTCAATAGGTATTCTTCTACACACCCTTCTTAAATAGTTTCTTCTTTTCACACTTAGGAAAAAGCAAAAATTAGATAGAAACATTTTGGCATGCCCAGTGAGACCCTTTAGTTTTCTTGGGTTAATTAGCTGTTTTATGATAGTTATTTAAATTAATAAAATTAAATTTAGATGTAATTGTATATCTAAAAACTAAGCATTCCTTTCTTTCAAAATGTAAGTTTTAGCTTTTTTTATTTAGAAAATTAGAAAAAAAAAATGTAAATTTTCATTTTTTTTCTTACATTTATAAAAAAAATCAAAAGAGCATTCATCATAAGAGTAGGATTCAATTTTCATGCTCCATTTAGGTGCATTTTAATTTTTCTTATTTTCATATAAATAAATTAAAAAAATTCATTTGTGTTAAAATTAACTAGATACATTGTTTGTTTGCTTGTTTATTAATTAAAGGAAAAGAAAATTAACCATAGTTAACAAATGTTACATAGCCAAAAAACTCACACAAATCAAAATTAAAACTCACTTGAGACAAGTCCTGACTAGGATTTCATCACCTGGTAGATCACCTTACCCTCTCCCAATTATCATACTTGGATTTAATCACCAAGAGGATAACCAACTTAGTTCTCTAGCTGAGTATAAGCTTTGGTAATTGGTATATTAGTTAAGCACTCACATTGTCTATAGGATTATGATGTGAGGGGAGCAAGCCCCAAATATCAAGCCACATACTTGATCTAATTTAGACTTCTCTTTGAGTGCCTAAATGCAACGTAAAACCAAACATAGATTACTTTCTAGGACCTATTCAAGCCAATTTCCCATTCACACTATTCTAAGGCATAATCCAAAAGAGAGATTGAAAATAATCCTAATACTTAACATGTTCTTAGTGAATGAATTATTTTCCTTAAATTTATTTGATTTATCTTTGTTTTGAGGTGCAAGTTCATACCGATACTTTACTTATTTCTCACATGGTCTTCACTGGATGATAGCTGAGAAACCAAACAAATCAAGAACCACTTCCCTCCTCTCCTTCCTCTATGGCGTAACCATCCAATGCTAAATTCTCACCTCATATTTATTCTCCTCTTACCTTACCCAAGGTGATATAGACTTGACACTTTTCTTGATACCAACCCTATTTCCCTTCAACATTACCTTCAAACTTCAAACTATCACCTTCTTGCTCTGGTTCCTCCTAGTGACCCACCTTTAGGCATGTATTCCCATCTCATATTCAAACCTACCAACCTCTTGTCAACCAAATATCTTCTGCAACTAACCCAACCCATGACCAAACACCATCCACACCATCAAACAATCCCAGTAATGGAAAAATGCCTCCAACCAACACCCAAACATTAACCCATATACCATCCACCATAGAGAAAACTTCACTAATAGCTACACAACCTTTGTCCACCATGGTAATACCTTATACTCATGCTACTACTACCCCTTCCATCACCACTAACCCACTTGTCTCCACTTCACTCCAAAATTTGGTGCTTTCCATAACTTCCACCTTACCACCTATAATCATTTTGGTCACCACCCACCTTCAACCAACTAACCCACTAATCACTTTGATGTCATCTTATCATTATATTCCTAAAACATAATAATACACACCTCAACCTTCAACCCAATCTCATGTAACCTCACACACACACACACGTGACATCATCCCAATCACCTACTAGTTATGTCCATGTCACCTAACCCCAACAAAACATGTCATATACCTATCCAACCCACCAACCCCAAATTGACATGGTCAATATTCTAATGGAAATGTGAATACCCTTGATTCATCCATCTTGGGATCACATAACCTTATCTCTTATGACCAAATTTACAACAAACCCATCCATCCATTTATCCCTCTCTAACCATATACTCTATAATAGGAATTACCAAAATTCTCTAAATTTCAAAGCAAGGAGGACCTTAGACAACATTTAAGAGTGTTTAGGCATGCATGTTACTTGATTTCCCATGATGATGTTATTCTCTTTCGTACCTTTCCTATGTCCTTATCTAGACCAACATTATATTTTTATAGTTCCATCTTAAAACACTCCATCTTCTTCTTCATCCAACTATCCTAAACTTTTTTGGATCACTTTTTGATCAATATATCCAAGAAAGTTTTTATTACCGACCTCTACTCCATTTGATAATTCAAAGATGAATCTATTTCTGATTTCATGATTCATTGGAGGAGCCTAATCAATCAAATTTCCTTTTCATTGCTTCAACCCAAACTTATAGATCTCTTTTCTCAAGCATGTGCAAAACATATTTCCTCCACATTACATTTTCAAATTTTCCAAAAATTTGATAAAGCTTTTACCATGGCTCACAAACTAGAGAATAAAGCCATTGATGAGGGAAAATTAAAGTTGAATAAAAAGAACACAACTTGAAAACCCAATTATCCCTCTTCTTCCAAACCATAAAACCAAACCAATCCCAACACTAAAATACAAGAAAACACTAATGCCATTTTCCTCAAAGCCACAACAACACCTTCTACCAGTCAATAGAACCCACGGTACCAAACCTCTGACTCTCCTAATTATTCAAACTAAAACCAAAGAAATAAAACTTGGAACAATCATAAGAAATTGAATCCACTTGGGGAACCTTATCCTTCTATTTTGGAAATAATACTAAAATCCAATATCATCCAACATCCACCAATCAAACCACCCCAATAGTTTGATGCTTCTCATCCTGTGACTAATTGGTATAATGAGAATGACCATTGTAATTTTAACTAAGTCATATGACATGACATAAATAGGTGAAATACATTTAAATACCTTGTCCAATCCCTCATTGGCAAAGGGGATCTTACATTGTACAATCCTAATACATCACCGAACCAAGCCTTCAACATAATCCACAAGCCTTTCCCTAATCATGCTCCTTCTACCCCTCATCATGAAAATAAACTAGAACCATCTCATGAGGCACATACTATTAATGTGGTTACTAATGAACCCATTTATTGAGAAAATTTTACCTCAACTACCTCTTTTGTCATTCCCCTAATGGAAGAAATTAGACTACCTTTTATTCCTTTAGACACCCAAATAAAGGGAGATACTATACCTATACCTCCATTAAAGGATACCACACCTACCTCCCCTATCATAGAACCATCCACTCCCTATTTGGAAGATATCTCACAAGATAAGATCACTTCATCCACCCAACCTCTAATTTTTAAGCCCTTTATCAAAGGCCAAGACAACAAGGAGACCAAACTAGAACTTCTAACTCCTCCTTTAGTGAACCAACCTATCCCTTATAAACCAAGAAAAGCATTCACCAAACCAACCAAATCCTCCTTTAAATTAATCAACCCTCAAAAGAAAATTAAAATAACCAAATCCCCCCCAAAACCAACAACGAAAATAAGCAAAGAGGTAAAACACCAAACGGCCTAAAAACCTAAATTTTACCTCCCTCAACCTTACCCTCCATTTTGGGTCCTCATCCCTCAACTTTGAACATGAAGTCCATCATTTTTACCAATACCCTACCACCTTTATTGGTCATACCTTCATACTTGCTTTTAAAGACACCTTTTCCCACTACAATAATTCCTAAGTTACCTACCTTACCATTCTCCACCTCCATCTCATTGACCATATTTCCCAAACCTAAAATATCAACTAGGCCTACTACTTTACTCAAGACATCTATCACCAAACCCATGTCTCCATAACCTTCTACTTCAACACCCAAAATAAAAACCACTAAATCTTTACCACCTTTAGTTGAGTCTTACTTGACTATCTTCTAGTGGTTATTACAAACTTATTCCTTGAGATTACCACCCATCAAACCATTTGGACCTTCATATACCAAACCCTCTTGGTTCAATTATAATTTTATATTTGCAATCATAGGGCACCAAGACATGACACAAAAAATTGTAAAGCTCTCTAAACACTTGTTCATAGTCTATATGAAGATGGTGATCTATTATCAGACAAACCTCTTTCATCCCCATTATCATTCCCACCTCCAAATAAACCCATCTAATCTTCAATCTCATCGAAAATTAAAGAGGAGGGACCAAAACAACCACCCATTCCAAAATATCCCCTCTTCCATAGTATTAACATGGTTACCCAATCTAAAGCCCAATAGAAGGATAAAGGAAAGGTTAAGGCATCCATTCCTTAGACTTACCCCTCCCTAGACTCCTAAGCAAACAATACCCAACCATATTTATCTTCAAACAAACCCAGAGTGTCTATCTTAGGTGCTTCCCCATCTAACCCTCCATACCTTAACCCATACACAATATCCATCAATAAAGTTATCCTCAAATAGATTCATCAAACTCTAGAAAAAAAGAGCTTATATGAGTTAGTCTCTACCTCTCCTCATCATCGTCAGACACTCATAAAAGCCTTTCAATCCATCAAGGTCCAACCCAATGACCCTCAACCTCTAGCCCTTTGAACTTCCACCCTTGTCACCTTCAGATATTTAGAAATACCTTCTATTCATCCAAAGGATCTTGAACCCCCTCTTCATTATGGCATATAGTAATCAAACTTATATCAAAAGGGTAATGGTTGATGGAGGAGCTAGCATCAATAATATCTCCTCCCATGCCTATGACTAGGTACAATTAGCCATGAACATCATGTCTAAAAGCACAACAATCCTTCATTCTTTCAATGATACCATGACTACTACCTTGGGCACAGTTGTCCTCCATATCTATGTAAGGCCTTGTACCATTCTTAAACTCTTTTATGGTATAGAAAGATAATTCCAATATAATGTTTTACTCAGGCACCCTTGGATTCATGCCATGAATTTTGTCCCTTCCACCTTACATTGATGTGTCAAATTTGAGCATGAGAGGAAAGTTGTGACTATCCAAGCTAACCCTAGTCCTTTTACATCTTGAAATATGACATATCAGCCCAATGACATCCTTATTTATTCATGCATCTCACAACCATCTACTAATAACATAACCTCACCAACAAAAAGCCATAATATTTCCACACCAAATGTTGATGAATCTTCTACTAGCTCATCTATCCTATCTTCTCAGATTTCTATAGATAACCCCATGATAACCACATTCCAACATCTTTCCCTTAGGAAATATGGACTCTTATCCTTGGATGCCTTCTCTACTCCCCAATAAAATGGGAATCTTAGGTATGACCCTTCTTATGACCCTAAAATTGGAACCATCATCCCCTTTGGGATCCCTAACCATAAAACAAATTTAATTTATGGGGGACTTGATTGGCCACTTCAAGCCCCTACCACTACTTCATCCATCCAACCATTTACCTCTAACTTTTCCTATCTTATTAAACTAGAGTTTCGTAAACTCTATCTCTATAGGTGTGTTTGGAAAGGATTTGGCCTTGATCACTATGAACAAGGGCCTCATGATTTAACCCATATCAAAACTTTTCAACCTCATGAGTCATTTTGTTTTGGGTATGAACCACTTCTAAAATCCACCAATTCCCCCAAACCTATTGCCACCATGGAGGAAGATATCCCATCCTTGCCAACCCAACCACTTTCTTCTCCTAAAGATCCTAATATCATCCATCCTAACTTTATTTTTTATCAATAACGTAAGTCTAGGCCCTCTCATCTACCAAAAGAGTGGTCAAATGAAAGTCCTTCCACTCATACATCCTAAAATGGTATAAAATGATTCTCACACCATCCACACTATCCAACATCAAGATGATGATTCCATTATTACCTATCTCAGTGTAGGGGATTCTTCTATCCAAAAATACCTTCCTCTTGAGGTCTTAACCATGTCAAATGAATCCACCACAAATATAAACTTGGGCAATCTATATGACCTTTGAAGTGTCAAATTAGGCCAATCACTAAGTGCCAAGTAACTTTGAGTCTTCTCCTCCTTCCTTTAAGATCACAACACAACATTAACTTGGACTTATAGTGATATACCTAGGATTAACCCCACTATTTATACCCATAACATAGTTACTCATCATGATGCCAAGCCTGTTAAATAAAAAATTCAACACATGCATCCTCACATAGCCCTTCTCATCAAAGAAAAGCTTTAGCATCTCCTATCTGTAAACTTCATTCAACCCATTGACTACCCCTAATGGGTCTTGAATATTTTTCCTATCACCAAATTCACTGTGGTTATCCACATTTGTGTGGGCTTTCATTACCTTAACCTCACTTGCTCCAAGGATGACTTTCCTCTACCTAGAATTGACTGGCTTATGGATCTCATGATTGGCCATGAGATTTTATCTCTCATGGATGGGTTTTTGGGTTATAATCAGATCTTTATTTCTCCTAAAGCTCAACATAAAACCACCTTTACCACCCCTTTGGTGACTTTTTGATATAGAGTCATGCCTTTTGGGTTAAAGAATATTGGTGCAACCTACCAACATGCCATGACTTATATATTTGATGATATCATCCATAAGATTGTAGAAGACTATGTGGATGACCTTCTCAAGATTTCCAAACTTTGAATAAACCACATAAATATTCTTACAGTCATATTTGAATGCCTCATTCATTATCATTTTTTCCTTAATCTTAAGAAATTCAATTTTTGGGTCCTTTCAAGAAATATTCTTGGCTTTATCATCACTCTTCATGAAATTTAAGTATACCCTTCTAAAGTTAGAACAATTTTAGACATGCCTTCTCTAACCAACCTTAATTAGATCTATAACCTACAGGGAAAACTTCAATCCATTCATAATTTCATTTCCCAATTTTTAGACTGGTGCTAAACTTTCCATCACCTTTTAAAAAAAATATGTCTCTTTCAAATGGAATGGTGATTATCAAAAGGCCTTTGATTCACTTAAACAATACCTTTTGTCACCACTTGTCCTCATCCCTCCTAAATATGATCACCCCTTTTACCTATATATATCTGCCACTAACCATTCCTTAGGGGCCATGTTAGCTCACCAAGATGAATAACATAAAGAGAAAGTTGTATACTACATTAGTCACATGTTTTTCAAATGCGAGACTCAATATACACATACTAATGAACTCTAATTAGCATTGACCTTTGTGGCCACCAAAATCCACCACTACCTTCTTAACCATAAAACTTATGTCATAACTAATACCAACCCACTCAAATACATGCACTCTAAATGATACAAAAATCAACATATGGCTAAGTGGCTTATGCTCTTAGCTAAATTTGACTTTAAATTCCTCTATCATAAGTTGATTAAAGGTTAGGTAATTATTGACCAATTAGTTAAAGCTCCTTTAACAAATAACCAACCACCTCCTTTTACCTTTCCTGATGAGTCTATCATGAATCCTTTTTAAGAAGATGGCATAACCTACCAAATGACCATGTTCTTCGATGGCTTAAAGTGCTAATAAGGAGGGGGTGATAGAATTATTCTCATTCCTCTTGATAGAAAACCCCTTACTCTCTCCTTCAAACTTGACTTTGAATTCACCAATAATATGGCTGAGTATGAAGCCCTAGTGATATGTTAAGCAAAAGCTTATACTGAGAAGGGGTGAATCAGTATAAGATATTTTTTTTCACTTTTGAATATTAATCTTATATATAAAACCTCAAATTAATCTATAATTAATATAATCAAAGTAATCAAAGAATATAATGCAAAACCACACAATGCAAATAGACACAGATTTATGTTGAAAACCTTTCGAGAGAAAACCATAGAGAAATTATCTTAATATAAATATTCATAGGCATCAACCTACTAGAAAACCTACTCCAAAAACAATTTTATAGGCACCAAGCTACAGGAGCACCAACCCCTTTCACTGAGCACCAACTCAACAAGAGACACCAATCTCTTCAAAATGAAGGCACCAACCTTCTCAGAAAAAATCACTCTTTTATATCAAATTTGTTATCAAAACAATGGATGATATAACACTTGATTGATCTCCTTTTGATTTGATCTAAACTTGAGTTTTTTTGATACTATACTCTTCCTTATACTTGGTGGTTTTTTCCTTTTAATATTTTCACAAAAAATTGCCTTTACAAATTCTGCTCTTCTTTTTTATATCTTCCACTTTTGAATCTACTCTTTTGTCATTCATTATGCACTTATTTATAACCCATGGAAAACCACAAATTTAGGTCATGCCTCTTTAAATGAAAAGTTCCATTTGAATGGTCACAACTCTTCCCAATAGGTTGGCCAAGGTTGATAATTTAGTTCACTTCTATCAACATTTTTTTTCACTTCTAACAAAAAATTTGTTCACTTCTGGTGACAATATCATTCGCTTCTATCGACATTTCCATTCACTTCTGGCAATAATTCCATTCACCTCTAGCAACACTTCCATTTACTTCTAGCAACAATTCCATTTCACATTTCCATTTATACCCGTTACAATTCCTTTGACATCAATGACAATTATTCCAAATATCTCCCCCTTTGTCATTGATGGTAACTTTCCAAAAAGATCTTTTCTGTAACTCCACATCTTCTTTTCTACAACTCCCCCTATTTTAACTCCCCATACTACCATTATCCCCTTTGACATTAATGGAAAAGGGTCATTCAAGGAGATAAACAAATAAATTTAGCTCCCCCTTAACCAATGCTTCTCTTGTTATTTAATGAGTATAGGCAAAGGATATTAATCCCAACTTCTATCATAGATACTTAAATGTTTCCTTTATAAGTGGCTTAGTGAAGATATCTGCCATCTATTCGGATATGGAAACCTATTCCAATTTTAATTTTTGTTCTATCACCTATTCTTTCAAGAAATGATACTATATAGGGATATTCTTAGTTCTATAATGCATAACTATATTCTTTGAAATACTTATCATACTAGTATTATCATAGAATATGGAGATTGGATGATCATACTTTACTTTGATATCTTTCAAGGTTTGTTTCATCCATAGAACTTGTGTACAACATAGCACTACCGCTATGTACTCTGCTTCTTCTATGGATAGAGATACAGAATTCTACTTCTTACTCAACCATGATATTAGGCTATCTCCAAGAAAGAATGCTCCTCCACTTGTATTTTTTCTATCATCTACATAACCTGCCCAATCTAAATCCATGTATGCTACCAAAGTGAAGTCTTTACCTCTTGAGTAACACAACCCATAATCCAAGGTTCTCTTTAAATATCTGAATATACATTTCATGGCTTACACATGTGTTTCTTTTGGAGCTTCTTGAAATCATGCAACCATACCTACTACTTACATGATATCTAGCCTAGATGTCATCACATATAGTAAACTCCTAATCATTGATATATAAAGAGTTTGATCAGTATTCAGAGATTCATCATCTTTGTTAAACTTCATACCTGTAGTGATAAGTGTGCTAATAGGGGTACACTCCTCCATATATAATTTATTCAAAATCTCCTTCAGATACTTACTTTGGGATATGAATATTCCTTTTTTGGATTGAGAGATTTGTAAACTAAGGAAAAATGACAACTCACCTAACATGGACATCTCAAATTCCTTTTGCATATCTTTGATAAATCTCTTAGACATTTCTTCATTGTCTCCTCCAAAGATTATATCATCTACATACACCATAATAATTAACTAGTGATCTCTTTTAGTTTTGATGTAAAAATCACTATTAGTGTATCCTCTCTTGAATCCTTAGTCTTATAGGTATTTATCAGGCCTAGCATACCATGCTCTAGGAGCTTGTTTCAATCCATACAAAGCCTTCTTCAACTTGCACACATAATCCTTATTTTTTGATAAGAGGAATCCTTCTGGCTACTTTATGTAAACTTCCTCTTCTATATTGCCATTGATAAATGTTGATTTAACATCCATTTAATAGACTTCTAAATTTTTGAATACTAAAAATGCAAGAAATATTTGAATTGCTTCTAATCTAGCAACAAGAGCAAAAGTCTCTTCAAAAAATACACCTTCTACTTGAGCATACCCCTTACATACCAACCTTACTTTGTTTTGAGTGACTTGTCCATTTTCATTCAATTTGTTTCAAAAAACCCACTTAGTGCTAATCACATTCTAATCCATTGGCCTGGGCACAAATTCCCAAGTCTCATTCTTCTCAATTTGATCTTACTCTTTTTTCATTACTTTTACCCAATGTTTATCATGAATATCTTCAAAAAAATTCTTAGGCTCTACCTTGCATAACAAAGAGAAATTTACATGCTCATGTATACTTCCAATTCTTCTTCTGGTTTATACCCCAGCATCAATGTTGCCAATGATCTAACTTTTATCATGATTCTTCTAAACAAAGTGAGATGGTACTTTGGTGTCCTACCTTTTAGATTCACTCAATTTTTCTACATTTTATTCTTCCCCTTCTTCTTCTACAAGATTGGGTATTTATATAGGCTCTTCTAAAGGTTATTTTGCCTTTTGATTTATGATCTCATCTATTCTAACACTAGCACTTTCTATGATAGTTTGTAGCCTTTTGTTATAAAATCTATAGGCTTTGATTTTTATGGAGTTGCCAATAAAAATTCCTTCATCAGCTCTTAAATCAAATTTTCCCAATTTTTATTCATTCCTATTGATAAAACATTTACTTACAAACACTTTGAAATGTTAAACCAATGTTGTTCTTCCTTTCCATAATTCATAAGTAGTTTTGTCATTATTAACTCTAATTTTCCCTCTATTCAAGATATAAACTATTGTATTAACTGCTTCTCTCTAGAATATATCTAATAGCTTAGATTCATTCAACATAGTTATATCCATCTCTTGAATGGTTCAATTTTTCCTTTCCACCACTCCATTTTGTTGTGGAGTCCTTACAGCTGAGTATTGTCTCTTAATTCCATGATCTTCACAAAAATCAATGAATTCATTTGAAATAAACTCACCTCCTCGATCTAACCTTAGGAATTTTATTGTCAACTCTTTTTCATTTTCTACTAATGCCTTGAAAGCTTTAAACTTTTCAAATGCTTCTAATGTTTCTTTTAGAAAGGCTACCCAAGTCATTCTAGTATAGTCATCAATGAGCAACATAAAATATCTCTCACCTTACATGTTTTTAGTTATGGTAGGACCACAAGGATCTGTATGAATCAGCTCTAGTGGTTTGGTGGTCAAATATTCCTTTGTTCTTAACCTTTCTCTAGTTTGTTTCCTGTGTTGGCATTGATTGCATAGAGTGCTTGAAGGTTTCATTATCTTGGGCATATCTCACACAGCCTATTTGTTTCTGATTTTCACAAGATTATCAAAATTTATATGCCCTAACCTTCTATGCCATAGCCAACTCTCTTCAACTTGACTCAGACAACATTTCTCTCCTCTCATTTCTCTAAGCATGTATAGGTTGTTTGTGGTTCTATGAGCATCTATAATTAGTTCTCCTATGTCTCTTTTTTTCTATCTTGAAACCTTTAGAAAATAACTTTAATGTGTGTCCTTGATCACAAATTTGGATATCACTTAGAAGATTATGCTTTAACCCTTCCACATATAACACATTTTCTATTTTGGTTTTTCCATTATCGAGACTAAGTACCTTTTCCTATTATTTTGGCTGTAGTGTTGTCTCTAAACTTCACCATGCCTTCATTGACAATTTTTAATGAGATGAATTTACTTTTATCTCTAGTCATGTGTCTCGAACATCCACTATCAATGAACCATTGTTTTCCTTCATCTCTAGCATGGAAGGTTGTTTGAATGATCATGGATTCTTCTTGCTTTTTCTTCCAGGTCTTTGATGGTTCTCTTTTCTTTATCACTAGAGCCTTGAAATTTTGATCTTGTCTTATAGATTCAAAAAAAATTCTACAATATCATGTTATATGTACATAGTTGTTGCACTTGTAACAAACTATAGCTTCATCAAAGTTTAATAAGGGATCAAATGAATTGTAGTTTCTATTTGAAGCTTCATATGTTCCTTTGTTTTTACTCCTGACTTTAATATCCTTGGCTCTCTTTTTACAATCTAATTTCTTATGACCAAAATGATTACAATAATAATAATATCCATCAAAATAATTACCAAACCTAGTTTTATTTTGCATATCTTGGAGAAAATAGTCTTCTAAAGTTTTTTTCTCCTTTACTTTCTTTGTTGATAGAGCTAGTTTTTGTATTATGGGCTTATTCCTTCTTGGTCTCCCTTTTCATTAGTTCCTTAAGAGTTTTAGAATAGCTCTTAGCTTTCTCTTTTTCCTTCTCATACCCAACCCAATGCCTAACTTATTATATGGTGATCTTTGACTCTCTAGAATCTTATTCAAAACTTGAGTGCTTTTCTCAAATTTCAAGTCACTTGCTATTTTAGAATTTGCCTTTTCTAGATTCCTTTTTAAAGTAGCTATCTTAGATTCATACCTTTCATAGTCTTCTCCTTTCTTATTTATCTGATCCATTAGATCTTCTTCACTTTTCTTTGCTTCTTTGATTTTGACTTTTATATTAGTAATTACCTTGTTTGATTCTTCAAAGACTTGTGATGTCTTTGCTTTGAAGTCTTGATTCTCTTATTCATATTTTTAGAGCTATAACTTTAGTTTCTAATTCTTCTTCTTCTTCAATGCTTTCATTTCTTCCAATGCACAAATAATTTCTTCTTCAAGGTTCACTTTACCTTCTTCTTCCATGTCTTCATCTTCCTCCAAATTATCTTTGCTAGTGGTGGTATTTTATTCTATAGCCATGAACAGAATCTCTTCATTATCACTCTCAACATCACTTTATTTGTTTTCTTTGGATGAACTACTATACCTCTTGGAGTATAGGATTTTCTTTTCTTTCTCAAATATTTTCTTGTCTTTTCTTGGCTTGAATCCCCTTTTGTACTTTGGTTTGTTTCCCTCATCATTGCTATTTCCTCTATTTGGACATTTGTCTACAAAATGACCAATTTTACTACAATTAAAGCATCTAAATGGTAAATTTCCTTTATATTTACCCAATCATTTCTTTAGCTTCTGAATGAATAGAGATTCATTTTATCTTCTTCACTACTTGATTTTTCACTTGATTCTGGTTCTTTGATCTTCTCTTTCTTCAAGACCTTGAATGATGCTTCCTTCTTCAACTCTCTCAAAAAAAATTCTCATTTCATATGTCATAATAATTCTATAGAGCTCATCTATTTTCATCATGTCTAAATACTTCATTTCTTCAATGGTAGAGATCTTCACATCAAATCTCAATGTTAGGGATCTCAAGACTTTCTGAATGATCACAGATTCTTCAATTTTCTCTCTAAGTCCTCAAATGAAATTAACAATCTCATCAACATGAAGAAGATACCCAATAATGTTTTCATCATTCTTCATTTTTAAGATTTAAAAGTACCTCTGATGGGTTTGGATTTTTGCTTGTATAACCTTACTATCACCTTCATAAATAGTGTTGATTTTATCCCAAATCTCTTTTATAGATTCATAATGCATAACCTTAACAAACTCATTTTTTGAAATCCCACATAAGATTTCATTCATAGCTTTCAAATTGTTTTCACTGGCCTTTTTTTTAGTGACATCTATTAGTGCAATTTGTGGCATTGTGTATCTTATTACCACTACTTACCAAATATTAAAACCTAGGGCCATCAAGTAAGTCTTCATCCTTATGCTCTAAAATGTGTAATTTTTTCTATCAAATAAAGGAGCCTTGTTAATGGAGAAACCATCTAGCACTTGAGATCATGCCATATGTGCTTTCCAAGATCTACCTTCTAGTAGTTGTGCTAACATCGAAGGAACTGGCTCTAATACCAATTGTTAAGCATAAGCTTATACTGAGAGGGGGGTGAATCATTATAAGATTTTTTTTCTTTTTTCTTTTGACTATTAATATTAAATCCAAAACCTCAAATTACTCTAAAATTAAAATATTCAAAGCAATCAAAGAATACAATGCAAAACCACATAATGAAAATAGACACATATTTGTGTGGAAACCCTTTCAGGAGAAAAATATGGAGAAATTCTTAAATATAAATATTCATAGGCACCAACCTACTACAACACCTACTCCAAAAATAAATTTAGGCACCAACCTATAGGAGCACCAACCCCTTTCACTAAGCATCAACTCAGCAAGAAACACCAATCTCTTCAAAATGAAGGCACCAACCTTCTCAGAAAAAATAACTCTTCTATCTCAAATTTATTATCAAAACAATATATGATAGAACACTTGCTTTATCTCCTTTAGATTAGATCTACACTTGAGTGTTTTCTCTACTATACTCTTCTTTATACTTACTAGTTTTTTTCTTTTAATATTCTCACAAAAATCTGCCTTTAAAAATTTTTCTCTTCTTTTTTATATCTTCCACTTTCAAATCTACTCTTTTTCCATTCATTATTCACTTATTTATAACCCACATAAATCCATTAATTAAGGTTATGCCTCTTTAAATGAAAAGGTCCATTCGAATGGTCACAACTCCTCCCACTAGGTCGACCAAGGTCAATAATTTCGTTCACTTCCATCGACATTTCCATTCACATCTGATAATTATCTATTCACTTCCAATGACAATTTTATTCACTTCCAGCAACAATTCCATTCACTTCTAGCAGCACTTTCATTCACTTTTGGTAACAATTCCATTTGACATTTCCATTCATATTTGTTATAATTCCTTTTACATCAATGATAATTATTCTAACATGATAGGTCTCCAAACTACTCTAACCTTGAGAATTAAGACAATCCATGTCTTTGGTGATTCCCAACTTGTGGTCAACCAAGTTAATGGATCTTATCAATGTAAGAATGATGTCTTGCCAAAATATAAAACTTTAGTTGATAAACTCTTAACATCATTCAAACATTACATGGTCTAATCCATTCCTTAATCTACCAATAAATTCATTGATATAATGGCCTACCTTGCTTCTCAGATCCATTTTTATCCTTCCAATTCCAAAATATTTGTCACCATTCATCATTTTACCACTCCCTCTTATAACCAATCTGATCTCCCTATCATCTATAGTGTTGAGGAATCCCCATTCAGAATTTGGTATGACCAAACTCTTAACTACCTCAACCTAGGCATCATCACTCCTAACCTCTCTAAGAATTCTCCAAGAGATTTTATTCATAGTACCTCTCATTACACCATACTAAGGGGAATCCTTTACAAACATCCTTTTGATGGTCTCCTTCTTCATTCCCTATGTAGCCATGAATCTTCCCATGCCATCAAGGAAACACATGATGGGATTTTGGGGGGACACATTAGCATCTTAGTAGTCACTAAACATATCCCACCTTGGCTACTATTGGCCCACCCTCAACCAAGACTATTGTGATTATGTAAAAAAGTGTGTAAAATTTCAACAACATGCTAATTTACATCACATGTCAGCCAATAGCCTCTAGTTATCTAAGGACTTTTGGCCTTTCTCTCAATGGAGCCTCAATATCATTAGGGAAATTAACCCCTATTCTTTATAGTGTCATATTTCCATCATCACAACCACTGAATATTTCACCAAATGGGTGAAAAACATTCCTCTTATCTTGACCAAAGTAGAAAAGATTGTTGACTTTATCAATCATTTTATAATTAACTACTTTAATGTTCCTCATAAGATCATCACTGATAATGGTAAATCCTTTAAAAATAATCAAGTCCAAGCATTATGTGATGCATTTGGCATAAATTTAGTATTTTCCTCAACATACCATACACATGTAAATGGATAGGTAGAAGCCTCTAATAAAATCCTTAACAAAATGCTAATGAAAGTAGTTAGTGCTTCAAGTCCGGATTAACACTTGCACATTCCATTTACTTTGTGAGCCTATCACACTAGAATTTGTACCTCTATGGGTGCTACCCATTTCTCTTAGTCTTCAGAGCATAGTTAGTCTTGTCTCTTGAAGTCTAAATCCCCTCTATTTTCATATAGATCTTATATTTGAGGAAGATTTTTGTTAGCACCATTTATCTCAACTTGAGCTACTTGATGAGAATTATTTAAAATACCTCACCCACCTCTATATTTATCAAGAGAATATCCAACATGCTTATAAAAATCACCTTAAACAATGGAAATTTAATATCAGAGACATTGTCCTAAAGGAAAACCAACACGTAACCAATATGGAGAAGAGTAAATGTGGCAAGTTTGATTTCAACTGGTTTGGACCCTAAATCATTACCCATAAGTATGGATCAAGAGCTTATCATTTTCACTCTATCAAAGGTAAACCAAAACCTAAGCCTCTCAATGCTTCACATTTTCATCTTTTTTTCTATTAAAGAAGGATCAAGATCACCTCTTTTGTCTAACTTAAATTCATCCCTTGATTATGATATTCTAACCTTCACCCATCTCCCTCCTCTCCTTTTGAGGACAATTGATCACAACATAGAACCATGTGGTTGACCATCACAGTCATAGCCTATTCCTAAATATGGGTACCATAGCTCTACCCATAAAATGGTTCTCATGAATACTTTTTTGTCTCTAATAAAATGGAATCCTATGGTCGTTACCTCTCAAAATCATGCCCTTTCACATATCATTGACCTTCTTGTGTTAAAGTTTTTTCCTCATAAAGGTAAACCTATAAACCTAATTAGACTTGTCCATGTCTAAACAAATTGCATCCTAAAAAATTTAGGTAACAAAACAAGACTACTTGGGTCAATATCTTAAACATGGTAGACTATTCCATCGAAGGATAACTACCCCAAAAAATAATAATTTCCAAATATAAGGTATATTTCTCCCTTGAAGGACAACTATCAAGATCATTAGACAAATATAATAAGCTTAGACCACTCCCTTAATGGATGGCTAAGTTAACTTTATCAAAAGTAGAGCAATTTCATGGAAGCTTCACATATTGATCAGCTTCCCATATACAAAAATAAAGCAAAAAACTCACTGTCATAACAAATTTTGGAGCCACAATCAACTCTCAAACAACATAATAAGTTAGAAGCCACAATCAAATTTCCCATGTAGACTTCCTATACTAATCACTCTCCATCTATCATATGACATGGACTTATCTATTTCCATTCTTAGGCCACTTATAGAAGTGGAAAACTAATTCACATGAATTTATCATACATATCACCCATTACACTTCACACCACCCATCACCCATATTCCCTTTAGACTATCTATAAATCAAGGGATTTAGAGCTTACTTGACACCCTGTGATCAAGAAACCTTTTTTCTTGACTAAAAACCATCCATGCATAACATTTGAGGGGCTTATATTCATTAATTTGATCCCAATTTAGGTTTGTTTTTAGTCCTTATCAAGAATAAAGCATCGTACCCTATTATTAATGTGCTTGGTTGATATTTTCCTCGTGACTTTTACCATCGAGTGTTGCAAAAACAATAATCATTTTTTTTACATCTAGTAAGATTATAAAAATAACAACCATACCAATCATAACCATAACCATAACACTCATAAGTATCCACACAACCTTAATCATGATACCATTCGACCAGTGACATCCAACACATTTTGTACATAACAAACTAGGAAATATTTTATTTAGCGTGTAAGGAGTCACATGACACATACATAGTCATCAGATTACACATTTCCTAAAGCACATGCATACATTATTTTCCCACCTAAACATTAGATTGATTATTTGGTGACTCTATATTTGTGTTTAGCCATACTTTTACTTGATTACTCCTAGGAATTACATATGAAGAAGGCATCATTTATTTAAGAAATTTTTACACATTCAAAGGAAAAAATGTCCTTGAGTAGACCATGGTTAGATATATTAGGTACAAGTTGAGAGAATTATAGTGAAAGATGAGGGGACATCACTCCTATTTGTTATTGATGATGAATGTGGTTGAATATGGTAGTAATATTCCATGGAGGGACATATACCATCATTTTCAATGGAAATTCAAATGGAGATTGTGTGAAGGTAGACGTGCTTGCATGAAGGGCATGATCTAATCTTGGTCCTTGTTATGATTCTTTAAATAGAATACTTATCCATTCTTCTTCACCAACTTGATTCGCCATTCTACTAATTAGGAAGGTCATATGATGTCATTGATTCCCTTAAATAGTATTCCCACTTGAAATGGACACATCACCCTTAATATGATTGGTCATCTTTATAAAGCCATTATGCACCATCATGATATCTTTTTATTACCCTTATCATTTGATTCACATCTAGTGTCTTTCCTTGTTTTGTTATTTTTTGACTCTTGTAGTCCTAGTGGTCATTTACATCATTGTCAACATTGGCCTAGTTGACATAAATTGACTTCCAATAATGGGCTGCTATAAAGATCATCCATTCAAAACTACCACTTTTGTTGGTGGTGGTAACTCCCAAATCCTTACCGCTATAGAAAATCTTCCATCAAGGGTAAGCCTCCATGAATTCATAAAAATACATTCACCTTCCTATGCCATCTAGCCTCTTATTACTACCATCCCATTGACATAGGAATTAAATGTCAAACCCTAACCATTGCCAATGCCTACTCAAACATGGTAGTCTTTTATTTTGTGCCAGTTGAAAGTTAACCCATAGCTAGGGAATGATCACTGTTTGATCCGAATATATAACCAATATCTTAGACCACATAGCATCTTACTACAAGGGCCTCTTCTAAGTAGAACCCCAAGTCATTGATTCTAAGGAACTAGGATAGAGGACGTAGACATGGCTACCATTTGTCTAGCCTACCCATGTAGCTCTTGTGTCAGGCAAGGTCCATACTTTATCACTCACCATGCTACTAACTTCTTTACTCATAGAATCTACTAAGTCATCAGATAAATTCTTTATAGGTCATCACTTCACTATTACCCTTAAAACTTATCTTGTAGTGATGATGAACCTTGGCCAAAATGACTATGCAAATCCTAATAGAGGCCTACCTCCTAAAACTCAGCTTGTAGCGGTAGATGTTATCTCCAGACTTCTACCCTCACACATTTTTAAAAGGTATAACCTCTTCACAAATGCACATCTTCTATGGATTAGCTCCATTAAAGGTTGTTTATGGTTCTTAGCATGGTGTTCTCTTCTAAATTATCCTACCTTTCCCATCTATGTCTCCCATCTTAATAAATGTGGGATCATTATGATAACTATTAACCAATCTACACCATGTAATTTCACCAACACCTTCACCAAAGACCAAAACCATTATTTTACAAAGCCTTCTCCCTCATCCCAATCTAACCCATGTGGTCCATCAAATTGGGGTAGCCAATTTGATCACCACTCACCCAATCCTTGTTGAACTACATTGGCCTGATGTCTATAGACTATATTGGCACTGCTTCACTTTGATGGGTAGCTCAGCCACTAACAACTAATCACCATCCCCTTTTTTATTTCTCACTAATCTCCACCACTAATAATTCCGTATTGCTTAGGTCATTCTACATCAAGGAAGCTTCGAAATCTTTTTTTAAGTGTCCTTATATTTTAACACCATCTAATACTTCTTCCTAAGTTTTTCCTACATTGTTTGGAGAACTACATTGGCCTAAGGTCTTTTTGGACTATGTAAGTAACGCTCAATTACTAAAGTTAGCTTAGTCATATCCTTTATTTTATTTTCCCTTCTCACCTAAAATATATTCCCCCACTTCTCTACCTATATCCTCACCACCTCCCTCCCTTTATCTTGTTAATCTCTTTTAAACACTTTTCTAGCTTGTCAGTCTCTTTTAACACAAGGATTGATAGCCTTCCTCATTGGCCCCTCTTATCTCCCATAAAACCACCACGTACTCTACCTCACTAGCCTCCCCATCACCTTTCCTTTTACATACTTCATATCTCATTCCCTCATGCACTTTTTATTTTTTTGGTCTCTCTCTCCACTTACTACCAACATTGTCCTTTATCCCCTTCAACTTATTTTACCATCCTCATCATCTCCCCTCACCCTTGAATATTTGTTATAACCTATTTATCACTCTCTTTTCCTCACTAATTCCCCATCATACTATGCATCTTGCAAGCTTTTTGTTTCTTATGTTTCTATACTTTTTCTTTATGTGAACCACCACTCTCTACCATTTCACCACTCTTTCCACCATGCCCATTTTTCATTCTTTTTGTTTTCTTTTTTCCATCCTTTTTGTCTTTTTTTCCTCCATAACTATTTTCTCCCTGAGTATTTATCCTTTGAGAAACATTCCATAATTTTCCCTTTTCTTCTTCTCACTTCTTGCCTTTTCCTTCTACATTCCCCTTTTCCTCTTTCCATCTTGATACTTGTCTTTTGGATCTATGTGAGTATCCTTGCTTTGTATCCCTACGTCAATTCTTAATTTTTCTTCTTATCATCCCTGATATTCATCCTTTATCTTCATCTTATTCACTTTAATTATTTTTCACCATCCTCTCCCTTTTCTTCATTTCCTTTCCTTTTTCCCATCTTGAGGACATTCCTTATTCTTCTTGACCTTATTTTTTCCTCTTATATGTCCATGCCTAGATCCTTCCATCATTTTCCACCTTCATATTTATATGTGATCTCATTGTTTCCTCTACCTATCTCTTCATCCATCTCCTAGTCTGTCTTCACCTCATCCCTTATTAGATCTCCCTTATGTTCTCCAAATCAACCTCGACTTCTTTAGATTGTGGTCACCAGTTGTCTCACTTCTAGATCTCCTTGTTTTCTTCTTTGTGTCCTCCATGCCCTTGCTTTAATGTATAAAATATATAACCTACTTACTCATTTAATTAATATTATTATTATTATTCACCTCACTCCATATTCCAAAAACCCTTAGTGTCTTTCTCTGAATTCCTTCAAAACTTAATGCTTACTTATGTTGGGGCCCCACTAACTCAAGGGTCAAGGGTTAAAATCTTTGACACTTCTTATTTTCCCACTCTACTACTTTACTTCCTCAAATTGTTGAATAATACCCTTCCATAGCCTATTAAAGACAAATTTGTGGAGTATGCACAATGTCAAATTATTTGGATGGTGATGAAAGCACTCATCAGGTCACCATGGCAATTCAAGTAGTGTCATATTTTTTAAAGCCTGATAAAGCACATTTCTCCTTTCTCTAAATGGTGACAAAAATTTCATGCTTGAACCTACTTATCCATGGTTGTAGATTCCTTTTGCATAGTTGACACAATCATATAATTGCATCCTAGGTAATCTTATCCACCATTTATATCAAACCAATTAGAAAACTATTTGATACCCATATTTTCCACCCTTTTAGAGCTTCCCTTTCTCCAACATCCTTTAACCATACCTAACTACATGATATCAAATTAGGGAAACCAAGTTAACCAACACTCCCCACCTCAAAATAACTACATTTGGCTTGACATTATTTTTATATTCCTATCCATAAAATTATGTAGGTAGCATCCACTAATTGAGTGCATTTAGAGTCAACTTGTCCATCCCCCTTCCAACCCATACCCAATCCACCCACGCTTTCACCACATCCACCTTGATGTCTGTTGCTTTTGACCTAGACCATTAGCATGTTTTATGTTGAATTTTAAACCACATCAACCAACCTTTCCATGTTGAACTTTTGAACCACCTCATGCATGACCTAACCACTTGTGTTGATTTTTAGGAGAACTTTCTACCTTGGATACTTGCAACCAACATTGACCCTAAATAGATGGCTTGATAGCCTAACATGATTAGTTATGACCAAGACTATGGACTTAGTATCCCTATCACATGTCCTTCTAGGATCACACTTATTTTTACCAATACTAGTAGCCTTAATATTTGCACAATCTTTAATACCATGCTTAGTCTCCTTTCACCCATTGGCATTTCACATGCCCAACTACCTAATGGCACCACCTACTGCCTCCCCACCACCTGCTTATCAAACCTAAACTTGATTCAACCTTTCCTCATCAACTCTTAGTTTTAGGGGGAACACATCCTCATATACTCAAGGCACCCTGACCTCCAACCAAGTGGTTTAATTTTGTTTTATAACTTGTTAATTTAAAGCCACATAATAAAAAGGGGCAAAATTTAGACACTAGAAAACTACACACATACATTTTTTGATGATTAAATGCCTTAAGACCCTCTAAATAACCCCATAAACCTTCTTAACCAACCCCTCTTAACCTAACCAAGTCACTATTCTCCTATTCACATAATACTATTCAAAAATACTATTTGAAATTACTATTCAAAAGTACTATTCACTATCACTATTAATTATGGGACCCATTATCATTATTCATGATGACATGACAAGTAACATGGAAAGTGACATGGAAGGTTATTTTGGAGGTTATATGGTAGGTGCCATGGCTTAGAAGTGAGCTGGCTTGATGTGAGACATCATACCCCACTTGGGACCCTTTTCTAAAGTTCTTGATGACCTTATTTAAGCATCACAAGGGGGCCCCCTTGAGATATGGAAAATTTATGCTCAAGGGACCATTATTCAACATGTATTTTACCTTCACACATGAAATTAACCTTCAAAATAAGATACCTACCTCTTCAGTACTTTGGGAAAGACAAAGGGCACACATTTTTGACTTCTTAACTTAAATGGGACACTCACCAACCTAAATGTGAATCCCCACCCACCTATTTTTTAATAATTCATCCACCACATATAAAATGGTTCCATACTTCTACTATTCCTCTTTTTGCATGAATCTTCATAACATATGCTATAAATATTCCCCCTCTCCTTCACCCAAGTTTAAGTTGGAAGTTAGTCTTTGGTTCTTAACATCTTATTGAATGTTTTTGACAGAGATCATAATTTTAGAGGTCATCATAATATTGGATGAGAAAATATCAAATAAATGAATCTCAGTAAAAATTTCCTTAAGCTCCATCAACAATTACATCTTCATCAACCATCTTCATCAAGCATCAAGGTAAAATTTATTTGCTTTCTTGTGTTCCATTTATTTAATTTATTTAACTTATTATTTCCTTGAAATAATTCCTTTAGCCCATTTTAATCTTATATTTTAATACCTTTAACTATCTATCCTCTTATCCATTTAGTTCTTTTTCCATTCACCCTTTACCTTCTCCTTACCACCTTGACCATTTATCCCTTTTGCCTCTTTGCCATCTTGACCTCTTGACCTCATAATCCCTTTTACCATTCATATTAAATTTATTGAATATAATTTACCAATTTAAAAATTTACCAAATCAATAAAAACCTTATCATTTAATTTTTAATCTTGTCATAAACCAAGCCAAAACCCCCATTTTTCCCTAACCAATTTTTAGCATTAGTATAACTGAACTAGTTGCTTTATTTTGGTTAACTTAGCAAAGCATTCAATTATATTATATTAAATTAAGTTATTTTATGGTTTTGATTTAATTTATTTTTAATTTAATATAATAATAAATTTATTTTATCATCTTAACTAAGTTTTTAAAATAGGTGGATTAGTAGCCTCCTAGAAAGCTTTCGCTTCTAGGATCTAGCTCACACTAGGCAATCCACCCATCTACTTGTCTAATAAACAAGTTTTTTTCATGTTTTATTATTTATAGGTCATCATACCAAAATAAATATTATATATCCATAATAATTTGTATTAAATATGCATTCATTTAATAGGTATTCTTCTACACACCCTTCTTAGCTAGTTTCTTGTTTTCACACTTAGGAAAAAGCAAAAATTAGACAGAAACAGATTAAATGTTATGATTAAATGATTTGGTAGACTATAAAACCATTGTAAATCATAATATTTTAGGATCCTTGGAAATTTTTTTGTAAGTATCTAGTCATCAGGTGTATAAACCAAACATGCTACATGAAAGGCTCTCAAATGTGTCTCTCGATCACCCTTGCCATCATAAAAAAGTAAACTTGGGTTGAATAAATCCTTGTGAAAAGGGTGTAGAACAAATTTGACATGATAATGGTATATTTAAAATTGAAAAATAATCCAATTCATGTGTAGGTCTATTTTTACCTTAATAAATATGGTTCACCCTAGATTGAAGAGATCTTATCTCTTACACAAGGGTTACAACATTAGGAGATAAGGATGTACTAGTTATAAATGGTGGCATAGAATAAGGTTAAGATACTATAGGGGTGGTTAAGATATATTTTTCCCCATAGTTTCATTTGTAACTATTTGTTCTAGATGATTAGAAGACTCAACTTGGTTAGCCTTTTTTATTTCCATGATATATTATAGAATTAGTCTATGATCTTTAGGTTGTTCCTTAAGTCTTTTTCTAAAATTTTGTAAAACCAAATCTTTATTAAGTATGACTTAATTATAAACAATGGGTAGAATTGGATCAATAGTCCAATGTGGTGGATCATGAGCATTGGTATGTACATCATCATTATTATTTTCATACTACTCTCTGTCAAAATTATCCTCATTGAAATTGGTGTAATCTAGATGTGTAGAATCTATGACTAGAACCTAAATTAGTTGTTTGTCCATGGTATATGGTTGAGTTGCAGGAATATGGGTGAACTTAGGAGGATTGTCACTAAGTCTTTCACTCCATCATGAGGGTAAATATGTAAATAATTTAGGTGGCATAAGTTAAAAAACTTGGATAATAGTAGAAAAGATTAAGTTGGTATAATCTAAATAAGGATCTAGAATATGCATAAAAAGGATACGGGACTCGAAAACATGTAAGGTGATACCTCAACAAGAAAAAAGGAGCTGGTATATACCACTAGGGATATTTTAGGAATACTATTTTCAAAATATTATAAACTTTTGAATTTGAAATTGATTTTTTTGAGTTAGATATGCAATCAAATTTTTAGAAAATGATGCAAAAAGTTATAGAAATAACTAAAAATGTATTTGATGCAATTAGGGTTTTGAAATATTTTTTGAAATATTAGTTTAGTAATTTGAAAAATATATAGTTTTGATTTTGAAACTTTGAGGAAAAATATGAAAATATTTCTAAAATTAGTAGTATATTTTTCGTAGTGTTTTGCAAGTGTTTACATATAAATAGGACCTAGTATGTGCAAACTAGGGTTTGGAAGAATTTGTCTAAAATATTTCAATTAATTTGTAGTTTTTTATTTTTAAATTTAGGAAAAAATTTCAAAAAATTATAAATAATTAGCCTTAGGGTTTTTAAGTTTTTGTGTAGAAATTTGAAATAAGTTAGGTTCAACAAATGTTTTATTATTTTTAGGAATTAGGTGTTTAATTCATAAATAAATAAAGGTTTGAGTAAATACAAATCAATAAATAAAAATGTCTCAATTAGCCTAATAATTTGTGTAAATAGATATATATATTTTACCTTTTCTAAAAATAGTAAGAAGTGTAAAGAAATCAAACTTAGCTTATTTTGGGCTGAAATAGATGAGGTAGGATCTATAAATTGATATGTAGGGATGATAGACTATCATAAATAAGACCTAAAACTCTATTTCTAGATTGGATAGGAGTGATAAACCTAGGAAACCCAACTACATGACATTGTAGTCCACTTTCTAGCACTATTGTCTACTTTTGATGTTATTGTCCACTTTTGACACTATTGTCTTGGTGATATGGCTTTTTTGGGTTCTATTTAGCAAGCATATGACACCTTGGCAATGAAATATCAAATCTTGAGTCTATGTAAATCTCACTATGTATTTGAGTAAATCTTCAAAACCCTTAGGAGCTTTTGATACTTGAACTTGAGTATCCAACTTAGGAAAGAGAGAAAGTGTTAGTGTGTAAAATATACATTGGAAGAAATTCACACCTCATGTGTGGGCATGCTACCTACATATCAATACTTCAAAGATGGATCAAGCTAATTTAGTTTTCCAATTTAAAGTGATTGGTGTAATTATGTGATGTATGCAACTATAATATGACATTATAATGTAATTTGGATGACTAGGGACTATAATGAGTGATTGAATAATCTTGAATCAGTTTTGGAAGGTTGTATGCAGTGAATAAAGAAGAGTGTTTGAGTGTAATTGATTGTATTCTTGCTTCTTTCTTATGAATGAGTACCCACCATTATAAATGGTCATTAAATGACCTTTTATAGGGAAACTAATGATCATGGGTTAGATGAGATTTTATTAGGCTAATAGGGGAAAAGATAAAGAATTCAGAAAATATGACCGTTTGAGACTAAAGTGAACTTGGACAATAGCGCTAGAAATAGGACACCCCTAAAATTTAGTGCTCCTATCCAAGTTGAGAAATATTTTCCTAGGAGGATGAGACCTAGGGGGATGCATATAGGTTTGAGAGGGTTTCCTAGGTCTCAAAAATATATGTTTGGGAAGCTACAGGTGATTGGGAATCAGTAAAAGTCTAGTTGAGAAGGGTTGAGTGCGAAAGAAAGAAGACCTATAGATTGGGTGTTATTATCCATACATAGTTAATCTAAGTTTTCATTTTATATGATTAAAAAAACAACACTTGACCTCAAAATTCATTTAACATTAATAACCTTAGGCATATGACATCAAAGACAACTCTCACCTTACAAATCCTTCTTGACATCAATGATAGTACACAAACACATTTTATCAATGATAAATTTCAATAGTGTGGAGGTCATAACTTCCCTATTTCAATTCATTAAAAACATCACCATTCCTAATATATCCCATTATTCCATCCAATGATAGTTATAAAGTCCACATAAGGTGTGAATAACCCTTCAAGAAGTGTTGAGCATCTATTTATTCAATGTGCATATTGATATGGATTTGAAACTATCTCCATTCCTTGATAGTGGTCTTAAAAATGAAACATACTTACCTTAGTGGAAATTAAAAACACCTCAAGGTTTCCCATTCATTTCATAATTCCATTCTATGCCTACTAGGCCCTTTTACCTACAAATTAAGTAGGCTTCACCTATATGTTCCTCATCTTTCTACTTATCTACTCCTTGGAGGATTGAGATAGCTGAAGTAAGATCTCAAGTCATTTTAGAAAGATTTAAATCTTCTTTAATTATCCCTCTATATAAAAAATTAGACCTTTGAATTATCTTTCACCTAGAACTCATCTACCATGCATGACTAGGCCACTTAGACTAACTCGACAGACTAGTTATCTAGAATAAGTTAGAATAGATACCTATAGGTATATATATGAATAATTCCAGCCTTGGATGTGTATAATAAGTCCCAAATTCATACTTTACATGGTTTATAATCCTTTCTTAGGTCATGTACCCGATTTTCCACTTTAAACACTATAAATTGACAATTTTTTAGCTGTCTATATAGCCTCCACACAATCAAGTAACATGGACATGGCCTCCTCAAATTTGACAACATGTTCCATGTGTTTGTCTAGTGATTCATATTTTTTTGGATGCATTTTTCATCAAATATCTCTATTTGAATCTCTATTAGGGTTTTAGAGTGGTTTAAGAGTGCTTAAGACTCTTAGCAATGGTTCATAGAGGTTAGGGACCAAACCTCTAAACCAATTACACTTGATCCATGTTGATATACCCTCTACTTCTCCTAAAGTGCTTAGATCAATATAAAAAGTATTTATATAATTAAGAGAATTTAAAAATTCTCCTCAGGTGGTAGGCATGTTTTTTGAGTAGTGTGAGGGTGTCTGTAGACCAAAAGGGTTAACTGTATGAACTTTCCTAGAACTGAAAGTGATCAAAATGTCTTTAATCATCATGATAGCTTCTCCCATAAAATTTTTAGGTGCCCTTTCTCCTCAAATGGCTCTTTACTTCACCTTCCAATGACATATTTCTAATGAACTTGTTAGACCAGTCTATCTACACACATAAAACCCTAAATTTTTCACTTACCCTAAGGTTTTGAGGCACTTATACCTTGTCTTCAATTTGAATAACACCTTAGATGTCTCATGGAATGGAATTATTGTCTAAATTAGGCCATTTAGCTTTTTTTATTTGCATACAACTCCTAATTTGGACATCTAATTCCATCTGCATATAGACCAACCATGGAGGTCTCTAAAAATGACTTATAGAGGGTCATTTATAAGCTTCAAGACTTATTCTTCCTCTTTAACTTTGTAATGCATAAAAACACTCCTCACTTCTTTGGTTTTTAGATCAAACTAGTATTCCTAGTCCTATTCTATAAAGTTTGATGATTGAACATGCCAAAAAATATGTAATTATGATTATAATTAAACTTGAGGATAACTTAAAGATCATTTCAAGGTCAAACAATTTCATCTGAATGTGTTTTGGAGTAAGAATCCACCATCAGGTAGTTTTGGGGGTTTAGACAAGGTTAAGGACATCCAAAATCTTAATTATTTTTCATAGTGTATGAACATCCAAACTAAAACTAACCTTTCATGAACCTATAGTTAATTTACCCCTTAATATTCTCTCAATATCTTGGGGTCCCATGTAGAGGGTGTGTGGAGAGAAGCATTGAAATGTGACATTTAGGGTTTTCACTAGCTAATTTCAATAGATTATTTTCTTAAGGACCATTCTTACAAGTTATCCCTTAAATTCTTATCATTCCTTCATGGATTCCTACACCATAGGGAGATGTAAATTTCAATGAATTCCCTAGGCTTGAGACTCTCAATGGTAAAGTTTATGAACACTTGAAGTTGCACTTCAAGCTAGTTGTGTTGGGGTTTTATAGCTTGAGAAGGGTTTTGAAACCATTCAGACCTTTTCCTTATTTAATTTGACTCGAAACCATATTATCATGGCATGAAACACATTTTCACACCTTTCATGGCCATCAACCTTGTTATAAGGACTTGGGGAAGCTTTTATATGGTTGTAGGGTATATGAATAAGCTTCATGTCAGTCTACATTAGCCAATTCTCAAGGCAATCTCACTATAACTCTATATTTTTATCCCTTTATATGTTGTATTAATTCCTCCATCATTATATTTCACTACTTTAGAACCATCTATGGATTTTAACATGCCTGCAAGCCCTTCAAAACTAAGAATTCACTCACCTAGTGCAAAAATTGACTATCACAAAATGGGCTAGGTATAAAATAAAATAGTGGGTATACCCATTATTTTTTGGCCAAAATGGAAGAATGGGTATATTTATCAACTCATAATGACCATTATTACTAATTTTTAAGTCTTATTTATAACTATATAGGCCCCAAATAACCATTATATTCTGACTATTTATAGGTTGCTTGCAACTCTGAGTAGTTAATAGCATGAGGGTTCTCATGGATTTTGTCCTTTATTTATTAAGATGGTCATGGTTATAGGGGGTTAATATTATTTATCAGGTATATATATCCTTTTATATAACCATTACTAACATCTTTTCTTTTGCATATATTACCTTTCTTAAGCTTAGTGTTAATGCCCAGTTGGGCCTATTTGGCCTCAATTCTATGTTTGATGTTCTCTTTCCCTTTAGATGGAGTGATAAATGAGAATTTTCCTCTTACTCAAATTTAATATTACCTCTCCTTGTATTAATTTTTCCTCTTAAAATAATCAATATGTGCTTACTCATATGTATCAATAACGTTGTAGGCATTCACTCACATATGTTGACTATCTCTAAGGATTTGTGAGATGAGTTCCTGAGGGAGTAGAGTATTTTAATCCATTTAAAACCTCTAGTGATATTATCCAACATTATACTCTATCCCTTTAGGGTGTTAAATCTTTATATCATTCCATTTCCTATTCCTATGAGTGGTTCACATAGTGCCCTTGATAATCCTTACACATTATGCTCAAGATGGTTTCTTATAGGTGATAATTGGCTTCTCAACAAGATGTATGACCCATATAGACCTTTCCTCCATGAGATAATTATTTTTGAGATTTAAAATGGGTATCTAGGTCTATTTACATGGTTTAGACTTGGGAGGGATGGTGGATGAGTTGATGAGGATGATTATGGAGTGGTTTGGGGTTGGAATATGAAAGATAGTGTTAAAACATAGTGTGAATGGTAGTAAAAACAACATAAAATAATAGAGGTATGGATATGTCATGAATTTGAGTATGAGAATCATTACAAGGTAAACCACATGCACTTTAAATACCCTAATACACATACCTATCCAATCATGACACTTTGGAGACTAGGAAAATGTATATGTAGTTATAAATGAAACCTATGAATCTCTCAAAAACCTTAATGTTGGCTAAGAAACCTTAACCTTTGCTAAATTGATTGTGTGAGCTATGGAGGTAATGAGGGTAGTTTTTAGGTCTATGATGGTATCATGGAGGTTAATAGGCATGCTCCCAATGATATGATGATGACACATTATGACTGCAACACCTCAATTCACACTCTTGATTGTGTTTGAAGATTCTAAGGGCACCATTGAACAACCTACAATGCTCTTACACAATAGACCTCAAATGCATATGGGCCATTTATTTAAAGACACCTTGATAAGAAAAAAGAGGAAAATATGAAAATAGAACCTAAGAAAAGAGGTATGATTAATCTTGAATCACTCCACCAATCTTATATCATTGTAAACTCCTTTTGATAAGAGCCTTTAACACTTGACCCACTACCCAAATCTGCCTACAGACTATAAAATCTCCCAGTATATAGGTTTTTTGGTTCCACAAGTTCACACTATTATAGTTATAACCACTAAGGTGTTGGGGGGGTGGGGGGTGGGGGGGGGTTAACCATTATTATTACTCTAATTTCAATTCCATATATCATTCATTAATCAAATAAATAGATCTAGAGAATGGCAATACACAAATAATCATTTATATGAACAAGAACTAGAAACATAACACATGGACACAAGATCTATGTGGAAAACCATCATGGTGAATAAAACCAACTAATTCATATCTTTTACTATATTCATATAATAAATTAATCAAACTTTTAGTGAGGCACCAACCTCATAAGGAACACCAACCCCTCACTAGTCAAGCATTAACCCGACTAGTCCTTTAACAAGCACCAACATGCAAGGAGGATCCAACCCCTTAGGTAAATTAGCACCAAATCAGATACCTTGAATACTTAATAACTTTATAAAAATAAATTATCACTCAATTTAATATGACCTACTTCTTTTTCTCTTCTCACTCTTCTATCTTTCTTAAATAACCTATTAGGCCTTATCACTCAACTAGCCCTTTCTTTTGAAGAATTAGGTCAAATGACCTTGTTCATCACCTATAAAAAAATATTTATATATTCATGGAATATTTGGCACACTTATTTTATTATATTCAATTTATTTACCTAGTTTCCAATAACTATATATCATTCACTCATATGCTCAATATTTTAACTGGTCGAATTAGGCCTATTAAGCCATCTCTTTATACTTGACTAATGATCTTACCCATCTTCGTCAGCCAAGAACCTCAAAAAAATTGGATAAAATTTGGATTATATACAAAAAAAAATTCATAAGTGTAAAAACCATTACATAGGTTTTTCATTACCCTTAAGGGCCAAAACCACCATTAGGCCTAATAGAAACCTAATGCAATTAGGCCTTATCTAAGCACACATTTCACTTAAGAATTATTAGAAACTATTGAGCCTAAAAAAATGAATGAAACACTAAAAAAAATATTAAATTATACCCCTAATGATATTACCTTATTTACCCAACACCATTTATCTCATTTTACTCTTTGAACTACATAATTAGGTCTACTCGCCATTAGGCCTTCTTACTTCCACAAAGTTTGTCTTACAAATATCAATCATACACTTAACTTTGACACCTAACCATACTAAAAAATAAAATTTATATAGTATCCACTAAATAATATTAAACATCATGTTTATTATAATTCATCAAATATGGAAAAATACCTTTAACTAATCAACTTCATATACTCACTTAGAACTGCACATAGGCTTTAAGAACCTAGTCAAAATCCTTTGAATTTTAAAACATTCATAGAATTTTATCATCAATGATTTTTTTTTAAAATAAAACTATGAGACCACAATAAAAAAATAATGTGCATTGGATTCATCAAATCCAATCAAAAATACTTAGGAACAACATTCTCACTCATACATAGAAAACTACTTGTAGCACCAAAAACATAGTCAAGAAGATCAAGTATTAGAACACATATTGGAATAATTTTAAGACATTAAAATAGGTTTAAATTAAAATTAATAAGAATTATATAATATTTTAAAAAATATATTACATGGTTACATATCAATAGTGGTCTTACAGACCAATCTCACATCTTCACTCGACATAGACTTCACTGTGTTAGATAGACCACATTGAGAACAAATTTTAATATGTTTGTGTGCATAAAAAAATTATAAAATTTTTGGATATGAGGAATAGTTATTTAATAATTACCCCATGTATTTGGATCCATCCCTAATCCTTTGTAACTAATCCCTAATATCTTTCTCAATATTGCCTAGTATTCTCATTATCTTACTCATTAGGCCCTTTTAGTGATAGGACAAATTCTAATACTAGTTTATAAAATTATAGATTATTAAATTTCTCAAAAAATTCACATGATCATAAACTATAATTCTCACACATCATCCTCCATACATTTTCATTCTTTGACTTAGTCAACTCTACCTGCTGCATCAAATTTTTGAGAAATAAGGGGTTTCTTGTAGATTCTACTCACTCTTATGACAAAAAAACCACTTGGAGGAACCTAGAAGATTATTTTAAATTTTAGAAACATAAAAGTATTTGAAAAAATCATTCTAATCCATAACCAATAATATATTTCGTATCAGTTCATTATGAGGGTCTTATGAGGGTTTTGACTAGTTTATATACTTAGTAATCATTCATAAAGGATTTCCCCTCAAATCCAAAACAAATACTAATAAATTAAAGCTATGTAACTTAACCAAATTCCATGAACTAATCAATATCTCATCTAAAGGTTTCATGTGCCAATGTGCATAAGAAATTCCTTCTTAGGTTTGTAGTACCCCATTATTTGCACATAGAGGATCTTAACACCAATTTTCATTCTTTCTCCTTTAGGATATTACCTTAAACTTGGTAAAAAACACTTAATAAAATTATCACACCTTTTTAAATTCTCTTAATATATTTTTAACCATGGTAAATTGACTTGACCCATCATTAGGGTAATTAAGTCTCTTTGTTCACTAGATCTTGAATTGCTAGTCATACTTAAACCATGATCATACCTTGAATCCTCCTTTAATATTATCAATAACTCATACACATTTAAAATGAACTGATATCATTCTCACATAATATCAAACTTATTCACTCAAGTCTCATATGACTACTTACCTCATCATGTTATCAATCCATTGCCTCCTTACTAGGTCTCTTACGTACATGTCCTAAGAACTCAACATCAAGAAAAATAATGGAAACTCATAATGAAATAAATGACACCTTTATGGAATTAATTAAAACTTAATTAATTCTTTATAATTTTTTTTTAACAATCTCTCCCTTTGTCATTGATGGCAACCACTCATTGATGGCACCCACTCAGAGAAGCTTCTCTTTTTGGGATACATCTCCTCAAAGTAGATCAATATCCACCTTTGACATTAATGACAAAGTTTTATCTGTAAAAAAACTTCATGATACATAAATGAAATATTATATCAACAAGTTCCCCCTAACTCATTTCATACCTTAGACATCTTCTTATTGATAAACTGATATGACTCCCCCTTAGACCTCATAGCTTGTGCACTTATTTCCTACTCTTTGGAGATAAATTATCTCCTTATTATCTCTCCCTAAGATTCTTAACTTGATAGTCACTAAAGGAATAGGAATAAAACCTAATTCCTATCTCAAATGTTCAAAAGTAGACTATCTTGAAGATATCTACAATTTGATCCTTGGTAGATATGTTCAAATTATAGATAAGATATCTACAATTTGATCCTTGGTAGACACAAATTCAAGACTAATACTTTATTCACTCACTCTTTATCTTAATAAATGATACTTAATATGGATTTAATTTGTCTTTGAAAGCATGAAATTATTATTTGAAACACTAATGGCACTATTATTATCACAAAATACAGGAATAGGACCATCAAACTCCACCTTATATCTCTCAAGGTTTGTCTCATCCATAACACTTGAGTACAACATGAAACTACTAAAATATACTTAGTTTCACAAGCATATAAATCCACTAATGTTTATTTCTTGTTTAACTATGAGACTAGGCACTTACCTAAGAAGGAGGATCATCTACTAGTGTTCTTTCTGTCATCTAGACTCCCATCCCAATCTACATATGTATAAACTACTAGATCAAAATTATTTATCCTTGGGTACCATATACCATAATCCATAGTTTATTTGAGATACCTAAGTATTCTCTTGATTTTTGGTAGATTAATTTGCTTAGGATCTACTTAAAATATTCCCCTAAGACCTACTACTTTCATGATGTCAAAACTAGAGGTAGTAGTATTAAAAAACTCCCAATCATGGATCTATATTATGTCTAATTGGCCTTTGAGGATTCAACCTCTTTTATTAACTTTAAAATCTTACAGCCTTAAATATTACATTTCAAACTTTTTTAATCATTTATTTTATATACTTGACCTGTGAAATGAACATACCTCTTTTAGATTACTAATTTGAAGTCCAAGAAGGAAGGATAATTATCCAATCATAGAAATTTAAAATTCTAACTTCATCACCTATACAAAATCCTTGGTCATGTTCTCATTTATTCCACCAAAGATGATATCATCCACATAGACTACCGCTATCAACTGATGATCATTTTTAATATAGATATATAGGTTACTATCTATAACTCCTCTCTTAAAACCTTGGTTTAACAAGTACTTATCTAGTCTAGCATACCAAGCTCTACGAGATTCTTTTAGAATATAAAGGGAATTATTCAACCTACATACATATTCCTTATTATTAGTCAATAAAAAACCCTTAGGTTGTTCAATTTTTACTTCTTCTTCTATGTTTCCATTTAGGAGATTTGACTTTTATTTGAAACTTGCATAGGCAATAAACATCGTAATGGATTCTAACCTTGCAATAAGAACAATTGTTTCCTCAAATTCCACTCCTTTTACTTTAGCATATCCTTTCCACACAATTATATCCTTATTTATAATGACCTCTCCATTCTAATTTAACTTGATCCTAAATACTTGTTTTGTACCAATGCTATTTTTTTCTTTAGGCCTAGATAATAACTCCCAAGATTCATTCTTCTCAATTTCACTTAACTCCTCCTTCATTGAATCTAACCAAAACATATCTTAACTTACTTTTACATATATTTTAGTGTAAAATTTTTCAAGTAAGGTAGTATTTTCTTGATTAGTATTACTTACCATTCTTATCTTTTTTTGTATACATGCAATTTTATTCCCAATGATATGAGATTTAAGATGATACTTTTGAATCTACCTAGAAGGACATTTTGATTCCTTTCTTTCCTCAATTTATTCTTCATCCTCATATATATCTATTGTTCCTTCATCATTCTTTGACTGAGAATATGATTTCTTTATTTCTTCAACCTCCACATTTGTGATCTCCACTTTCTTTTAAAACCTCTTGTTATAACATCTATAATCAACACTTGCTAATGAATATCCTAAGAAAATACCTTCATCAGACTTTGATTCAAACATGCCTAAGTCTTCATCATCTCTCTTGATATGGCATTTACTCCCAATGACCTTAAAATGTTCAACACTTGTAGGTTTTCCATTCCATAATTCATATGGAGTATTATCACCATTGATCCTTATCTGGCCTCTATTCAAAGTGTAAACTATAGTACTCATAGCCTCTCTCTAGTATCTATTAAATAAATTGGACTCATTTAACATGGTCCTTTCCATTTCTTGAATTTTTATGTTCTTTATTTCTAACACCCCATTTTGTTAAGGCGTTCTAGTATCTAAGAACTATCTTCTTAATCCATTGACTTCACAAAATTCATCAAACTAATTTTAACAGAATTATCCTCCTTTGTCAAACCTAAGACACTTTATCTTCACATTCATCTCATTTTCAACCAAATCTTTGAAGGTTTTGAACTTACATAGAAATTTTGACTTATCCTTTAAGAATGCTACCTAGGTCATTCTTGTGAAGTCACCTATAAGAAACATGAATTAGTTATCACCTTGAATACTATAAATCCTTATAAGACTACATAGATCAGTATTAATTAGTTTTAAAGGTATAGTATTATAATATTATTTAAACTCGAATCTTCTCCTATTTTTCTTACCATGTTGACATGACTTGCAAAGAGCATTTGTAGGTTTAGAAAATTTGGGAATATTCTTCATAGATCCTTTGAATATAATCTTGAATAGATATTCAAAGTTCATATGACCTAACCTCCTATTCCAAATCCAACTTTCATTTACCTTGCTCATGAATCACTTCTCTTTTATGATCTAATTTAGTACATAAATATTGTTCTCAATTTTCTTAGATTTATCAATTAACCTTATCAGTTTTTCACTCATTTTCTCACATCTTTTATCATGAAACATTAGGGTATGTCCTCAAGTGAACATTTGACTAACACTCAACAAGTTTTATTTCAAGCCATCTATATATAAATTTTTTTCTATTTTGGTCTTCCCATTATCCAAGATCAAATCACCTTTACCAAATATATTAGGGAATGTGTTATCTCCAAACCTTACTGAACCTATATAATTCTTATTCAAAGTGATGCATTTGATTTTATCTACTGTCATGTGACTTGAATAGCCATTTTATATGTACCACTTCAAGTCTTCATTCTAAGTATGAAAGACAATTTAGACTATCATACATTCTTCTCCTCTAGATTCATACTCCTCTTTTAATTTACCCATAGGTTATACTTTCTTGATCCATTACTTAGTGTCATGAATCCATATATTTTCAATATGAATAGTTTTCATTATATATCTCGTCTTACATTCTCTTGCAATGTGTCCTCTTATGTTGTAGTTATAACACAATATTATACTTCTCCATCTATAGTTAATAGCTCTATGACAAAATTTGTCACAAGATAAATAATAAATAATGAAGGAATCCACATACTATGATTGTTTAACCTTATTTGTCTTCTAATGATCATAGGATGATACACCACTATCGTTGATATTATTTTATGGATCAAGAATCTTCTTAGCTTATTGATGATTGAATTTAAACTTGAATACTTCTATATAGGTCTTAATTCTACCATCTTTATCACTTCTTGACTGATCAGTATCTTTTGGAAACTAACTCCTTTTAAAATATTTTTGTTCTTCTCTAAAGATAAGGTCTATCATATCATAAAAGGATATTTGGCTATCCAAAATATTTTTAATCTTTCCATTCCTCTCTTCATACTTCTGATAAGTCTTTATCTTAATTGCATCTTACTTGTGCCACTATAGTCTTTACTTTCATTCTAAGTTGGGTGAATTCTTCCATATTATTCTTATCTTTTGAACAACATTTATAAAAAATTCAATGACTATGGATATATACTCATTGAAATCATAGAAAACACTTTCATTATCACAATCCATACTTGTGCTCGAAATATCTCCCTTAGACGATGAGGTCTGCACAAGGGACTAGGATCTGTTACAAATTATTAGATGTATAACATAAAAGAGGGGGGGTGAATCAATGTGAAAAATATAATTTAAATTCCATATATCATTCATTAATCAAACAAATATATCTATAGATATGGTAATGCACAAAAAAACATTCATATAAATAAGAAGTGGAAACATAACACATGAACATAATATCTATGTGGGAAACCCACATAGATAATAAAAACCTACTGATGCATATCTTTTAATATATTCCTACAATTATTTAATCAAATTTTTAGTGACCCACCAACCTCACAATGATCACCAACCCCTCACTAGTCAAGCACCAACCCAACTAGTCCTTTAGCAAGCACCAACTTGCAAAGAGACTCCAACCCCCTAGGTAACTTAGCATCAAATTAGATACTTTGAATATTTGATCACCTTATAACACATGTTTCTCATTGAAATTAATATTATCTCCTTATTTTTATCTTCTCACTCTTTTATCTTTCTCAAATAGCCTAATTGGCCTTCTCACTCAACTAACCCTTTCTTTGGCAAAATTAGGTCAAATGACCCTTCTCATCACCTATAGAAACAAAATTATATTTGCATGGAATATTCATAATAACTCTCTTATTATATTCAATCCCTTTACCTTGTTTCAAAAAACTCTATATCATTCACTCATATGCTCAATATTCTAACTAGTCAAACTAGGCCTAGTAGGCCTTCTCTTTATAATTGACTCTTTCTCTTACCGATCTTGGTCGACAAAGAACCTCAACACACTTTTATCACATTTATAATAGATAAAAAAACTTGTTTCATAAGTTTAATGACCATTACATAGTTTTTTAATTACCATTAAGGACCAAAACTACCATTAGACCTAATAAAGACCTAATGCAAATAAGCCTTCTCTAAGCATGCATTTCACTTAGGCCTTATTAGAAAACATTTAGCCTTAAAAAAATAGATAAAACACTTCAAAAAAACTTATATTAGAAAATTTATAATATTATATTGTTTTCCCAATAATTTTCTCATTTCACTCTTTGAAACATTCAATTAGGTCTACCCGCCATTAAGCCTTCTTACTACCAGAAAGTCTATCTCATAAATTTGAATATTACACTCAACTTTTCCACATAAAAATAATAAAAAATCATATGGATATAATATCTATGACTTCATATTCAACATAATTTTTATTATAATTCATCAAACATGGTAAAATACCTCTAACTGATCAACTTTGTATACTCACTCAAAACTGTACACAAGCCTTAAGAACCTAGTCAAAATCCTTTGACTTATCACATTTTATTAGAAGTTTATCATGCATGAAAATGTGTTAAAATGAACCTATGAGACATAAATAAAAAATTCTTGTTCATTTTATTCATCAACTCCAATAGAAAATACTTAGGAACAACATTATCACTCATATACAAAAAATAGCCTATAGCACCAAAAACACAGTCAAGAAGATCAAGTATTAGAACACCTATGGGAAAAATTTTATGATCTTAAAATGGGATTAAATGAATATTCATAATCCATATAGAATATTTGAAAATAAATATTACATTTTTAAATATCAATATTGGTCTTAAAAATTAATCTCACATCTTCACGCTACACAAACTTCATTATGTTAAATAAACCACTTTAAGAACAACTTTTAGTATGTTTATGTGCATATCACCAAAACTTATAAAAAAAAGGAGATATGAGTAATATGTATTGAATAATTACCCCATGCATTTTAATCCATCCCCAATCCTCTACAAATAATCTCTAATCTCTTTCTCACTACTTCCTATTTTCCTCATTATCATGTTCATTAGGCCCTTTTAGAGATAGGCCAAATCCCATGACCAGTTTATCATATTTTAGGTCTTAAAATTACTCATAAACTTACATGATCATAAAATATAAGTCTCACTATAGACACTATCAAACCACACACCATGGTTCTATATGTCTAACTCACCCTTAGACCACCTTGGGACCCCTAGGGACCACTTCACAACCTTTTAACTACAAACCTAAGTCAAACTAACTAACAAGCTAAATAAATAGATAACTAAATTTGACCAACTTAACCTTTGACTTATCAACTTCTAATGGTCACCCTAGCCACTGATGGTTAAGATCAACTACTGATAGTCAGTTTTAACCACATGAACAATTAAACTCTAGCACTAACTACAACATGATTTTTTATATTTAGCTTATCTAATTTGTGTACAAAATCAATTCATGTTGAAGATAAATTTAGACACCCTATGAAAAATATTATTTAACCTATTGCTCCATCTCTCACTTATTTTTATACAAAGAGAGGAGGAGGAGGTGAAAAAGAGGGGGAATCAGGAGTAATAATCATTAGAGAGAATCAATAATTATCAAAGATTCTTATATCAGAACTTCTTTTGCAAGTCTTCTTCTGATGAATATAGGAAATATTCTAGTGATTATGATGAATATCTAAAGTTTTGATGCTCATTAATCACAACCAAGACACCATTACTTATCTAGAATTGCTTTAGACTCCACCAACAAGTTTTTTAACCAACTACCTCCACATTCTTTAGGCCATTAAGTGAAGTATCTATCTTTTATCAGATTCAATAATTAGTTTCTCTATTTTATCTTCCATCCCACCTTCTAGAATCCATTTTATAACCTCATTAACTAGCTTCTTGAACTGGACCAAAACCCATAGTAACCACCAATGGTCACCCTGACCATCGATGGCCTATCCATAACCATCAATGGTTACCTAACTATCAACAATCACCAAACCATCGATGATTTCACCCCAATCATTGAGGTCACTATCTGACAGTTCTAATAGTATGCTAATTTAACCTATCAAACCCCAACCAAAATCCACTTTCTAACCTTCTACTTGAGAATTTAATATTTCCCCATTTTTTGAAACATGTCTAATCTATTTAACATTAATATTCAATCATTTATTACAATAACTAGTTAGATCTATCTCTTTCAAGCACTTTTTGTATTTTATTTGGGTATCTTCTATTATTTATGCAAGTAATTTATCTTCAATTTTCATAACTTAATTATTCAAAAGTGTGGATTGACATCCCCAAGGAAGCTTATGCTTATTGAATCTAGCTTTCTAGGCAATCCACCCTATTATCTAACTAATCAACCATTTATTTACTTACTTTCTTAGTTGTTACCTAGTTAAAATCATTTCTTTGGTGATTTATATCTAACTAATCAACCATTTATTTAGTGAACTCTCTACACTCCATTTGGTTATCTAAGATTTTAACTTAAGAGAGGATGGTTAGTATGGTGTTAGTTTCAAAATGAAAACAATATGAAAGAAACACACTAACTAGCATAACATTTCTAGGCCTAGACACTAGGGAGAGTTTAGTTAACAAAAATGAATAAAACACAAAAATAAAATTCAAACTAAACTCTCTTTTACCTTCCTTTGATGCTCCAAAATTCTATTTATAGTGGCTTGCTCATCTTGTGCTCATGAAGTCTTCATCAAAGGAAGCTTGGCTACCTCCATCTCTCCTTGGCACCTTTAGCTTGTGGCTTAGCTTGGTTTAGAATCAATTTGGCATGGTAAAACTAATTTAAATGGATTTTTAAATCATTTATGTATTATAAATTTGAATTATCAAGACTTAAAATTCATATGGTAAGGACTCATATTTATATATTTTTGAGAATGTCTAGAATCAACCTGAACCATCCATCCTACGATTGAGATGTGTGGTTGAAGATTAATTAAATTTTTAGAATTAAGATTATAATTATCCTCATCATAAAATTGGAAGAAGTGGTAATTAATAGGTGTGGAGGGCTTTGATGAGGCATGGGAGGCATGAATCCTGATATTTATGGTATTTATGGCATGGGGATGTCTTCCCAAGAAATGAGGTCACTTGATGATGTATATATTCAACATTCATTTATAAAAAAAATTATTCAATAAGTTTCCATGGAATTCTTTATTATTCCTTGATTTGGATTAATTAGCTCTTAAGCATGATCAAGCACTTTGTGCATAGATTACTTAAATTGATTAGAATGCATTGTTATTGGTCCAAATTTTGACTGGATTACAATTAGAAGGTAATTTTAGATGTGTTTGATCTATTATCCCATTTAGGATGTTACCAAAAACAAATAATGAAGGAATGTGTCTCATGTAATAGATTTTATAGGGAAGAGAAATTCAGAGCATCTAAGTGCAAAATTGGCATTTTGACTTAGAATGATTTGATCAAAGTTAGCTAGCCCATAAATTACATTTCCCTATTTAATGATACTTTAGACAAAATTTTCACTTGAATATGTTAGTTTCACATCATTTATCATGTTTAAGTGTTTTTAGGCAAAATTATGCATTTTAGGTGGAAATTGGTCAAAAGCCTAGTTGGAGGTTATTTGTGGCTAGATTTAGGTGTCAATAGTTTGCCCCTATTTGGGAAGGCATTGCAAGCTATAAGCATAGTAACATATTCTAAAAGAATGAAAAATTCCTACATTCCTACAACTATAATGATGATAAACTAGCTATATGATGCCCCCTCAAGGGAATAGTTGGCACAAGTAAGCTGACAAACGATCCCTCAAAAAGAAAGAAGTGAAATGAGGGGACCAAAGAAAGGAAAGATGATGGGATGAAAACACATTGATATTGAAAAAGTAGTCAAAGTAATTAAGAATGTAAGTGGGATGGTTTACAATGGTTTTCCCAAAGTTAGTTCTAAACATTGTACCCTAATAATGGCAATGTGGTATGATAACATAATGATTTACCCAAAGATGGTTATAATCATTGAGAAGATTGAGATAATTGAGTTAGGATAGAAAAATAAGATAAAAACATGCCCCTATATGGGTAGAAAAATTAAATTAGTAACAACATAATGATTTACCCAAAGGTGGTTATAATCATTAAGAAATACAGGTGGGATAGTGTGTAATGAGTTTCCCATAGGTAGTTATAATAATTGGACCTCGATTGTGGAAAACATGATAAAATTGGCTGAGGATGATGATAACTTAACATATAGGTTAGTGATGAATTAGAACAACCTAATAGTAGGGAAATGCTCATCTGAACTAATAAAGTTTGAAATTCTTTCATGGTTAATTACTCTATTTGGGATATGATTGGGATTGAATAGGGATGTTGGTACTGAAGAGATGTCACCATTGCTAAATAGACTTCTTGAAGTTGAGGTTTGTTATATCACATGTCAATAGGCATCATGGTATAACATCATGAGGACTTGGTTGAAATATGCATCAGGACTGACTCTCATAATCCAATACTCAATCGAAAACAATGCACCAATGATATAAACCATGATGACAATGTAAACATATGAATATGTATGAATTCAAATATAAGTATGGGCAATGAATCATCTAATGAACACACATAAACTAAATCAAGATAAAAGTAAAGAAATAGGCACACAAAAAAAACAACAAAGAAACAAACACTCAAAAGAAACCATATGAATAGTACCCCTAGAAAATAGGCATCAACTTTAACAAATGAATAAAATGGGGGAAATAAAAGAAAAGAAAGGGGATGGTTGAGTTGTCTCCATATGTAGTAGGCAAGTGGGCACTACCTACATAGTTTTATGGATGTAATATCCAATAAAAAACTTTAGGCCAAATATAGTTCTCTAAGGGAATGGAAAGAATGTGATAACTGATGAAAAAAATAGAATGGATGTGAGAGAAGAAATGGAATGGTCTTAAAAATGGTAAGTGAATGAGAGAAAAAAGGCCAAAAAGGATGTAGAAACTAAATTATAAGTGATTTATTTGTAACTTAGTAAGGGTTTCCAAAATTCTTAAGGCAAAGAAGTGGTCAATGTTTTTGTTCTTTTTTAATGATTTTTCAAATGTTTTTGGAATTGTTTTGGAGTGTCTCAACTCAATCAAGAATGATGAGACACTAAATGGTTCATGATCACAAAATGATGAGAGAATTTAAACTAAGGTTATTCATAAAATGGTGAGAGTGGGTCTTAGGTTTCTCACAAAATGATGAGAGCGTAGCTTAGGTTTCTCAAAAAATGGTGAGAGCATAGCTTAGGTTACTCACAAAATGGTAAGAACATTCAAACTTAGATTTATCACAAAATGGTGAGAGCACTCAAACTTAGGATGCTTAGAAAATGGAAATATCATTCAAACTTAGGTTGCTCACAAAAATGGAGAGAGTGTGGCTTAGGTTGCTCATAAAATGGTGAGAGAATGGCTTAGGTTGCTCATAAAATGGTGAGAGCATTCAAACCTAGGTTGTTCACAAAATGGTGAGAGCATGGCTTAGGGTGACTGAGCTAACCTAAATAAGTATCGAGCATTACCTACATAGTCCTAGATTAGGACCTCAAGTCACTATAGTTACACCTTTACAAAAAAAGAATTTGACTAGTGTAGTAGTCAATTAAAACAAAATAGGCACAGTTGGTAAAAAGGCATAATATGACATAAGAAGTGGCAAGTTGGTATGTCAAGGCTTAATAAATAAATGTTGCCCCTATTATGCCAATATGTAGTTATAATTAGGACACAACAACATATATCAATGGTGCTAAGTTTTCCAAACATGGTTATAATTAATAATTAGACCAATAATAAGAAAGAAATAACAAATGAAGGATGCAACTACCAAAACTTCTACCATATTACTCCAATATATGAGCTCTATCTAAAGTACATGAACTAACTAATGAAACTTATTAGATACCTTGATGCTAAAAATACCTAACAAATGGAAAAATCCAAGGTCAAATGGGCTAGGATTTAGAACACACGGGGCTGATAGGTTAGAAGTAGAAAGTGGATATGGTTAAGAGGATGGATAAGGATGATATTTGTATAAATAAGAATAGTGATAAAATGGCATAAATAAAATGATTCTTATAAGTAATACACCTTAGCACTCAATCATAGTACCACTTGAGATGAATAATACTCATCAACTTAGGAAGTTCATCTCTATCTGATGTGGTAAGCCTGTATGCTCTTGATCCATAATCTAAAATAATGATGAAAGGCCCTATCTAGTTTAGTTTGGATTTTCCTTTATGATTCTTCTCAGTCATGGTATTCTTTTGGTTTTATTTAATAACAATATCACTAAGTTCAAATGTTCTATAATTAACATGTCAATTATAGTGGCCTTTGAGTTAGTTCTGATATGCTTGAATATTGTTGATTGTGGTTGTGTGTTTCTTATCAAGTAGGTCTAGCTCTTGGTGGTGAGCTACTTAATAGCCATGATCATCTAGGACATGCTTGAAATAGATGTGTAGTAAAGGTAATTCAACCTCAATGGGAATGATGGATTTAGTACCATAAAAAAGTGAGTACGGAGTGGCTCCTATGGGGTTACAATGATTATTATGATATGCCCAAAGGGTAGGAAATATTTGTAGGTGCCAATCAAGACCAATATCATTGACATTCTTTTTGAGAATATTGATAATGGTTTTGTTGGATGCCTCAACTTGGCCATTACCTTGAGGGTAATATGTTATATAAAAATGTTGTGTGATGTATATTTAGTATATAGCTGATCTACACCCTTATGCTTGAATGATCCTCCATTATCAAATATAATGTCAGAGGGGATACCGTATCAACAAATTAGATGGTTGAAGATGAATTTTGAAATTTACTTTCTAGTCACATGAGGGGTATATATTCAAACCACTTAGTTAAATACTCAGTGGTGGTAAGGATATGTTTATGGTTGTTAGATGAAGTGGGGTTGATCTTCCCAATGAGGTCAAGTCCCCATGTAGAAAATGGCCATAGTGTCAACATCAGTCTTAGAGTTTTTATTAGGGCATGAATTAGATTATTATGCCATTGAAATTTGTCATACTTTTTAATATACAACGACATCTATATATATTATGTGCCAATAATAACTAGTATGCAAGAGCTTTTTGGATAGGAATACCCTGCTAAAATGAGCTCGACATACTCCTTTGTGTACTTCTTGTAATGTTAGTATAAACTCTACTAAATTTAAATAATGAAGCAAAGTTCCATCAAAATTGTGACAATAAAGGGTGGATCTATGTAGATTATAATGAGTGGAATGATGAATGAAGGATTTGGTTTGTTTTTGAGATAAGTTAGGTGGTATAACTTGGTCATGAAGGTAGTTATAAAGGTCTGAGTACCAAATAGAATTAAGACCAATAATCTCATTAATCATTGTAACATTTGAAGGTTAATGAGCTCATGATGAAAAATTCTTGATGAGCAACTGATACTCTCTAGCTTTATGTGTTTTTCACATTAGAGAGCCAATAGTAACCATGTCATCTATAGTTATATTACTATTCCTTGCTATGTGTTCAAACTAAATTTTGGCAATTTTTTGCTTAAGAGTGTTGACCATGGATATATATGGAACTAGCTTGTCATATTTGGCCTAAAAATGATCTGTGACTTGATTGATGATTAACTAATAATCACCATAAACTATGAGATGAGATATGTTCCAATGCACTACCTATTAAATTCTTACAACAAGTGCTTCATACTCAACCATGTTGTTTGTACAAGAAAAGCTATTTTTGAATGATTTAGGGATTAAATCCCACTCTGGTGTAATAAATAATAGGCCTACCCTCAATCCATGTTTAAAAAATAAACCATTAAAATACATATTCTGGGGTTGCTTCTCAAGGGGTGTGTCAATGATGGTCATTATGGATTCATTAGGAAATTGAAATATGAGTGGTTATGTCTCTGTGAGAGGTGATTTTGTAAGTTGATCTATAAGAACTTGTCCCTTAATTGCCTTATAATTGACATACTTTATATCAAACTTAATGAAAATAATGATCCATTTATCTATTATACCTTAAAAATTTGTTTTATATAGTAGATACTTGAGCAGATCCACTTTTTAAATGATCATGATTTTATTACTCAACATGTAATGGCATAGTTTCTAAGTTGCAAAGACCATGGCCAAACAAAATTTTTCAAATAGATACATAATTATGTTCATATGTGACCAAGGTATAACTTAGGTAGTATAAAACATGCTCTTTTTCATTGTCATCATGTTGATCCAAGAGTGCCCCCAAAGCATGGTCAATAGCTGATAGGTATAACAAGAATGACTTTCCTAGCATAAGAGGTAATAAAATAGGTAGATTAACAAGATAGTATTTGAGTTGTTAAAAATCTATTTAGAAGTGATCATCCTAGTGAAATGCAACTCCCTTCTTTATAAGGTGTGTAAATGGATGACACTTGTTTTTTAATTGAGAGATGAAGCATTGGATTGATTGGATCTTACCCTGTAAACTACAGAGTTACTTTAAATTAGTTGGTGGTGACATCTCAATTATAGTATGGACTTTAGCTAGATTGACTTTAATACCTCTATGAGACATGATGAATCCAAGTAATTTTCCTAAACTTACATCGAACACACATTTATTTGGATTGATTCTAACTATTTACTCATTTAATCTTTCAAATATCTTACACATCGTTAATGAATGGTTGTCCTTGGTTTTGGATTTTCCTAATATGTCATCAACATAGTCTTCAATAATATCATGCACCATATCATGGAATATGATAGTAATGGCCCTTTTATATGTAGCTCCAACATTCTAAAGGCCAAATGGAATTACCTAATAACAAAATCCATCCATGAGTGAAATCATTTTATAACCTATCAGGGAGTCAATGATCATGTTGATATTAGGTAATGGAAAATCATCTTTAGGACAAGCTTTGTTGATGTTTCAAAAATTAGTGAAAACTTTGATCCATTCAAGATTTTTACTAATAGTTACCACAATAGATATCCATTCTAAGTAGTTAATAAATCAGATACATCTTGCTTCTAAGAGTTTTTCGAACTCTTTCTTTAACAATAAAGCAATGCAAGGATGCATCTTATGTAGCTTTTGTTTTACTAGTTTGGTGTTAGGATTAATCATAAGGTGGTGTAGAACTAAGGTGGGGTCTAAACCTATCATGTCAAAATAGGTCCATGTAAATATATCTACAAATTATCTCAACAAAGCTGTAAAGACTTCATGTTCCTCCTTAGTGAGGGATACACCTAATTTTATCCATTTTAGGTTTGATGGAGTCTTGATATTTACCTCTAATTTATCTTCAACTAGAAGGGTCAACCATCTTCTAAGATAGTAGGCAATGACTTGAACTATTTGATTATGTCAAGATTCTCTATTAGGACTTGCTCTTCAACTTCTCCTAAGCATGATGAATCTGAGTCCCCTAATGGGATATCTAGCCATGTGATAAAAATAGTAAAAAATACTTGAAGAATTTGATCAAATATTTGTTGTTTCTCAAATCTAAAATTGGATCCATAGACAAGTTCATCATTAGTGGGATCTTGGTCTAAATTCAAAGAAGAATGAACACCCCTATCTAATGGTGCCTAAAATAGGTTTTTACCACTATACTAGCCTTTATCTTTACTTTTTCCCTAGTTAAAAAGTGCCTTAAAGAGGTTTTCAATTTGGGACCTCAATGTTTTACTTATTTGTTTTTCTCTAAGGGTATTCACTTGCCCTCCAAAATAGGCTACAGGATCCAATGTAATTGAGAATCCTAATTTGTGTTCTACCAATGGAACTTTGTTTCTAAGGCCTAAGAAGTCATAGAATGCCTCATCATTTTAGAACTCATTAATCAAAATACTAGATTATTGTTGGGCCCAATCGATTAGTTGGTGATAATATAATGGAAATGGGTTGTGATGAATAGATAGGGTAAGGTTACAAATGACATTATTATCAAATAGGTTGGTTTCAGCTAGGTTATCAAAGTTGAGGCTATGATCAAACTCTGCTTCATTTTTGACATCATCAACACTAGTCATTGGTGATAGAGTTTTAATAAGATATGTGGGGTCACCCCTAGGTGGTTTAAATCTAATTATATAAGGTCTTTCATACTTAGTCATACAAATTGGCTCAATGGTTCCTTGTTGATTCAATTTGAGGCCTCTTCATTCATAATTATGATGCTTCTTGATCTTATTTGGAATAGGATACTTTGTACTTTTATAAAAATCATCTTGGTTGTTATTGTATAACCATGATTCATCCCCTTTAAGAGGGTCAAGTTCTAGGCTAGATGCTGGTACAAATGTGACAGGTCCCTTATCTTTGTTATTTCATTACCAATGCATATATGGAGTGACTTTAGGTCATCCAAAGGTTTTATATATTCTGAGGAAAATTAACAGTCTGAAATGTATCATGGGTCCAATACTCTCTTGGTCCATTATCTAAAATGGTGAAATTATTACAAACTTCAAGAGGTTGTATGTCGGAAAGGGGATCCAAGGTATTAGGATCTATGTAATTATCTAGTGAAGGATGAATAAGTATAGCCTTTCCTTTATCCTTCTTAGAAATTATATTCATGTCATACTGATTATTATAGATTTGAAATTTTACCTCAATATGTTTTTAGTGTTCATATGGGTGTAAATCTCTTGGAATATTCACTTCCATCCCTGAGTGGGGAAACTTGATACATTGGTGTAGCATTGATATGACTCCATCAATCTTATGCAACCAAGGCCTTATTAGAAGAATATTGTATGATAAATCAAGGTCAAGCATATGAAAAAGTTTATCATGAGTCAAAGGCCCAATGATAACTGGCAAACTAATGGTGCCTTGTGATTCTCTTTCCTGATTATCATAGGCTTTGATGGTTATCATTTATGGTTGGAGATCTACCATTATGTACCCAAGAAGCTTGATGAGCTTTAGAGACACTATGTTGAGGCTTTGATCCATTTTATATAAGGAGACATTTCACTTTATATAAACTTCTATTTATAATGGGTTATTATGGAGTAGGCCAAGGAAAGAAATATCGCTTTATTTGAATGTGACTTGTTGGGATAGAGTTATGTGTCTAACCAAAGCTTGAAATTTATTAGGGGATATGTCACTAACAATAGTGGATTAGGCAAAAACTTATTCAATATGTTCTTATGGATTATTGATATTCACAACAAATCTAAAATAGAAATTTGTGTTGGTGTCTTTTACAATTATTCCACAATATCAAACTTCTTGTCTTAGTTAGTAATGAATGGTTTATTTTGAGACTAAATGAGTGGTTGGATGATAGGCAAAGTGGTAAATGGTTGTGGGCCTAAGATAATAATATTTGAAATTTGATTTGTGATTAAAAAATTAGGATTAAATACTAGACCATTATTGCTAACATATGTTGGGAATGGTGTGGGACCAAATAGGATAAGTCTCAGTTGTCAGGGCACTCGTATGTGGTCACATGGCAAGGACAAGTTGTTGATATAAAATCCAAAGGGGGAAGTCCTAGTTTTATGGTTTTCTTGTATACACTTGTAGGTCAAAAAAGGATTATCCATGTAATTTGGATGAATGTTTTTATTTATCAATAGTCTAGGCTAATTAGTGATTGGTCTAGGATTAATGGAGATGGTATTAACATTACCCTTAGAAATATGACCTACAACCTTGTTGTAGTCATGTGAAAATGCATTATAGGTTTGTTGGTTATTACCATTCTAACTTTGGTTTTGTCCATTATTCTATCATTATGGGTTTTTCTATTGATTTTGTTAATTCTACTGATTCGGCCTTTGATTTTGATATTGTTGATTTTGCTGATACACTGGCCATTGTTGTTGTTGTAGTTGTTGATTATTTTGATGTTATTTATTATTATACTGGGGAAAGGGGTTTTGATAAATCCCAAAATTTTGATTAGAAGTGGAATCACCATTATCCAATGTTATCTCCCTATTATCTAACATATTCTCAATTAAATGCTTGATTTGGACACATATTCATAGATTATGCCCATTAACCTAATGATAGTCATAGAATTCATTTTCATGATACCAATTAGGATAAAGAATTCTTTGTGGCTAATGATTTGGTATAAGATAACTAATTAGATTAGTGATAGCAAGCTTAAAAAATACTGACTCAATAGGTTCTCTAAGGTCACTAAAGACATGATGTGTAGGCACGATTATCCTAGGAGGAGGGGTTTGTAATGGTAAAGGTTGTTGTACTTTTTGTGCAAGTCTTTGTTATTGAGATTGTGACATTGTTTGGAGAGATTTTTGGGTAGGAGTAAGTTGAAAAGGTGGTGCAGATGATGTTCAAACCATTTGGACATGATAGGATTTGATTACTCTATTTTTAATAACATTCCTATTGTAGTTGAATTACTTTGATTTTTCTTGGTTATTGGCCTATGATAATTGTGATGCTCATGCTGGAATGGGATGTTGATGTTGGTCATTTCATTAATTGGTACCTTGATTTTGATTTGTTGAATTAAGCTTGATGACTCCTTTATTGATGAGCACTTGCTCAATCAACAAGCCTTTGTTGATGATTTCTTTGAAATTATGTGCACATTGTAGTTTTAGATGATAAGTTATCTCACTATGCAAATTTTTGGTAAACACAATGTCTAATTGTTTATCTGGTAAACTATGAGTGAAATAGCTTGTAAGGGATCTCCATTACTGTAGATAACTTACAAAACTCTCACCAATTTTTTGTTTTGCTTACGTTAAGTCCACTAATGAAATATCATGCTCAAGATTATAAGAAAATTGTTCAACAAACTTATCAAAAAGATCATAAAAATCCATTACTAAATTTCTGGGCAACCCTAAAAACCACTCCAAGGCTTGTCTAGCTAAACTCCAAAACAAAAATAAAAGATATATGTCATTATATGCCATTGGTTGGCATGTGACAAAGAATTTATTGAAATGAGCCTTAGGGTCACCTTTCCCTTTGTATTTATCAAATTTTAATGGTTTTTATCCTAGAGGAAATGGTATCTACAAATACTCCATGTTGAATAGATAGAAACACATGTTGTCCAATTTGAACTTTTTAGTTTGTTTCCTAGCTTGAATGGTAGCAATTGCATCCTTCATCTATTACAATTCTTAGGAGAGGAAACTAGAAGTAACAGTGGTTTGAGGGATAATATTGGTTTGGATAGATGGTTGGGAGGTCACAAGTGGGACACTTTGACCATCATAAGATGGAAATACCTATTGGGGTATATTGGTTTGGTTGGGGAATGGACCAAGAATATGCATACGTGGATTAGGATGAAATTAAAATTACTCATTTGGTTGTGTGATATTCTAGTTTGGGTTGGCAATAAAGGTTTGACTTAGAGGATTTTGTGGTTTATATGGAGGGATATAACTATATTATACCTATTGTGGTTGAAAAGGGACATGCTACCAACTAATTGAACCTTGATGTTGAGTGGGAACTTGTGGACCAAGACCCTATCTCTAAATTTGTGGCACATTTTGAACCAATGATTATCTATTAGGTACTTGAAAAACATGGGGACCTCTTTATTGCATGAATCCCTATGGGGAAGTGAAAATAATATGTAGATTCAACATTTATCACTGACTAATATTTGCATATTGTTGACTAGTCATTACTTGGTTTTGGATTGGCATATTAGTCTGTGACTTAAGAGGTATGTTTATCATTACTTGGCAAGGTGGAACATTAGTTGCCCCTAATCTAGGTGGTAATGTATTTGTCTTTTGTAATGTTGATACACTAGATTGTGCCTACTATAGTGGAATAATACTCATTACTTGTTGAGGAGTAGGATTCATCACATTTTATCACCAATATATGACATTGGCCATTGTTTGATTATCTAATCTCATAGGTTGTACACTTGAGGGAGCAATTAGTTGAGATTAGGATGTAAAAACTCCTATCCCTTGGTATGATTATCTACTCATGGGATTAACTATAGGCACATGTTATTGGATATTTGTTTGTGTATTAGTACCACTTTGATCAGGATTGGATATTATTTGCACATTTTCCACTATGTTTGGCTCACTATTCTACATAGAAACCAATGACACTTCTTCAATAATTGGCATATGCATCAAGTTATCTATCAAAGTAGTTTGTACGAATGAGTCAAAACATAGATTCTCTTATCTAATTAACTCTATAAGCACTCTTGTTGAAGGAACTAGGTCAATAAGAGGCTTGCTCACCATGTTCAACTAATTGAAATTACATGCTAGATTCAGGTAGGTTTGATATGTTGTCTGCATTTGGTTAAAGTGATATTCCATGATGTTTTTACCTTGATTAAATATATTAGGTTCTTGATACGTTGTTCGGAATAGAGCCATAGGATTGCTAGAAGAAGCATGTTGATCATAAACGATATTGTGGGGCACTCTTACTAGACTTGGTAAATTTTCATTGGGGGAAGTCTATTGAAAACTTGGACCCTACCTCTATAGCTCTAACCAAAATCTCATCTTTATTCTCTAACAAATGTTTCTCAAATAGAAATGGATCATATGTGGAAGCCATATTAGTAAAATATGATTGTTGAAGAAGTGGATCATTCACAGTGGGTATTGTAGTTAGGTATTGTGTCATTTATTCTTGGTCTTATTCTGAGTAAGGTGGTGTGTTAACCAAATAGTTAGCCAAGGGATCTTGGTTTTATACCCCTAATTGTGTATTATAAGAGGGATAAGAATCCATCTCATAAGCAATATTATCTACATAGGGGTCTTGCACCATTTCTTCCTATGAAACTACTTTACTAATCCTTAGATTGTACATTAGTCCATTATAAGTGTAGGAATACATGTTAGGATCCATAGTCAATGCTTTGTGATAAAAGGTCAAAGAGTTTTTCAAACTCTAAAAAGAAAATGTCTAAAACAGATGATGTTCCAACTTGCTATAGATTTGTCAAAAGGATCAAAAGGTTTAGGAAAAGACTTATGAGGAGAAAAACTAACGTGATGTACCTAACATTGCACTATTCACAAAAAGATAAGCAAGTAAATAGACCAAAAATTAAAATGCCAAACTCTAAGGTCAAAGTATTTCAAATCAGTCTAATCTAGAAACTTAAAAGTTGCTAAGTCTTTTGGCCAAATGTGATGTCAACATCTAGGCTCAAACAAGGCATGTGCTAGGACTCTTGGCCAAATGGTGTCAAACGCTAGACTTTGAAATAGATGAAAGTTTTAATCTAATGGATTTGAAACACTTTCAACAAACACTAGGCATTTGATTCTTGGACATGAACTTGATCAGCTAGGTATAAGGTATGAAACAAAAATCACTTTGAAGATAGTTTATTTTCTCATAAATAATGATATAAAACTTGGTTCTTATGACAAGTAAGTTAGACAAAAGTGAATAGTATAATTGTGCTAGACAAAACATCAAAAAAGTACACTTGGATTGGTCTAAAAATGTAGCAAAAAATTTAAACTCTATGTAAGAAGGTCTATGAAATAATATTTGAAATTTTTTAGGTAGTGTAATGATGCTACACTACCCAAAAGGTGTGACAAAAAAGTTTGTTTAAAAACATATCTAATTCAAAGATAATTTCCCACAATTTTGATAACATAACACTACTTTTCTTGACTCAAAATGTTGTGGTGCATAGACTCAAAGTGTTAGTGTTTAGCACAACTATAAAGTGATGATAATGGTTATGAGTCTTAAATGGCCCTCAGCCAAAATGGGAAATTGAACCTAAGTTCCCTCAAGCTTAGTGAAAATGGAAAATCCATTTAACACATCAACCCTATGAACTTATAAATGTGTAATTCTGAATTTATATTATAAGTGAAAGACTTAAACAACTTTGGTAAAGGTCTAGATTTAATTAGGTAGCATAACTACTCCAAAGTGGATGATGACTCCCAAGACTTTTATAATTTTTTTAAAAAGGCAAATTAATGATCTCATGCAAGAAGAAAAATTCCTCATTATTCAAAGGAAAATGAGGACCATGTGATTTGGTTTGAATTATTTGTTTACACCAAGTTTTGACTTCAAACAATACTTTAATTTAGGACAAAAATCAATAGATTAATCACTCTTAGACTCTAAACTAACAAGGTTTCTTGGTATTATTGGAATCTATCTATATACATCATTTTAGATTATTTTAATTGTTCATCCAAAATTAAATGCACATTTTATAGTAGGGTTTTTACACCCCCCATTCTCTCAAATGACAATACTGCGACATGAATCTTGAGGTGCACATTGCACCAACAATACTTCTGCAACAAGTAGGGATTTGTCTAAGATCTAACAAGTTTCTAAAAATTCTAAGGGAATCAATTATATAATGACTTTCATGACAAACAATGCAAAGTAAAAGCATAGATTTTGGATCCATGTCACTTGGCTTGTTGCAAAAAGGTCTAGTCCTTTCTTCAACCACTACATCTTGTTATTCGCTCAGTGTAGTGTGATGTCCAAAGTGCCACTATGTCCTATGTATAACTCTAATTAGGAGCAAAATGAATTAAATGTCAAGAGGTGAAACCCTAGGTTAAATCTTCCCTAAAGAACTCATGGGAGGTGATGAAGTCCCCCTTGTAAGCCAAGTTTGAATAAGAATAAAGAAATCATGAAAGTAAAAATACTTTAGGGTCATTTTCAAGGTCACCAAAACTTTGACAAATTTTTAGCGAGTGATTTAGATGAATTTATTTCTAAACCTTAGACTAGGCTATTTACAATAGGAATGGTGATTTTGATTCCAAGGGTTCCCTAGAGGGGACAAATGGAAGAGCATACACTCAACATCCCTCTTTTTTCCAAACAAAAAATTAATTTAAACAACTAATTAAATATAAAAAATTTGAAATATAGGGGACAAATGGAAGAGCATACATGCAACATCCCTCTTTTTTCCAAACAAAAATTTAATTTAAACAAATAATTGAATATAAAAATCTTGGAAAGGTAAGTTTCTTTTTAAGCCCAAATGGAAAATGAGGTGGTGTTCATTTGACCCCTTGGTCTTAGTTACAAACTTTTAAAATATTCACCATAAACATCTAAATTTTTTTTGAAACACCAAAAAAAGGTTCCTAATTGATTTTTAAGCACACAAAAGGTGATCTAAACATGTTTTTAGTAAATATAAATCTTGGTCCTATAAAAAAAATGTTAGCATGTCCTTTAGCCTTGAAGCTCTTTTCGGTTTGTAACAATGAACTTTAAAAAAAGAGCTCTCAAGTCTGTGTTTTAAGAAAAACATAATGACTAATGTTGGTTATATAACTAACGATGGTTACACTGGCTAACCAATAACAGTTATCTAACTGACATCATTTATACCAACAGTGATCAATGACAACTATCCAACTGATGTTAGTTTTACTAACTGACGTCAGTTATTGTGTAAGCCCATGACAAAGGAAAATGACAAAATAAAGTTATAAAATCAATTTGCAAGAGTTTTAATGATCTAAATAAAGATTTTAAAGATACAAAATGATCTTCTTCATGTGTGCAATGCATTTGGTCCCATCAAGCATGCCATTATGTGATCTAATAATTGAACTCAAGAGAGGATAGTTAGTATGGTGTTAGTTTCAAAATGAAAACAAGATAAAAGAAACATAATAACTAGCTTAATATCTTTATGCCTAGACACTAGGGAGAGCTTAGTTAAAAAACATGAATAAAACACACAACTAAAATGCAAATAAAACTTTCGTTTAACTTCCTTGGATGCTCCAAAATGCTTGTTTGGCTTGTGCTCATGAAGTCTTCATCAAAAGAAGCTTGACTACCTCCATCTCTCCTTGGCACCTTTGGCTTATGGCTTGGCTTGGCTTTGAATCAATTTGGAATGGTAAAAGTAATTGTAATGGATTTTGGAATCATTTGTGAATTATAAATTTACATTATCAAGACTTAAAATTCATGTGGTGAGGCCTCCTATTTATATATTTTTGAGAATGTCTAGAATCAACCTGAACTATCCATCCTAAGATTAAGATGTGTGGTTGAGGATTAATTCATTTTTTGGAATTAAGTTTATAATTATCCTCATCATGACATTGGAATAAGTCACAATTAAGAGGCATGGAGGGCATCATAGAAGTCATTGATGAGGCATGGAAGGATTTAATGAGGCATGGGAGGCATGAATCTTGATATTTGTGGCATTTATGGCCTAGGGATGTCTTCTTAAGAAATGAAATCACCTAATGATGTAAATATTGAACATTCATTTCTATAAAAATTATTCAACAAGTTTCCATGGAATTCTTGATTATGCCTTGATTTGGATTAATTATCTCTTAAGCCGAATGCCTTGTTATTGGTCCAAAATTTAACTGGATTGGAATTAGAAGGCAATGTTAGATACATTGGATCCATTATCCCATTTATGATGTTACCAACAAAAAATAATTGAGGCACATGTCTTGTACAAGATATTTGATAGGAAAGAGCAATTTAGATCACCTAGGTACAAAATTAGGATTTTGACTCGGAATGATCTAGTCAAATTTAGCTAGACCATAAATTGCATTGCCCCATTTAATGATATGTTGGCCAAAATCAGCACTTTAATATGTTAGTTTCACATCATTTAACATGTTTTAGTGTTTTTAGGCCAAATTGTGCATTTTAGGTTGAAATTGGTCAAAACCCTAATTGGAGGTTATTGATGGCCATATTTAGGTGTCTACACATTAAAGAGTTTGGTGGTCCCTATACCTTATTATCTTTTACCCATCAATACCAAAGTTAGCACCTATCCTGTATCTATTAATCCAACCATACTTCTTACCCAACCTACATTAATCCCATAATAGGTTCCCATTGCACCAAACCCAAGTTACATCCCTAACCCACAAGGGTATGGGCCTCTCTACCTTATACCCAACCACCTATCTCCATATACTCATATGTGGGGTCATCCTAACCAACCATGTCCACATACCAATATGTGGTAACTTCTCAACCCCCACCAGCTATCCATAGGTTGTACCTAACCAAACCCAACATAATATACCCTATAACTAAGAGGTGCATAACAACAAATGAACCTTTTCAAAATGTTAATGGAAAAAATGATTGCTTTAGAGTCATCTATCTCTAGTTCCCATAACCTCTTATCTTATGACAAAATTTTTAATAAACAAATTCATCCATCCATCCCTATTTGACCTTATACTCCTCAATGGGAACTTTTGAAATTTTCAAAATTTTAGAGAAAGAAGACCCTCAACAACATCTGAGAGAATTTAGGCATTTTTTCTATTTGATAACCTATGATGATGCTCTCCTTCTTCATACCTTTCTCATGTCTCTATCATGTCTTACTCTAGATTGGTATAGTGTTATTACAAGCACTCCCTCTTTTCTTTTGGCCAACTAGCTTAGATTTTCTTAGAACAATTTTACATAAAAATCTATGAGAAGGCTTCCATCATTGATCTCTACACCATTCATTAATTTGATGATGAGTCCATATCTGACTTCATAGCCCATTGGAAAAGCCTAATAAATTAACTCTCTTTTTATTTGCCCCAACTTGAGATGATTAAACTCTTTGCTTGAGCTTAGGCCAAACACATCTCCTCTACTTTAAAATTTTAGAGATTCAAGTCTTTTGACAAGGATTTTTCCATAGCATGGAGAGTAGAGAACATAACCACTAATGAGGGGAAGTTGAAATTGAGAAATAATAATTTAACCTTAAAATTAAAAGAGACTCCTTCCAAACCTAACAACCAAACCAACACTAACTCCAAAAATAAAGGAACAATGAATGTGTTTGTACTTAAAACTACCCTTCCACCCATTGTTAACCAAACCAACTCTTCTAGTTCCTCTAATCAGAACACTAGAAACCCAAACTACGAAAACCAAAAGCAATTTTCTCAACTAGGGGAGTCATATACTTCAGTCCTCGAGATGTTATTGAAATATAATATCATATAACTCCCACTAATAAAACCTCCATATAAATTTGATTCCTATCATCATGTACTTGGTTTATATAAAGAAAATGAAATATACACCTTCCACTTTGTCATTGGAAATGATGTTAGTAGGTGAAATACCTTCAAGAACATCATCCAAAATCTCATTGAGAAAGGGGAAGTTGTTTTAGATAACCCCAAAAAACCCCTAAATCAATCATTTGACATATTTAGATATCCATTTCCCAACCATGCCCCTATCCAAAAAATGAAAACAATATAACATAATACTCTCGCAGTCAAAAAGTCCATACCATTAATGTAGTTCTTAGTCAACTCATTGTTGACAAAACCATTGATGAAACTACCTTTCCTTCCCCTCTAAATATTGAGGTATTGGAGTCATTCTCCATTTGTTCAAAAATGAGACCAAAGAAACAACCACTCCCCTTTCCCCACTCATCAAGGTATTTGAGCCATCAACCTCTCCTTTGGAAGGTATGCCAAAAGAGATAGCCATTACCACCATATCCTTACCCTATGTCATACATCAATCCACTCTTCCATTAGAAATCATCCCTAAGGAACTTATCACTCTACCTTCTTATACTATAATAAACTTATCTTCCTAAACCTTGAAGCCTTTATGTAGACACCATAAATCTACACACTATGATTTTGAATGTCAAAAACACCCTTGGACCACCAAGGATCCCCTTAGGACCAATTTCACCCCTTGATCACTAATCGAGCCAAACCATGGTTAATTTACCCAACTAGATTAACCTATCTTCTACCCACCTTTTTACCTTCACCCTCAACCATTGAAAATCAAGATGTCCACCGATAGTCACCTTGACCATAAATGATCAAGGTGCACCTCCTTAACCAAGAGCATGAAAACCACCTACTTTTATTTTCTAAATATAAATTTTCTAAATCATGTGGAAAGATTTTATATGGATAATTTATAATTAGACAGCCTAGTTAAGCCTTCACTTCTACCTCTTGTGTTTTCCTATAAGAAAAGAGGGGTTGGGAGATGAAATCCATAGGAAAACATCTAAAAATCTACAATTGTTATCAATAGCTTGTGCATCTAGGAGTTTCATTCTTGTAGGTCAATTACCATAAACAATCTAGTAATCAATCAATCATATTAGAGAGTCAATTTACCACTTCCTCTCCACTGAGCCTTTAGGTACCATTATTCTATTAGAATAAAGCTAGATTCCACCAACAAGTTTTCTATCTCAACCATCCACCCAATCAACTTATATTAATACAAGTACTTATTTCCTAGTATTCATCTACTTCATTTCCTTTTTTCAAGTAACCTAAACCTTACCCATCTCTAAAAATTCATCTTTTGGATCTTATCAATTAGCTAAATCACCAACCCATATCCTCACATATTAATCATCAATAATTGACTTAATCTCCAACAATATATCCAACTGTCAATGGTCACCTTGACCATCGATAGTCACCTTAATTATCGATCATCATCCCAACCACCGATGATCACTATGGTAGTTTAAACTAGTAAGCTATTTTCACCTACCTACACCCAACCAAAACTAATTCTCTATATTCTTACCTATTCATAGACCCCTTTTAAATTTTTTAAATCATACCGCAACCCCCTAACACTAGTATTAATTATCTTAATCACTATTTTAGTCATTTATAACATATTTATTAGCAATCATTCTTATGTTCAATTTTAGTACCCTTTTTATTATTGATACAAGTACCCTCTTTTCTACTTATAAGATTAATTGTTTAAAATGTGTATATTAACAACCCCTAAGGAAGCCCATACTTTTGGGATCTAGTTATTATTAATAAATCCATTGAATTATCTATCTAACAAATAACTTTGCTTTAGTTCTTTCTTATCTACAGGTCATCATCCCAAGCCAAAGAGGAGCTCTTAACAATATTCTAATTTCAATACATGCACTATCAATAAGGCTTTTCAACCATACCTATACTTAGTTTCTTCTTTACCCTCTTTTTAATAATAAGCAAGAAATTCATTGAAATATTCTAGCATGCCCAATGGGACTCTTGTGTTTCTAATTAGGTTCTTGTTTGCTTGCATTCTCTCTCTATTATATGCTCATTAATGAAATAAAAAGTTTCATTTGGGCTTAAAATCAAGTTCATACATTTAATGCTTGAAATTTTAGTTCACATATCTTAACTTAAAAGGCAAAGTAATCTATCATAGCTTCACTCTTTCTTACACACGCCCAACCAAACCACTTTCACCAATTAAACATAAAACAAACTTGAAACAAGGCCCTTCTATGATTTTGTCACCTAGAAGTAACCTTACCCTTTACTAGAGATCTTAATTTGAGGTCATTACTAAAGGGAGGACCAATTTAGCTTTCTAGTTGAGTATAATCTTTCGATATAAATATATTGGTTGAGAACCCAACACCCTTATTGCTACAATGTGTGAAGTGAGGGTGTAAGACCCAGTACTAAGCCATGTATTAATTCTAATACAAATATTTTCAAGTGCCTAAACAAAACATAAAACCAACCATAAACTTCCTTTTTAGTACCTGATCTACAAACCAATTTCAGTCACACATCTTCTTAAGGCATAAGCCAAAAGTGAGATTAATTATGACTTTAGGTTTTAATGCATCTTTTTTAGTGTGATTTGATTTTTTAATCTTTTCTTGTATTCTCTTTATTTAAGTAGTGAGGTTTTTGGTGCTTTATATCTCCCTTATCTCATATGGTTTTAACATACCAACAACAAAAAGACTTTGCAGAGCAAAACCCATCACCAATCCAACCTACCTCTTTTACTTATTCATCCATAGACTATATTTTAAAACCAATAGACTCCCCTCACCCCTCGATAAGTCTTACCTTCCCTTGGGAGGTTCTTCAAAGAGATGCAAATTTTTCTACTTTCATAGATAACAATCTCATAGCCTTGAAACATTACATTACAACCACACATTATCATATATTGGATTTGGCTCCATTTATAGATACACCTTATTACATGCTTCCCCATCTCAGGGGGAGTAACTCTATTACCATGGTTACTACCCAACCATTGAATACCAAAGATTCCTCCTCAACCAATAACCCCTTTAATACTACCATTGGAAACCAACTAAATTGAACTACAATTGCCCTTATACCTTCTACTCCTACCAACCACTCTACCATAATAAGAGTGCCTACCTCTACCACTAACAACCTTCCTTCAACTACCTCTAACCCATCAACCACTAATCCACTTCAAATCATTTTGGTGTCTATACCATCTACCTTACCACCAACTAGCGCAAGGGTCACCACTCTTCCATCAGTCACCAACACAACTACTACTCCCATCTAACAAGTACCCCTTGGACTGACCTTTAGCTACATCCCTAATATACAAGGGCATGAACCCACTACCCAAAAACCCACATCTACCTACCCTTATGTATCCTCTACCTAGCATTTGAGATCTTCTTACCCATATGCGGTAGCCTCCCAACCTTCTACCCACTATCATCATGTCTCCTAACCATCATAGCAGTATGCATCTTATAACCCTTTAGGTGCACAACCCCAAGTCAACTTAATAAAGATGCTTATTGATAGGATGATCACCTTAGATTCATCCATTTTGGGTTCTCACAACATCTTTTCATATTACCAAATAAGTAATGAACCCATCTACCCATCCATACCTATTAGGCCATATCCTCCCCAATGGAAACTTCATAAGTTCTCTAAATTTCAATGTAAGGAGGATCCCCAACAACACCTTAGGGAATTTAAACATGCTTTTTATCTCATCACCTATGATGATACCCTTCACATCTTCCCCATGTCTCTATCCTTTTTGGTCTTGGATTGGTATAGTGCCATACCCAAACACTATCTTTTCCCTTTCATCCAACTAGCTCAAACCTTTTTGGACCACTTTTTGATCAATATCTCTAAGAAAGTTTCTATCATCAACCTCTAATTTATCTATTAGTTTGAGGATGAATCCATTAATGATTTTGTGGCACATTAAAGGAGCTTGATTAACCAACTTTCCTTTTCCCTACCTCAACCTGAACTCCTAGAGATCTTTACTTGAGCATGTGCCAAGCATATCTACTCCACACTATGTGCCTAAAGCTTTCAAACATTCGATGAATATTTTACAATGTCATGTAAGTTAGATAACTAAGCTATTGATGTAGGAAAGTTAAAGCTCAAAAATAAGAACTCAACCTATAAAACCAATGAGGCTTCTTCCTCCAAGTCAAGTAACTAGCCCAATACCAACACCAAGAACAAGGGAACCATGAATGCAGTTGTCCTACAATCCACTCCTCCACCTTTTTTTAACCAATGTAATTCTTCTAGTTTCTCAAATAAAAACCTGATGAAACAAACCTAGAACAACCAAAAGTAATTTACTCCACTTGGAGAATCATATGTTTCCATCTTGGAGAAGTTATTGAAAGCCAATATCATTCAACATCCTCTTATCAAGCCACCCCAACAATTTGACTCCTCTCATCCCACACTTAGTTGCTATAATGAGAATTATATATGTGCCTTCCACCAAGTGATAGGGCATGATGTCATTAGGCTCAACACTTTCAATAGCCTTGTCCAATCCCTCATTGACAAAGGGGAGCTTACATTGGAAAACCCTAATGAACCATCAAACCAAGCCCTTGATACATTTAGGAAACCTTTTCCAAACCATTCTCCTACTAATAATGAGATAAAAAAGCATCAAGTATTCTCATTATACCCATATATTTAACATGGTTGTTGACACACTCATTGTTAAAAAGCCTTTTGACAAACCCATTTATCTCTTACCCTCTCCACTTATTGAGGTAGTAGAGTTACCTTCCCTTCATTTGGATACCTAAACTAAGGAAATATCATCTTCTCCCCCTCTACTTATTGATTTGGTGGAGCCACTATCCACCCTTTTAACTGATATACCAAAATAACCAACCATCACCACCTCACCCTCACTTTTAGCTACTGAGAAAACCATTCCTCCTTCATTGATCATTCTCAAAGAGGAAACCCCAATGTCTAATCCTCCCATAGAGTAACCACCTATCTCAACCTCATATCATTTGATCAAGAAAGAGGATGAGTTTACCATCCCTTTGTCTCTTCTTAAGGGCCCATATTTTAGGTCTACCATTAAGTTAATTAAGCCAACCTATAAACCATTCTCTAGACTAGTGTATAAATTAGAGTTTATCTCCAACCCTAACATAGATCAGGCCACATTATGGTAGTAATTATGGATACATTATATCACAAAGAAAGAGTATTAAATCATATCTTTACTAGAATAACCCATTACTTCCATCCTCCTAGATTATACCCTATCAACTAATTTTACCAATCTAACAATCCCTCAACCATCTGAAACACCTAGACCCCAAGAAATTGAGTCACCTTTTCTAATCAAACCTACCAAACCAATAAAAAACATTGGCATCCTCCCCACACCAAGATTTAATCACCCATCTATGAAATTAGACCTAATCTCTTTGAACCCACCAACCAAATGTAAACCTAAGTAGCCAAAGAGGAAAAACCATACAAAGTCCATAATGCCCAAATTTTACCTCCTTCAATCTTACCATCCATTTTATTGGCTCATCTCTCCACCTTGAGTAGGAAGCCATTTGCCTCTACCAGAACCTCACCACCACTTTTGGTTATGCCTTCAAAATTATTCTTTAATACACCTTTTTTCACCATCCCAACAATACTTAAGCTACATACCTTGCGATCTTCCACCTCTAGCTCATCAACCTCCTTACCTAAACCAAATCCATCAACCAAGTCCACTACCCTAGCCAAAACAAAATCCACCAAACTTATTTCTAAGAAACTTCCTACCTAAACCACCAAATAAAAGACAATTAAACCTTTACCATCTTTGGCCAAATCCTATTTGACCATTTTCCATAAGTTGTTACACACCTATTATAGCCATCAGACCCTTTGACCCTCTAGCCTTTTAGTAAAATGATAACCACATGTGTTCTTATCATAGGATACCCAACCATGATAAGGAGAATTGTAAAGCTCTCCAAACCATCATCCACTAGCTTTATGATAAGGATGTTCTATTAATATACAAACATCCTATGAGCGCCATACGAATGGAACCATCAACCATACCCACCCAACACTCACCTACTCCTCCAATCTCACCTCAAAGTGAATATGAATCAAACCAATCCTTTAGCTCAACCTCTCCTTCTATATATACTATCAATGTGGTCATAAGAGAAACAAATAGATAAGTGAAAGGCTAAGGTGTACATTCCTTATAAATACCCCTCCTCAAACTCCCAACCAACCTACACCCAACCATCTCTATCTTTGACTAAACCCAAGGTGTCTATCTTAGGTTCCTCCCAATTTAACCCCTTAGAATCCATCAAGAGATTCATCCTCAAACAACTCCGTTAGACCCCAACAAAGATGAGCTTCTATGAGTTGATCTCTACCTCTCCCCATCATCATTAAGCAATTATAGAGGCTTTGAAATACATTGAGGTCTAACCTTAGGACCCCCCAACCTCTCTCTACCTTTGTCAGTGCCTTTTATATTTCTAACCTTGTTACCTTCAAGGATTTAGAAATACCATCCATCTATCCTAAGGACCCAGATCCTCCTCTTTTTATCACTACCTACACAAACCAAACCCACATCAAATAGGTCATGATTAATGGGGGATTTAGTATTAACATCATCTCCTCTCACACCTACAACCAACTCAACTTTCAAGATAATGTCATGTCCAATCTTTATCCACCCTTTAAACTTTCATTGATACCATGGCCACTACATTAGGAACTATTGTCATTCATATCCATTTATGATCTTGCACACTCCCTCAAATTATCTATGTTATAGAAGGTGAATTCTAATACATCTTATTCGGATGACCTTATATTTGATTCATGGGTTACATTCCCTCTACCCTCTACCACTATATTAAGATTGAGCATGAAAGTCAGGTCATCACCATCCAAGATAACCCAAGTCCTTTTTCAACATGAAACATGACCTATCACCCCAATGATGTCCTCATACACCCATCTAACACACCATTAATAGCTAGAACATAACCTATAACCACCAAATTAGATATCATATCACCTTCCACCGATGAGGCATCAAATATTTCCTCTATCCTCTATACCTTTACACCAAATCCATATCGTAGACCCTTTAGAATCCATGTTCCATTATCTTTCACTAGGAGAATATTTCCTTTTAGCACTTGATGTTTTCCCTACTCCTCATGAGTATGGGAAACTTACCAACTAGCTATGATATTACCCCAATTTTAGAACTATTATTTCCTTTAGACCTCCCCAATATCATACCCATTTTGTCTATGGGGGACTCAATAAATCTATCAATACTCTTACCACCTCTTTGCTACCTTGACCATTCATCATTGGTTTCTCTTACCTAGATAAACCAAACTTTGCCAAGACATACCTCCATCACTATGCTTAGAAAGGATTTGTTCTTCGGTGATATGAACATGACCCACATTAATTGGTCACCATAAAAATTACAAAGCTACATGAGAAGCATGAAATTGGTTTCATCTTTCTTAATAATAATAAAGCCAAACAACCCACTGCTAGTATTGTTGAGGAAGATATCACCTCTTCATTGACCTCACCTCCACTTGTGTGTGAGGATGATGACATCATCCCACCTAGATTTTTTTCATCAACATGATTAGCCATAGATCTCTAACTTATCATAAGGAGGGAGAAACCATCACCATCCCTTTGACCTATCTTAAGATGATAGGAGAAGACTCTCCTACCATTAACACTCTTTAGTGTTAAGATGATGATTCTATTCTCACCTACCTCAATGCCCTAGATTCACAAATACATAAATTCCTTCCTCCTAAGCCTTTGACCATGTTGAATAAATCCACCATCAATACCAACTTGGGTACTTTGAATAACACCCACATTGTCAAAATCAGCTAATCATTGAAAATTGAGGAACTTTAGGACTTTACATCCTTCCTCTATGACCATTGTATATACTTTACTTGGTATTATAGTAACATGTATATAATTGAACCCACCATTGCTATTTATAACATAGTCACTCACCATGATGCCAAAACTATCAAGCAAAAGCTTTGATGCATACATCCCCATGTAGCCATTCTCATCAAAAAAGAGCTTCAACATATTCTATCTGTTAACTTTATTTAGCCCATTGACTACCCCCAATGGGTCTCAAATGTTGTACCCATAAACAAAGACATAGGGGGACTATGCATTTATGTGGAATTTTGTGACCTCAAACCTATTTGCCTCAAAGATGACTTTCCTCTTCCTAGCATCAACTAACTTGTTAATCTTATAGTTGGCCATGAAATGTTATCTATCATGGATGGATTCTTGGATTACAATAAGATCCTAATTGCACCTAAAGATCAGTATAATATTTTCTTTACCACCCCTTAGGGAATTTTATGCTATAGAGTCATGCCTTTCAAACTAAAGAACAACGGTGCGACATACTAATGTGCCGTGACCTACATATTCCATGATCTTATCCACAAGACTATAAAGGGCTATGTGGACAACCTTCTCATAAAATCCAAACTCTAAAAATATCACTTGACCATTCTTAAGATCACTTTTGAATGACTTATCCATTACCATGTCCACCTTAACCCCAAAAAGTGAATTTTTTGGGTCTTGTCAAGAAAGCTTCTTGGTTTTATTATGTCTTTTTATAGAATCAAAGTTGATCCCAAAAAAATAAACTCAATCCTAAATATGTTTCCCTTAACCAACATTAATCAGCTCTATAGTTTTTAGGGGAATCTTCAATTCATTCATCACTTTATCTCCTAGCTTTTAGACTAATGTCAACCCTTCTACCATATATTGAAGAAGGATGTCTCTTTTAAGTGGAATAATGACTAAAAAAAGTCCTTTAATTCAATCAAAATGTACCTTTTGTCTCCACCTATCCTCACCTCTCCCAAGGATGACCAACCTTTTTACCTATATATCTCTACCACTGACCATTCCTTAGGGGCAATGTTGGGTCACTAAGATGAACAACATAGAGAGAAAGTCATATACTACATTGATTGCATATTGGTAGAATATGAGAATTAGTATACCCATACTAATAATTTTTTCTTATCTCTACTATTCATTTCCATAGAACTTTTGCATTATCTTCTTAACCATAAAACCTATGGCATAACCCACATTGACCCACTCAAAGTACATGCACTCCAAGCCATACTAAAACCAGTGTATGGCTAAGTGGTTCATGTTTTTAGTAGAGTTTGATCTTGAGTTACTCTAGAAAAAGTTAATTAAGGGTAAATTCATCGCTAACCAATTACTTGAGGAACCTTTAATGGATAACCTACCTCCTCCTTTTGAGTTCCTTGATGACTCTATCATGATCCTCTATTAGGTAGATTTTACCTACCAAGTCACCATGTTATTTGATGGATCAAAATGTTAACATGGTGAGGGAGATGGTATTATCCTTATCCCTTTTGATGGTTAACCTCTTATTTTAATCTTCAAGCTTGATTTTGAATGTACCAACAATATGGTTGAATATGAAGCCCTAGTGATAGGCCTTTAGACTGCCTTAGCCCTAGGAGTCAAAATAATCAATATCTTTGGTGACTCCTAACTTGTGGTCAATAAAATTAGTGGCTCTTAGCAGTGTAAGAATGATGTTTTTCAATAGTACAAGTTACTAGTTGATGAACTCTTAGCATCATTTGAGAACTACCACATCCAGTCAACTTTGTGATCTACAAACAAGTTCATCAACACCATGGCTTCCCTTACCTCTCAGATAGCATCCACACCCTTAAAATCTAAGTTTTTCATCATTATCCACCAACTTACCCAATAATCCTATGTCAAACTAGATTCTCTCACCATTTTTAGTGTGGAGTAGACCCAACCCAACCTTTGGTATCAATAAACTTTTGACTACCTTAACCTTGGCATAGTTCTTTTTGGTCTTTCTAGGAATGATCAAAGATTGTTCAATGTACCTCACATTATACCATTATGGAAAGAATTATTTGTAAACATGGATTCGATATCCTTACCTTCTATCATTTGTGTATCCATGAAGCCTATCACACTATCTAGGAAATGTAGGATGATATTTATGGGGATCACTTTAGTGGCCTTATTATATCTAAGTGTATCCTCTATCTTAGTTATTACTGGCCTACCCTTAACCAAGACTATTGTGATTATGTGAAAAAGTGTGTTAAGTGTCAACAACATGCTAATTTGTATCATGCACCAAGCCATATCCTTCATGTCTCTATCTATTTTTGGCCCTTTCCTTAATGGGGTATAGACCTCATTGGGGAAATTAACTCCCATTCCTTGTAGCATAACCATTCTATTATCACCATAATTAAGTATTTCACTATGTGGGTAGAAGATATCACTCTAGTCTCCACCAAAGTAGATAAGATTATTGACTTTATCAACCATCATATCCTTTATCACTTTAGTGTTCCTAATAATATTGTCACTAATAATGGTAAATCTTTTAAGAACAATTAAGTCTAAGGTATATGCAATGAATTCAACATTAAGTTTCTCTTCACCCTATTTCCCTCAAGTGAATGGATAGGCTGAAGCTTTTAACAAAACACTTAATAATATGATAACCAAAATGGTTAATGAATCAAGTCAGGTTGACATATTCACATCCACTTTGCCTTATGGGCATATCATACTATCATCAGAACCCTTATGGGTGTCACCCTATTTTCGCTTGTGTTTGGAACAGAGGCCATCTTGACTCTTAAATTCCAAATCCCCTCTCTTTGTATATCTTTGTAAGAGCTTATTTTGGAGATGATTATCACCAACACCATTTAACCCAACTAGAGCTACTTGATGAGTGTCATCTAGCATCCCTCACCCACCTCCATGTCTACCAAGATCATGTCAAGCATGCCTATAACAAACACCTTAAAGTATGAGAATTCAATATCAAAGACCTCATCCTAAAGGAAAATCAATATGTCACTAATATGGAGAAATGAAGGTAGGGCAAGTTTTATTTCAATTGGATTATACCTTATATCATAACCCATAATTATGGATTAGGAGCTTACCAATTATCTTCTCTTGAAGGCCACTAAGAACCTAAGCCCCTTAGTGCTTTACATCTTCATCTATTCTTTTCTTGAGAAGTATCATGTTCACCTTTTGTATAAATTAAGCTCATCCCTTGCTATTACCCACATTCCATCTCCCTCATTTAGGGACAATTGATTAAAATTGAACCATGTGATTATCTATCATTGGCATATCTTTATCTTGAATAATGGATACCACATCTCTACCCATGGCATAGTTCTCATGGTATTTTCCACCCCTTCTTCATGATGGATCCCCATGATTATTGTCACCTAAACCTCTTTACATCTAACCAACCTTCTCATGCTCTTGGTTTTGCCTTTATAAAGATGAACCACTAGGCTAGCCTAAACACGTCTATGTTAATAAAAATCAAAGCAATCAAAAGCATACCATCCCAATAATTATCAATCATGGGTCACTCCTAGAATTTATAGACTACTCCCTTGAATCATAAATATTGAAAATCTATTTGAAATTTCCAAAACATAAGGTGGACTACTCTCTTGAAGGACAAATATTAAAAATAATTAAATAAAGCATGTAAAATTAGACTAATCCCTTGAAGGATGGATGAGTAAAGCATTTATCAAAATCATAGCAATTTCTTGGAATCTTCTCATATCAATTAACTTCCCATATTTATCAATAAGGCAAAAGACCCATCCTCACAAGCAAACAAAAGTAAAATAATGTCAAAAAGTTACAATCAGTTCTTAAGTAGAATAATAAGGAGGAAGTGATAATCAGATTTCACAAGTGGAATTCTTGCATTGATTAGTCTACATATCTTGGCATAGAATTATTTATACTAACTCTTTAGACTCCTATAGAAGAGGCATGCTAGTCTCACAACAAAGTTCTATTTTCACCCATCTCTCCTGTAAATAAGGGATTTTTGAGTTTACTTAACATTATATAACTAAGACACATTTTTACCAATGAAATCACACATATGAAAAGCATTTAAAGGTATTATGTTCATTAAGCCGATCCAAATTCAGTTCTATTTTAGTCCTTGTCAATGAAGAAGCACTGTGCTCTCTGCTTATCCTATCACGACTAGTTGATATTTTCATTATGGTATTTATCCCTTGGTTATATTATTTATTCTCCAATCTATTATTTTTTAATTAAAATAACTCATGTGTTTTATTAGAAACATTAACAATAAGCATAACCATACCATGCATGATAAGCACATCCATAAGCATTTAAACAAATCAACCATTTTCAACCACATGGCTAAAAATAATGAATATTCATTAAAAATTAGCATATCATAAACAATCAAGAATCATAACCATAACTCAAAACTAGCTCATGCCTAGCTAAGCATATATCAGTATCCACACAACCATAGCATAAGCATCATCTATAAGTAATGTAAAAATCACATCATAAACAATAAGCGCTAAATGCAAACCATGCACCATTAACATGGGCAATAAACAAAGATCATATATATAACTCTTGATTAAACTAAACATCATCATGTGTACACATAAATAATACATGTAATTAATGTATATACTATCTCTATCTCTCTTACATACATCTTGCATCATCATCACATAGGCCAGTATCAAAAATTGATAGCATGTACATCTATCATATAATGTATCATGCCTCAAGGGTACTACTACCATTGGTACGTCTTGCTCCTCATCCTCCACTACCATCTAGTTCTAGTCCTCCTAAGATTCCTATATATCCACTCACTATAAAGGCCCCCTATCCTAGAGTAGCCACAACTACACCACCTATCAAACTAGCCTTGTACTTTCCAAATATCAGCTCATGTAGACATTGTACCAACACTATAGCCTTATAGTATCTCAAATCCTTAACCATAGATATGTACTATGTCATCAAGATCATATCAAGTGGTCCCCCTCATGGTGCTACCACATCTCCTACACTTAACCCAACCACTCCACTAGTTTCAAATTTCACTAATTAATTTTCTTGATTTTACCCAAAACCTAAAACTAGGGAAAAACTCCCAAAACCCTATCAAACTAATCATCAACAATAAAATTCAACCAATTATCAGGCCTAATAAACTAATCTATGATTTGAATGTAACCCCTACCTCATTTCTCAAGCATTATTGAGGTCAGAGCTTACATCCTGCTACTTGGCCATTACTTCATCTTCCCTACATTACTAGTCCCCACTAATCACCTCAAGAAAACCACCTCTCACCAATCATAAAACTCTACCTCAATTGATTGCTTAGTCAACTCTCAACAAAACACTAAATTCCCCAGCTTGTCAAATGCATATAAATATTGAATTTCAATAACAATTAATGAAAATGAAATGTCATTTCACTTTTTGTTATTCGACTAGTCAAGGTGATCATTGATGTTCAAACCTTGGAACCCCTAACCATTGATGATCATGAACCCACATTTTAGACTTTTTTAGCACCTAACCCAAGTGCCACCCTTTGTAGATCACCTTTCTCACACCTAAAATTTTGGATATTACCCTTCTCTAGCCCACCATTAGACCACATCCACCTTGATGTTGGTCTTTTTGACCCACATTTTTTCATATTTTATGACAACCATGCTTAATCCCTTTGATCATACTAATTGACCTTGCCATGTTGACCATTTACATTAGCACACCTAGTGCATAGCCAGATCATTTATGTCTTTTTAGGAGCTCTTCATACCTCAAATACCCATAACACTGACTCATTTGTGTTTTTCAAAGGAGCACTTCCTACCTCATATAACTATGGAAACATTAAACCTACTTAGAATACTTTCATCTATGAGTGTTTCCAACCACAATGCCTACATGTGGTCACATAATTCACCTATCACTTATCTTTCTTAGTACTAACCCTTATTATTTTTACCAACATTAGCAACTTTAGTCTTTATGTGATCTTGACTATCGAACTTAGTCACATTTTATGTATAGGTTTGTGCTTCAAATGACCATCCCTCTTATCACCCACCTCATGACTCTCTATATATCACTTATCAAATTTGCACCTAATTTTATTCTTCCTCATCAACTCTTGGTTTGAGGGGGGGACACCTCTTCCCATACTTGAGGTAACCAAGACTTTGACCCATACTCTATTTTTATTTTTTAGCTTATTGATTCAAAGCCACATAACAAAAAGGGGTAAAATGTAGACACTTGAAAGCTAAAAACTATGATTTCAAATATTGAAAACACCCTTAGACCACCTAGGACCTATTTAGGACTAATTTCATCCCTTGACTACTAATCAGGCCCAACCATAGCTAGTTTACCTAACTAGCTTAACCTAGCTTTTACCCATCCTTTTACCTTTACCCTTGACCATCTTGATTAGGATGACTATTAATGGTCACTGTGACTATTGATAGATTGGATGCACCTCCCTAACTAAAAGCATGCAAACCACCCTCTTTACTTTTATAAATATAAGTTATCTAAATAATTTTTTAGCCTTTTTACTAAAAATTTATAATTAGATATCCCAATTGAGCGTTCACTTCTACCTCTTTCTCATGCCTATAAGAAGAGAGGGGTTGCGAAGTGAAATTCATCAACAAACATCTAAAAATATGCAATAGTTGTCAAGAGCTTGTGCATCTAGGAGTTTTTTAATTTTAGGTCAATCATCATTAGTAATCCAATAATCCATTAATCATATCAAAGATTCAATTTTTCACCACCTCTTAATTGAGCCTTTAGGTACCATTATTCTATTAGAATCAAGCTAGAGTCCACCAAAAGGTTAACTACCTCAACCATCCACCTAATTGAATTTTGGAAAGATAAGTACTTGTTTCTTAATATTCATCTAATTTATTTCCATTTCACAATCAACCCATAACTTATCCATCTCTCAAAATCCATCTTTTGGATCTCATCAATCAACTAAATTACTAACTTAGATCCTCACATAGTAACCACCAATTATTGACTCAATTGCTAGCAGTCTATTTAACTACCGATAGCCACCTTGATCACTGACGGTCACCTTAACTGCTGATGGTCAGCCCAACCACCAATGATAAATGTGTTAGTGAAATCTATCAAGCTATTTTCACCTACCTATGCCTAACCAAACCTAGTTCTCTATGTTGATGCCTGTTCATAGACCCCTTTTTGATTTTTTAAAGCATACCCCAACACCCTATCACTAGTATTAATTAGCTTAATCACTATTTTAATCATTTATATCAAATTTATTATCAAGCATTCATGTGTTCAATTTTAGTACCTTTTTTATTATTGATGCAAGTACCCTCTTTTATGTTTATAAGATTAATTATTTAAAATGTGTGGATTGATAGCCCCTAAGGAAGCCCATGATTTTGAGATCTAGTTATCACTAGGCAATCCACTAAACTATCTATCTAGTAAATAATTTTTATTTAGTGATTTCTTAACTAAATATTATCTTCCTAAGCCAAAGAGGAGCTCTTCAAAATCTTTTGATTTCAATGTGCACACTATCAATCAGGGTTTTCAACCATACCCATATTTATTTTTTTTTCTTTTCTTATTTCCAATAATAAGTAAGAAATTCATTGAAACACTTTGATTGAGTAAAAGGATGAGGTAACCACTTCTCTCTCTCCACCTATTGGTTTGAATTTTGAGCTTAATATCAAAGGGATCAAACCCATCTATAAGCCCTTCTCTAAATTGGTTCAAAACTTAGAGTATTTATCTTAACCCAATACAAATCATGCCACATTTTGACACCATCTCAAGCTTCCTTATCCAACCAAATAGGATCCTCCAACCATGCCATTTTTATCCCTACCTTATGTTTCTATTATTTAACCCACCATCACCCTAACCAAAAACTTTATAAGACTTTACCAATCAAACCATAACCAAACCATTCAAAGTGACTCTACCTAAAATAACCAAGTCACCCCTACCATTCCAACAAGGACTATAAGAAACCTTGGCATATTCAATATATAGAACCTTACTCACCCCCCATTAAAATTGGACTTAAATTCACCAAACCTAATAAAGAAACCCCAAACAAAGCTAACAAAGAAGGTAAAACCACCCAAAATTCCATAAACCAAAACTTTTCCTCCCCTTTCCACTTTGCCTTCTATTTTGGGGCCTTACCCTTCTACCTTAGTAAGGAAACCAAAAATCCCAGATAAGACCCAAATCCAACCACCACTTTTGGTTACACCATCACTCCTTATTTCATCCTCACCTATTTTCACCAAACATTCTATAACTAGACTACCTACTTCTATGGCATCTACCCCAACACTTTTTATCTCCAAGTAATCCATACCAAAACTTTCTACCAAGAACACTCCACCTAAATATCTTACCATCAAACCCACTCCTAAAAGGGCTTCCACCTCAACTACCATACCTAAGACATCCATTCCTTTACCACATTTTCTCAAGTCTTACTCAACCATCCTATAGAGGTTATTACAACAATCTTTCTTAACCTTGCCACATATAAGACCATTTGCCCCACATAGTCCTAAACTATCCTAGTATAATGAAAAAATAGTATGCTCATACTATAGGACATTTGGGCATGGTATTAAGAGATATAAATCTCTCCAAGTGTTATCCCATTGGATGTATCATGAAGATGACTTATTATTAGATGAAATTCCTATATACCCACCACTGACCCAAAAGTTAAGATCCATCGAGCCACACTTACCTACTCCCCCACTCTCATCTCAGATTGAAGTGGAACTGAATCAACCCTCTATCCTAACTCTTTCTCAAAACCATGCCATCCATGTGGTCACATGATCATAGTCTCAACTAAAGGATAAGGGAAAAGCAAAGGTTTTCATTCCATGGACATATCCCTCTTCCACCACCCAATTATCTAGCCAACACCAAACACCTTTACCTTCAACCAAATCCAAGGTGTCCATCTTGGTCCCTCTCAATCCAACCCATCTGAATCAATCAAATGAGTAGTTCTAAAATAGATTCACCAAACACCAATGAATATGATTTTGTATAAACTAATCAATACCTCACCCCATCACATCCAAGAAATGATAGAGGATTTGAAATCCATAGATGTCTAACCAAAATACCCATAACCTCTAGTAGCCTTTATCAAAGCTCTTCAACTTTCTAACCTTGTTACCTTTAAGGATTCAAAATAACTCTCCATCCATCCAAATGATCTATTTCCTCTCCTCTTCATTACCACATAAATCAACCAAACCCACATCAAGAGCATTATGATTGATGGGGGAGATAACATCAACATTATCTCCTCCCATACATATAATCAAATCAAATTACCTAAGAACATTATGTCAGAAACCTCAATGGTGCTTTGGTCATTCAATGATATCATGGTCACAACTTTAGGAACTATTATCTTTCACATTCACCTAGGACCTTACATGCTTCTTGAGCTCTTCTATGTAGTAGAATGAGAGTTATAGTATAACATTTTTCTAGGACACCATTAGATTCATTCCATGGCCTATGTTATATCTACCCTACACTGATGCATTAGGTTTGAACATGAAGGTCAAGTTATTACCATACAAGCTAACTTGAGTCCTTTTACATCAAGAAACATGACATACCAACCCAATGAAATTCTCTTTCCTCCATCAAAATATCCTTCATCAACAAATTATGAAGCCCCACATTTCCCTACCAATAAAGAATCACCCATATTTCATTGGGGGAGTATCAAATTTTGAAACTAGACACCCTTCCTACCACTCAAGAGTATGGGAATCTTAACCAATAACCTAGTTATGACCCCAACATTAGAGTCATTATTCCTTTTGGGCCCTCAACTTATCAAATAAATTTCATCTATGGGGGACTTGATAAACCCCTTAACACTTTTGCCATCTCTTTCTCACCTTGACCATTCATCTCCAATTCTCCTATCTAGATAAACCAAAGTTTACCAAGATAGACTTTCATAGGTGTGCTTGGAAGGGATTTGGTCTAGGTCGATATGAACATAATACACATGATTTTATTCTAATCAAAACCCAAAAACCTCATGAAAATCTTGACCTCAGTTTCATGTTACCCAAAAAGCAAACCAACCCACCTCCCTTTACTATCATTGATGAGGAGAGCCCATCCTCACCTTCCACTCCACCATTGATAACTAAAGATTATGGCATCATCCACCTAACTATTTTTTCCATCAACATTATTAGTCTCAAACCCCTAACTTATCAAAAGGATGGGGTGACTATGAGTATTGCTCTGGCCTATTTTGAAATGGTGGCAGATGACTCTCCTACCATTAATACCATTTAGTGTCATGATGATGACTCTATTATAGCCTATCTAGGTGTATAATATTATTCTATCAATAAATATCTTCTTCTTGAGACCTCAACCATGATGAATGAAGCCATCATGGATATAAACTTGGGCACCCTAGATAACCCATACATTGTAAAAATTAGCCAATCACTAAATTTTAATATGTTTCTAGACTTCCCCTCCTTCCTATAAGACCACAACATAACATTTTATTGGTCTTATAGTGACATGCCAAGAATCAAACCATCCATCACTACCCACAACATAGTCACCAATGATGATGCCAAGATGTTGAGGTAAAAAATTTGATGAATGTACCCTTGTATATCTTTAATGTCTCCTATCTATCAATTTAATTCAAACCATTGATTATCCCTGATGGGTCTCTAATGTCATACCTATCACCAAATCCATATGGGGAATTCACATTTGTGTGGACTTTTGTGAGCTCAAACTTGTTGGCCTAAAGGATGACTTTCCTTTGCCAAGCATTGAATAGTTTTTTTACCTTATAACTTACCATGAGATGTTATCTCTTATGGACAGATTCCCAAGATACAATCAAATCCTAATTGGCCCTGAAGATCAACACAAAACTACCTTTATCACCCCATGGGGAACTTTATACTATAAGGTCATGCCTTTTATATTGAAGATGCTACTATAACCTACCAACGTGTTATGACTTACATCTTCCATGACCTTATACACAAAATCCTAGAAGACTATGTTGATGACCTTCTTGGGAAATCCAAATGTCATAAAGATCATTTGGCCATTCTTAGGATTATCTTTGAGAGACTCATCCATTACCATGTCTACCTTAACACTAAGAAGTGTATTTTTGGGGTCTTATTAAGAAATATCCTTAGATTCATCATCTCCATTCAAGGAATCTTATTCAATCCTACCAAAATCAAATAAATCCTAGACATACCTCCTCTTACCCACATCAATTAACTCCACATATTTTAGGGGAATCTCCATCCATTTAGCTCTTTATCTCTTATCTTTTGGATTGATACCAACCCTTCCACCACCTTTTTAATAAGGAAGTATCTTTTATGTGGAATAACAACTATCAAAATGCCTTTGATTCACTTAAAAATTACCTTCTATCTCCACCCATCCTCATTTCTCTAAAATAAGATCAACCTTTTTACCTTTATATCTCTGCCACTAACCACTCCTTAGGGGAAATGCTAGCTCATCTAGATGAGCAGAATAAAGAGAAATCCATGTAATATATTATCCATATGCTTTTATAGTATGAGATTTGGTACACCCATACCAATAAACTTTTCCTATCCTTGGGCTTCATGGCCACCAAACTTTTCCACTACCTTATCAACCACAAGACCTATGTCATAACCAATATTGACCCACTTAATTATATACACTCTAATCCATACCAAAATTAATATATGGACAAGTAGATCACAATTTTAGGTGAGTTTGACCTTGAGATCCTTTATCAAAAGTTAATTAAATGATAATTCATTTCAAACCAAATGGCTAAATCACCAATAGCATAAAACTAGTCTCCTCTTGAGTTTCTAGATGAGTCCATTGTAACCCTCTCTCAGTTAAACTTCACCTATCAAGTGACCATGTTCTTAGATGGATTAAAGTGTTAATGTGGTGGGGAGTAGAGTATCATCCTTATCCCCCTTTATGGTGAACCTCTTCCTTTATCTTTCAAGCTAGATTTTTAATGTACCAATAATATCACTGAGTGTGAATCCCTAGTGATAGGTCTACAAACTACATTAGCCTTGGGAGTCAAAATGATCAACATTTTTGGTGACATTTAAATCTTGGTCAATCAAATAAATGGATCTTATCAATGTAATAATGATGTCTTATAATAGTACAAATAATTATCTAACATAAACTTAGCATGATTCAAACACTATTGTATCCAAACCACTCCATCATCTATGAACAAGTTTATCAATACATTGGCTTCCCTTACTTCCTAGATCTTATCTACACCCTCTGAATCTAATCTATCTATCATTATCCATCAACTTACCTATCCCTCTTATTTCAAATCAAACTCTCCTACCATATGCACTATAGAGGAGACCCAACCAACCTTTGGTATTAACAAACCTTTGACTATCTTAACCTTTCCATAATTCCTTTTAGTATTTATAATAATGATCGATGAGAATTTATTCAAACCACCTCACATTATACCATACTAGGGGAATTCTTTATAAATTTAGCTTTGATGGTCTCCTCTTTTGTTGCCTATACAGTCATGAAGCTTCACATGCTATCAAAGAAATGCATGATGGCATCTATGGGGGACACTCTAGTGGCCTAGCCATCACTAAATGTATCCTTCACCTTGACTATTATTGGCCCACACTTAACCAAGATTGTTTTTATTATGTGAAAAATTGTGTCAAATGTTGACAACATGCCAATTCTAATCATGCACCTATCCATAGTCTTCAATTATCCAAATATTTTTAGACCTTCTCATAATGGGGTCTAGATATTATTGGATAAATTAATCCCCATTATTCATAGTGACATCATTCTATCATTATTTCAATAGAATATTTAAAAAAATGGGTAAAGGTTATTCCTATCATCTCAACCAAATATGAAAATATGTTTGACTTTATCAAGCATCACATTATCTATCATTTTGATGTTCCTCATAAAATTATCACTGACAATGGCAAATATTTCAAAAATAAATAATTCCAAGGTCTTTGTGATGCCTTACGTATCAAGTTAAGTTTCTCATCGCCATATCATCCACAAGCTAATGGATAGGTGGAATCCTCTAACAAGACTCTTAATAACATGCTAACTAAAATAGTTGACGCATCTAATCAAGATGGCACTTACACATCCCCTTTGACTTATGGTCCTATTATACTATGATTTAAACCCCTATAGCGGCTACCCCTTTCTCTCTAGTTTTTGGAGTAGAATTTCTCTTGCCTCTTGAAGTCCAAATTCCCTCTTTTCATATCCCTATAAGAACTCATTTTTGTGAGTGATTATCATCAATAATGTTTAACCCAACATGAGCTACTTGATGAACATCATTTAACAACACTCACTCATCTTCATGTCTATCAAAAATAAATCAAGTACGCTTATAACAAACACCTTAAAGTTCAAGAATTTAATATCATAGATGTCATCATAAAGGAAAATCAACATGTCACTAATATCGATAAAATCAAGTGGGGAAGTTTGCTTTTAATTAGCTTGGAACTTATATCATAACACACAAGTATGGATCAAAAGCTTACTAGTTATCCATATCTTAAAGGAAAACTAGAACTTGAGTCCCTCAATGCCTTGCATCTACAAAATTTCTTCTGTTAAATAGGATCAAACTCACCTTTTTTCTAACTTAAGCTCATCCCTTATTTTCACCCACATTCATCTCATTATTTTAAGTACAAATAATCAAAGTTGAACCATGTGATTATCTGTTACAATCTTTACCTAATTTTGAACATGGGTACCATAGCCTTACCCATGGCATTATCCTCATGGTAATTTCCATCCCATTATAGGATGGATTCCCATGGTCATTATCACTTAAAAAATATTTTACCCACTATCAACCTTCTTATGTTTTAGTTTTGACTTCATAAAGGTGAATCTCTAAGCCTATATAATCAAGTATATGTCATCAAAAGCAAAATCAAGTGAAAAATAATCAGGGGTCATTTTTAGTATTCATAGACTTCTCCCTTGAAGGATAGCCACCAATGCATATCAAAATTGCTCAATATAAGGTAGATTTCTCCTTTGAAGGATAGATATAAAAAGCATTAAATATAGCTCACAAACTTAGAATACTTCCTTAAAGGATGGATGAGTAAATCATTTTTCAAAGCATAACAATATCTTAGAAGCTTCCTATATCAATTAGCTTCCCCTATCCCTCCAATCAGTAATAATATAGAAAAAGACCCATTATAAAAATAAAAATAAATCTGAACTTAATTTTAGTAGTCACAATCAAATTTCATAAGTATACTTCCCACATCGATCAGTCTACACCTTATATGATGTGGAATTGTTTATACTAGCTCTTTAGTGACCTCTAGAAGAGGCAAGCTATACTCTCAACAAGGTTCCATTTTCATCCCCTCCCATTTATACACTTTATAATCAAGGGATTTTGATCTTACATGATATTATGCGAGCAATACACCTTTTTAACCAAATAATGAATGCTAATGTGAAGCATTCAAAAGGTTTATGTTCATAATCAGATCTAAATTTGATTTATTTTAGTCCTTGCTAGAGAATAAGCATCATACTTTCTTCTTATTCTCTCATACTAGTTGATGCATTCATTAACATGTTTTTATTTTGATTGTATTATCTTTATTTTCTCACATTTAGTTTCTTTATTTAACTTACTCTATGTTTTATGATTACAACACCTTCATAAAAATAAATGCATTTAATGATGTGCTTTTACCTTATTATTTTAAATGTTTTTAACCATAATAAAATTTTAATGAATTAAGCATCTCCTACAATAAACATCATCTAGTGATAAATCACATCAATTAAACCATCTATAATATCTACCATAATTTAATCATACATCAACAATAAATGAGTCATTCACACATATCCAACACATGTCTAGATCTAGATGAATAAACATATACTCATTAAATTTTACCATGAACATACTCATCACTATCATCATAACATCCAATAATAAACATCTTCATCATGTAACCATATCATGAGCATATTTCATCACATCATAAATTAAAATCATCACGAACCATCAAAAATAAATATAATCATCATGAAATTATCAAATCCAAAAACATAATCATCACATAAACATCATTGTAACTACATCATCATCTAATCATTTATCACATCCATATAACTATGATCCATAAACCATAACCATAACAATAATCACAAAAAATCATAGCCATGTCTAACAAAGCATAAGCATCATCATGACATAAACAACATCCATCAAATATCAAATTATGTCATGTGCATAAATTAAGTATCCATCACATTACATGCCTAGCTAGGTGAGTCCACATCAACCATCATATAAAATCATAAATAATAAACATTAACATTTTAATAATGAACCACAAACCATAGACAATGATCATATTTATAAATCATGAGCTCATAATCAATTTGATGATCATATACACAAATAAGTAAATATCTCTCAAAATATGTATATACCTTGTTACATTGGCTCATAGGCTGAAATCAAAATCATATGCAACATCAAAATTATAATGTCTCATAACAAATCTAAGCCCCTAGAGCACCACTACCTCTTAGAGCCTACCCTTTTGTACTTGTTTATCCTCCTGCAAAGGTAGTCCACTAACCTAGTGTCATAGTACTAGCACCTCCTATGATCCCAACTCTATACTCATCCCATCAAGGCTCATCTAGTGGATAATTGAAGACCAAGGCCTCATAATACCATAGTTCCTCTACTATCACTACATATCTCTACATTGAGATAGTCCTTGGTGGTCCCATAGCTATTAATACTCCTCCTCCTACCTACTAGAGAGAATATTTCCCTTGCATCACCATGGTTAGTTGATCCCTAACCTAATTTCTCTCTCTTATAAGAGTAGCCACTTGACCCTATGATACATCCCTCTCCTAGGTGATTGCTACTAAGGATACCTATGTTTCCACTAGTGTCACTCATGTTTAGTCCCTCTAAATTATCAGTGTCTATAAATTTGGACCACCCCTTCCCACCTACTGACCATCTCCCCTATATTAACATCAATGTCTTGTTGACCACCATCATCACCTATAAAAACTATACCATCATAGTACACTTGGTGCCATATAAGATAGCCATATATGACTCCTACATCATCCATATTAATCCTCATTATAAAAAACTCCCAATTAGTGAACTTGTGAACTAGCTATGGAACATGTAGTGGAAACTCTGCATCCTCCTTCTTATACCTTGGGAAAACCCCAGGTATATCCTAAATGAAGTTAAATTATCTATGTACCCTATCAAATGGAATAATCTCTATCTCATGATCTTTCCTACCATAGATCCATCTATATCTCTAAAGGGATAATGTATGTCTCACATAGTGTGCCCATATTATAAACTTGACATACGATCTCCAAATCTTGTCTCCCAAAACCAAGGCATCTAGTTGGTCCTTGTACCACTCTATTTGTGTGCCCCTCTTCCTAGTCCTGAGAGGTCATAATTTCCTCTTCACCTCATATATCTAACCTTGAAATCCATTTGAACAAAACCATCCCACATTAGCCCCATAGGTCTCAGTACCCAAATGTACTCATAGGCCCAACAATGGAGAATAAAATCAACACTGATCTTATATCTCTTATGGGCATGGGATCCCTAGAACTCTCAATAAATAATAACACAAGATCCCATGCCAATAATATGTGACCCAAAAACATCTAAATGAGCACCCATAACAATAAGGGAACCTCTCACTACTAGAATCTGTTAACACATAACACATGAATGCTATCATAATCATAGTAAACAGATACCTAACATCACTATCCCTCTAATATAGTGGTGTGTAGTGAAAACCCTATGAATGCCACCTCACATGCTCATGGTCCTCCCCATATAAGAGCTCCATCTTCCCATCTATCTCCTCATCCTTAATGTGGTAGATTGGCTTACCCTATATGGGTAGCCACATGATATTGTGGATATCCTCAAGCATATTGATCATCTTATCTATAAGAAATAAGGTGTTAATGGTAGGATCCCATATCTCTATGAGTGCCACTAACATCATTACATCCTAAGGTATGTGTTGGTAGTACCTCATGTACTAATTCCCATATCCTCCATATGCTCCCTATCAACATTGGTCATCCCTCTATGTACCTTCTCTAGTATCTAAGGTACCCATTCTCTCATTTGTATTTTATATTATACCTATAAGTTTCAAAACTAGGGCCTTAGTTTGCCTAATTTGACATATTTTTCCCACAAATTTTACCACTTACCCCTACCCCCTATTTTAAACTACTCACCTCATTAACAATAAATCCACCTCATTCAACTTATACATAAGACATGCCTATCTTATCAACTATTTTACCTATCTTATCTACATCACTAACTTTACCCTAAACCACTAACTTAACCCATAAATTACTACCCTAAATCACTACCTAAAACATCCAACCAAAATCTTAAATTTAACCTTTAATCTACACTCCATAAACTACACCCTTTACCTATAAACCTTCACCTATACCCTTCACCAAAAACCTTCACTATTACCTAATACATATTCACCTAGTCTATCAATTGTTTACCTACCAATCTAATCATTTCATTCATGTTATCCTCTAACTACCTTCACTACACCCATACCCACTAACTTGAATAACATCATTAAACCATCTTACCATTACTCTACCCATCATTTAACCTTCTTGACCTATACCCTTTATCTTAACCACTAACCATAACAATAACCATAACCCCTTTACCTTTCACAACTACCCTTCTAACTAAACCCTTAGCCATTACCCAAACCTTTCAATTAAAACTTCTATCCCACCTTTTTAATAAATTCCCAACCAATAATGATGAAAGGTTGATTGATAATAGTTCCTTTTGGAATCATCAACCATTAATGATCAAGGAGTCAATCATCAATGGTCAATACATTGGCCATAAGGAAGCCACCTATCGACCACCATTGATCAATAGTGACCATCGATGGTCACTATGTAGTGACCACTGATAATCCTTGAGCCTTAGGTCTTGACCAAACTCTCTCCTAATCTAACAAAATGCTAACAAAACCTACACATACCCATCCTAACATTAAGTACCTACTCACCTATCCAATTGCATACCTGATTCTCACCTAATAACAACCAAAGAAAAATCTCAAATGTATCCATAAGTGAACCACACCCATAATTAAACAAATAATAATAAAAACAAATGAATTCAAGTCTTAATCTACCAAATCAATGACAAACCCTACCTCATTTCTCAATCACCATCATGGAGGTAACCTACGATCCATCTCTTAACCTTATGCTCTCCCTCATCCCATCTAAATCCTCATTCACTTAGTCAACTCAATAAATACCTCACTTGATCACTCAACCAACACTACCAAATGGCCACTAATTTTTCTTGCTCAAGTCATAGAGTAGTCATCAATGGTCTAAACTATAAATAACCAAATAAACCCTTGGTGGATCTATTTTTTCCCTTTTAGGGATGACATATAAATGCAAATGGTTAGGGTAACCATAGATGGTCAACCTTGACCATTTATGGTCAACATTTTTGTGATTTTTCCCTACATCCATAATTTTCCAAATAGACTTTCATCATAAAACAAATCCACTACTAAACAACTAGAGATAACCTTCTCTGATAACAAAAACTAATGATATTAACCTCATCATGGGTCATTCTAGCCTAAATTTTTCATGTTTTATGATGACCTTTCTTTGGTCCTTTTGATCACATTGACTAAATTTCCATCTTGAAAAAAATTGAACCTATATTACCTTTTGTGCACAACTAACCAATTATGTCTTCCGAGGATCACTTCCTACCTTAGATACCTATCAAAACACTAACCTTACCTAAGAGACTTTAATTTTCAAGTATAACCTAATTACCATGCCTAAATGTGGTCATGTGGTCCACTTGTCACTTGTCCTTCTAGTAATGGCCTTATTTTTACCAGCCATGATAACCTAGTCAATGCACGATCTTGGCTATCACACTTTGTGCACATGTTTTTTTCTTTATTTCCCAACCTATAACCAGATTTTTCAACAACTTACCCACTCATCAAACCCAAATCTAATTCCATTTTACCTCATCACTTCCTGATATGAGGTGGAAAACCTCTTCCCATGATTGGGGCAAACTAACCTTTGGCTTACAATCTATTTTTGTTTTGCATCTTTTTGATATAAACTACATAACAAAAAGGGGTAAATGTAGACACTAGAAAACTACAAACCATGGTTCTATATGTTTAATTAACCCTGACACCACCTTAGGTCCCCCTAAGGACCACTTCACAACCTTTTAACCACAAACCTAATTCAAGCTGACTTTTACCAGCTTAACCTTTGACCTATTGACCATTGACAATCACCCTAACCACCAAAAACTAGGCTCAACCACTGATAATCAACTTTTAACCACTTGAATAGTTAATGTCTAGTACTAACTATATACTTCTTTTTTATATTTATCTTATCTAATATGTCTATAAAATCAGTGCATGTTGAAGCTAAATTTAGACACCCTATTAAACCTCTTGTTGAACCTATTATTCCATCTCTCCCTTTATTCTATAAAAAGAGAGGAGGAGGTGAAAAAGAGGGGGAATCCAGAGCAATAATCATCAAAGAGAATCAATAATTATTAGATCTTTTTGTATTAGAACTTATTTTTCATGTCTTCTTTCAAAAAATCTAGGAAAGCTTCCATCGAGAATGACAGAGATCCAAAGTGTTATTACTCATCAATCATAGCCAAGACACCGTTATTCTATCAAAATTGCTCTAGAATCCACCAATAATTTTTTCAACCAACTACCTCCACATTCTTTAGGCTATCAAGTTAATTATCTATATCTTATTATATTTATTAATTAGTTTATATGTTTTATCTTCCATCCCACCATCTAAAATCCATTTTACAACTTTGTGAACTAGTTTCTTGAACTAGACCAAAACCCACAATAACAATCGATGGTCACCTTGACCGCCAATGATCTATCGATAACCATTGATGGTTACCCAACTACTAATGGTCACCCAAATACTGATAGTTTCACTCCAACTATCAATGTTCATTGTGTGACAATTCTAATAGTAAGCTAATTTCACCTATCAAACCCTAACCAAATCCCACTTTTTGAACTTCTACCTGAGTATAAAATATCACCCCATTTTTTGAACCCCATATGATCTATTTGGAATTAATATTCAATCATTTATTTCTATAATTAATCAAATTCATCTTTTTTAAGTACTTCTTGTATTTGATTTTAGTATCTTATGTAATTTATGCAAGAAATTTATGTTTTGTTTTCAAAACTTGATTGTTTAAAAGTGTGGATTGATAGCCTGAAAATAATATTTTTCTTCTTGGATATATCTTGTTAGGCAATCCACCCTACTATCTAAATAATTAACCATTTCTTTATTATTTTTTATTTGTTGGTCATTCCCCCTGAGCTAAAGAGGAATATCTACAACCATCTAGATCATGAAGCATAAACCAAATCAAGGTTGTACTAACCTCAACCTTATTTTAAGTTTTATAAATTTATTATTAATTAAATAATCAAAATTTATGTGAAACATCTCACACATCATCCTCCATCCATTTTCATGCTTTGGCTTGGTCAACCCTGCCTACTACACATAAAATTCTAAGAAATAAGGGGTTTTCTATAGCTTATATTCCCTCTTTTGAAAAAATAAAACCACCTAGAAGATTCCTTTACATGTTACAAACACCAAACTAGGTCAATAAAACCATTCTAAGTCATACTAATAAGATCTTTCCTATCGGGTCATTATAAGGGTTTTAGGAGGGTTTTGACTAGTTTCTCTTCTTAATAATCCTTCATAAAGGATTAACCCTTAACTCAAAAAATAATGCCAATAAATTAAATAAAGGTACCTTACCCAAATTTCATGAATTTCTTATGATCTCATGTAAAGGTTACATGTGCCAATGGGTATAAAAATTTCCTTTTCGAGTCTACAATACCCCATTCTATGTACATAAAGGATCTCAACACCAATTTTCATGCTTTCTCTTCTAAGATATGACCTAAAACTTGGTAAACACACTTAACACAACCTATCACACAAATTTCAATTCTCTCAAGGTCTCTAACACCTTGGTAAATGTACTTGACCCATCATTAGGCCATACTAGGTCTCTTTATTCACTAGACCTTGAACTTTTAATCATACTTAGACCATTACCATACCTTGAAACCTCCTATAATATTCTAAATACCTCATCCATATGTCAAATGATCTCATATCATGCTCACATATAGTCATACTTCTTAACACAAGCCTCATATGACTGCCTACCTCATCATGTCTTGTGCCTCCTCACTGGGTCTTTTAAGTACATGGCTTAAGAACAACAATGATAACTCATAATGACATCAATGACACTTTTATGACATCATTAAAAACTTCAAGAATACCTTATAACATATTCTCAACACACACATTTGAACCAAATACTTAAAATTTAATGAGAGGTTCTTTTAAAACCTAAGGAAATAGGAACTATCACTAGTTTGGCCAAACATGCTAAAAGACCATTAAAACCATTATGTTTCATTTGGCCTATGTCAACATAGATGATGTACAGATCCATTAATTTTTTAAGGAATGTTCATAGACCTTAGGGGACCAATCCAAAAAAAAATTCCCATGAATGAAATTTGTTCAAGTTTACTTCCTCTGGCTACGAGCTGGGGTCTTCATTCTCTCTCTTCCATATGGTCTGAGCACAAACCTGAAGAGCTCTCTAATATTTATAATGATCTTGAGGGGAAAGTAGGTTAGTTTTGAGATTTTTAATAAATGAAACACTCTCATTTCTTCTCCTTTTACCATTATTGACCTTCGTTTATAGATCCTTGACTCCACCTAAGTTAGTGTGTACTGTACGGATCTATACCATTTGGAAAACCTCTGAATCCTACAATTTCCAGACATTTTATATATTTTTAGACCAAAATACATTATTATTAGGTATGGTGGAGGAAATTTAGGATTCATGTGATGTCTTTAAGTCCATGGTACAAATTAGAGAAGCTAAAAGGTCATAAATTGGCATGTGTGGGGCCCATTAGAGGTGATTTAAGCATTGACCATGAAAAGAATGGGTTCAATGGTGTATTTTTGGTGACATAGGCTACACCTTAGCTAAGTAAAGGAGTGTTCATGTCCTCTACCCAAACCTAGTCCAACATGGGAATGACCATAGACTATAGGTTACGTAATTTTGGGTAAAACCTCTGGGGTTTTTAATGAGGCTAGCTTTTTATATATGATAATTTGAATCTATCTTCTTAAAAATCAATATATTAGGATGAGAAATCAAGAAAATACATGAATGAAAACCTAATTTAAGTGTGGTGATGTACCAAATTTTCAATGGTCCACTCTCAACTTGGACACTTTCATGACTACTAATAAATCCAACGGATATAAGGATTGATCAAATTATGTGATAGAGTTCCAAACATGAGTATTTTATATGAAGGTTGAAAAGAGACCTAAAATATTCAGGATAGAAAGAGATAGTTATATGTAAGAAACTATGTACTTATGAAACTTAAAGATAAACCTCACTAGCTAACACTTCACATAACCTTCAAGAAATTAATAGTCTTAAAGAAAGGTACAGGGAGGACCTATAAATGGTGAATAGGAAACATATATTATGTGAATAAAACTTCAATAAATCACACTTAGAATTAAACTAGAATTTTAAATTGTCTTATATTACTTTAATGCGTTTACAAAGTGGTTTCAGTAGAGGTTTTCTATACCCAGTTGAGGGATATAAATCAAGAGCAAAGTTAGTATTTATAAGAAGAAAGAAGGTAAGAGAGAGTTGGTGTTAAAGTGGTAATTAATGATCCAAATTATACTCAATATAACCACCACTGCAATCCTTCTTGAGATTTTCCCTACATTAATGTCACTATATCTTTCTTTGGCATGATGGAGAATGTGAAGATCAAGACCAACTATAGGAAGCAATTCCCATCACTACATGGATCCTTCTTGAGATCATTTGAATGAATTACCTTAACTACCTTCCTCAATCATTCTTGATATTCTTCATGTTATTAGGTCGTTACTTGAGCTTTCTCATTTATATTCTTTCTAACATTCCTTACATAGTCACCATTTCGCTATTACTTCGAGATCCTGAATATAGATCTATTATGGATGAAAACCAATCATCTTATTGGTTTTCATATATATATTATTTAAAATGTAGATCTATAGGCTAAGGTCTATTGAATCTAAATGAGATGTAAAACCTATATCTATAATCTCTTGAAAAATATTTACAAGGCTTTAATGGTAATAGACATCTCTATAAACTCTACTCCTATTTATCTAGATCATGTTTGATGTTACATTTATGAGTTTTAACTACTTGGGGTAGTAAGATCCTTTGTCTAATATGTCTACCTTCATGGCATCTTTTGGTTTGACCTTATTCAAAAAAATTATCCATTGAAGTCTATGGCTTTTGAATTTTGAAGTTGGTCATTGATCTTGATTTGGGTCCTTGATATTAAGACACTTGTCTTCTTTGCATTGATCCTCAGGATCCTATAGTTAGTCCATCTATTCCACATGATTTCACCACATGTAAACCTCATATTTGATCTAATCTCATTAACCCTTTGACCCTATACACACCTTTTATCTCCCTCTATATTGTTTAACATGAGCCATAGATATTATGCTAGCTTAACATGGTTGAGACATTTGTCACCCTCTCATTAGTCTCCAAGATCTTATGACTCTTTTACCTTGAGCTAATTATTAGATCTAATTTGTAGGATTACACATGATTCATTGATCTACCTAAACCCATAGTCTTTATTAGTTGATGTGTACTAGTGGATCTCCAATTAGTTACATAAGATTGAGACACTTGTCATTGATGCATTTATGCTATTTTTTAACTTGATGCTCATCATTGATCTTTGATGCATGATCAAATACACTCTATTAGATATTTGGGACCCATTAACATCTATCAGATCACTACTCACCATTATATTTTATCTTAACTCCTAATATTTGGACACTTGTTAGCTCCATGTTTAACCTGGGAACATTTGAAACTAAATGGCTATTTATCATAGATTTAACTTGATGTCCCCACACACGTTTCAATCTATAAGTCTAAATTTGAATATTTATAACTTGAAATAAATAACTTATCATTTCATGAAATTTTTACAAGATGATCTTGGCACTAAAAACATCATGTCGATGTGGTCTTTTGGCCTTGATTTATTTCTCAAATGCATTTATTAAATGTAAAATAAAGATGACACATTCATTTTTGTGTGATGTGTCATGACGGTTTGATTCTTCTAGACTTGTACTTAAATTGTTTCTTGATCTTTCAAATCTTTAATTAGTTTCTAAGGCTTGTGTGAACTTGTTCCATGATCCAAACTATATTGATCACCATGAAAATTGCTTTCTTAAAATTTGAAAAAGTACAATTTAAGTTTACTTAAAGTGTTTCAAAAGATTTGAAAGATACATGTGATATTTGGACCACTAATTACATCCAAAACTTTGTTCTTCTCATCCATTCATGTAGAATCTTAGCATGTTAGCCAAAATGGCCAACATTTCTAGCAACTCAGCTAGCTTGACTAGCCTGATGGTCATGTAACCTAGAATTTGATCAAAGTTAATTATTATGACTAGAAAAATCAAGGATTACTTACAAAAGGATTCTACCTAACTCTTAGAAACACTTAAAACCAATGAGACACATATAAAAAACAAGAAAGAAACAAAACACATCAAATAACTACCCAAATAGAGCAATGTGGAAGAGCACTTATAAGTATAGATATACATATCTACTTATGTACAAAGATCATGAAATAACACTAGTAGAACAATTTAAGATACCTCCCATTGATAGGGATGGTAAGGAACTCTCCATTTAACCTATCAAGATAAAATGCATTACTCTCTTTGAAACCTGTGATAACATAACACGCAGTCTAAAGACTATCAAACTTAGAGTGCTTTCCTAGTTTTACATGGTCCTCATCCTATTTGAGGACTATATCAACTTATTATAAAGTCTTTGAGGAAGATATCTTGTCAAATGACCTCTTGAATTGATTCTTATTATACCACATAATGTGCATAGCAATGTCCCTTGTCTCCTTTAGTTGTCTTAGCTCATTCAACCTTATTTACATAGCATCATCCTCTAAGAGCTCAAGTTGATGTATAAGCTCTAATGCAGGGAGTTCAAGAGATATAGTAAGTTTGGACTTTTTCCAATAGACAAGAAGGTAATGGGAGTGTCCATTATATTTATTAGGTGTCACTCTATCTTCCAATAGGGTAGTCTTTAATCTAGTATGCCACTCCCACTGACCATCTTTCATAGTTCTCTTGATAATCCTCAACCAATTCTTATTTGTGGACTCTACTAGTCCATTACCCTATGGGTAATAGTTAGAGGATTATTTGAGATAAATTCCATGTGAAATAGCCCACTCACATACCTTGTTTCTTCTGAATCCTGATGCATTATCACAAATTATTGTAGAAGGCACACTGAATCTAGTCACAAGGCTATCATAAATGTCTAAAAAAAATCTTCATTAGCTTCCTTGAGGGAAGTTTCTTCAACCCACCTTGTAAAGTAGTCTATATCTATAATGATCAATATATGTCCTTGAATTAAAAAGGGTGTATCATCCCTATGAAATATAATCCCCATTGCATTAAAGTTTGTTCTATTTGTATGGGTTGTAAGGGAAGGGCAACCAATTTCTCCTTGCCAACATACATTGCACATTTTAGACATTTATTTACCCAAGAGTGTGAATATATAAAAATTGTGGGCCAAAAGTACCTAGTTATAATGATATTAAAGGCTATGGTATTTGCAACAAAGTGCCCACCAACTAGACCAGCATGAAACTACTTAAGCAGCTTGTTTATTCGGCATGATTCCACACACCTCAAAAGCATGCCTCCTATGTCTCTCTTAAAACTAATCTATCTATAAAGACATAAGGTATAATTTATAAACTATATTTAGTCCCATAAGATAATGGGTTGACTTAAGAAATCTGATTATATCATGCATCTAACTAAAAGGTGTGTTGTCTATAATAGCCTATTAGCTATCATAGACTGCCAACACTTGACCTTTATCTTGCCTTACTTTTGCTGCAAGGTGTTCACATAACCCTCTTCCCCTTAATTTTTTTTTTTAAATTTTACTTCAAGGTCATACTTTATGCATTTTTTCACCCATATAGATCTTTTCTCATTGAGGTATAGGTTGAGTATAAACTCTTTAACACTTGGGTATAGAAACACTTAGGTGTACCACCATAAGTATGATCTTACTATTAGAGACCATGTGATTAAAATTATTCAAACCTCTCACTACTAAAATAGCATGTTTATATACAAAGTTATACATCTCCTCATACTCTTCTAAGGCTTGACTAAAGAAAGTAATAGGTTGTTTCAAGCCTTGATCATTATGTTGCATCAATATGGTAAAGATTACAACCAATATAGAGAAGGCATACAAGTAGAATTATTTGTTAAATTTAGGATAATAAGTTTAGGTGCATGAAATATGGCCTCCTTGGTGTTCTCAAAACTCCTCTTACTTTATTTGGTCCATGTAAACTCATTACATTTTCTTAACATGTGAGTAAAGGCTTGACCAGTTATCCAAAGTTTGGGATAAACCTTCTTATAAAATTAATCTTTCCTAAGAAGATCTATAGACCCTTCTTGTTCTTAGGCAAGGATAATGATAAGATGGACTCAAAAAATTTAGGATCTATGGAAAGACCATCTTTGGACACTAAATTCCCTATTAACTTGCCCTCATGAGCATTGAATATACATTTTTTAGGATTTAATGACATGCTAAATTCTTTGTATCTTTCAAATAATAACCTTAAGTGAGAAATGTGATCATCTAGGTCATTTGAGAAAATATTGATGTCATCTAGGTAGATAAGCATCGTGTCATTGATCAAACCTTCAAAGGAAACATCCATTTCACTCTCAAAAGTTGATCTAGCATTGGATAGTCTAAAAGGCATTTTCATATATGCATAAAGTGTGAAGGAATTTATATGCCTATCTTCTTCTTTGACCATGATATGGTTATAACCATAGTATCCATAAGGAAATGAGAATATATAAGAACCTACCACCTTTTGAAGAATCTAATCCATTAAGGGCAGTGGGTAATGGTCCTTTAGGGACACTTTATTGAGGTCCCTAAAGTCAACACATAAACATATTTATCAATTCTTCTTCCTCACTCACACATGTTTTTCTACCCATGAGTAATTTTTAATGGGGAATATTATCTTTGATTCAATCAACTTAAACAACTCCATTCTCATCAAATCCTCCACTTTTGGATTGGCATGACTTTGTTTTTGCCTAACTAGTTTTGCATTGCTCTATTATCTTGAGAGTGATTCTATCTGCCCATAAAGTTATCTTCAGCTTGCTATGCCATGCTCTTTAATTAGTTTCTAACTACCTATTGATAATTTTTATGAGGTTATTATTGGTAGACTTAGCCAATCTGTTACCTTGAGGGTAGTAGTTAGATGAAGTACTCAAATGAACCCCACTCTTTACTACCTAGTCAAAAGTTTTAGCACTTATGAAGGTAAGTACATTATCTAAGATGATGACATGAGGAGCTCCAAACCTTGCCAAAATGTTATCATATAACTCTAAGATAGCATTTTTTTTTTGCCTCCTTCAATGCAATGACCTCTACCCACCTTATGAATTACTCCATAGCATTCAATATCCATTTGTGTCTAGCATTTGATGGAGGGTTGATCATGCCAATGAAGTCAAGTCCACATTGCATGAAAGGCTGGTCCACATAAATAGGATTTAATGGAAGAGATAAAATTTTTGGTTTGCCAACAAAAAATGCACATTGAGAACAAACCTTAACCTAATGATAAAAATCCTTTAAAAGACTAGGCTAATAATAACTAGCTCTCATTATCTTTATAGCTCTTGTTCTAGGAGAGAAGTGACCACCATCTAATCCATTATGGAACTTTTCCAATAGCATATCAAATTGATCATTGTTAATGCATCTTGGAAATACATTATTCACATCATTTTTAAAGAGAATTCCATCCACAAGACAATAAGGAATAGCTTGTAGCCTAAAATACCTCCTTTTAGAATTGTTGAATTCATTAGGATACTCACCATTTTGAAGATAACCAATGATGTCTTGTGTCCAAACTTGATTTTGCATTTGATTAGCTGGCTGGGTTTGAACTTAATTGACCAAAGCTTACCCCTTTGGCTATTGAAAATTAGATGCTAAATATTCACACAAACCTCTTCCTCTGACCAAGTTGGTTACCTTAATGTCAATGTCATATTCCATCACTTTCATGATCCATCCAACTCTCTTTTCATTGAGATCCTTGCTTAGGAGGAACTCCTTAGTGCTAGGAGGGGTAACCATGACATGAATATTGTTTTTAGAAACCATATGCCTAAATTTTTTCAATCCTAAAATGATGGTTAGGGATTGCTTCTCCACAAAATAATATCTTACATCATACTCCTCTAATCCTTGGCTACTTAACATCTTCATCATTATTTTGCATAAACATAGCTAAGATTGTGTCAAGGTTAGCAAAGGTATAGAATATGAAATATTTATAAAAAATGGATTTAAGAGATTAGGAGATTCTATAATTTCTTGCTTGATTTCTTTAAAACTACTTGTACCTTCCGTTGTCTAAGTAAAAACTTGGTTCTTTTTTAGCATGGCTGTGACAGGCTTTACCACAATTTCAAAGTTTGGGATAAACCTTCTTACAAAAATTATTTTCTTTAAGAATATTTGTATCCTTTTCTTGTATTGAGGCAAGGACAAGCCTAGAATAGCTTCAATCCTTCTGGGGCCAATAGATAAGCCTTATTTTGAAATAACATGACCCAAAATCTTACCTTCATAGATAATAAAGATGCACTTCTTTGGATTGAGGGAAATGCCATACTCCCTACATTTCTCAAACAATTTCCTTAGATGTCCCATATGATCAACAACATCTTTTTCAAACATGGTTATATCATCAAGGTAAAGAAACAAAAATTTATTGATCACACCTTTGAAAGCCATGTTCGTTGCCCTTTGAAATGAAGCTCTAACATTGGATAAACCAAATGGTATCTTATTTTAGGTAAAGGTCCTCCACTTGGTGGTGAAGGCTATCTTAAATTGATCCTCTTCATTTACCAATATTTGATTATAACCTGAATAACCATCAAGAAGTGAGAAATGTTGAGAACCTAAAATAACTTATAGAATTTGTTTCATGGAAGGGAGTGGATAATGATCTTTGAGAGACACTCTATTTAGATCATGAAAATCCACACAAAGTATGATTTCTCCATTCTTATTTCAAACTAACAAAAAGGTTGGCTACCCAAGTTGAGTGCTTAATAGGAAAGATAATCCTAGACTCAATTAACTTGGTCAACTCTTTCTTCATGAATTATTCTATCTTGGGATTGATAGGCCTTTGCTTTTGTCTTACTAGTTTAGCTCTAGGATCTAACTCAATGGTGTGATGAGCTAGACTTGGATCAAACCCTTTCAATTCCTTGTACTCTTAAGCAAAGATGTCATGAAAATATTTGCATAATGCAATAAAATCTTTCCTTTCTATCTAAGAACATACCTTTCCAATCTTCAAAAGTTTGTCTTTGAAAATTAGAACCCTCTCATAGTTTTTCTCCTTTATTAAAATGCTCATTCTTTGATTCTTCTTTTGATCATCCTCATTTAAGACTCTCTCAAAAGTAATCATCCCCTTGGGTATTTTATTTGTCTTTAGCTATATAATTTTCTCTTCATAATGATCATGTAGCCTCTTTTGATTTCTTAAGGAGAAGCTTACCTCATTTTGTAACAAGTGTGCAATGTGTTCATCACTTTCAAACACTGCCATGACACTTCATTATCTAGAATGGAAGGTCTCAAAATGATCTAGACATTAGATTGATCCTTCTCCTTTGTTACATCAGTAGTTGAGTCAAAATGTGATCCTATTGCATCTAATCTATCAACATGTTTGCTTAAGTATCTTGGTATGGGTTATATGTTGAAGGCATCAGAATCTTCAAGTAGATCCCATATCGTATGCTTGTAGGACTTAATCAATGGGTCTTTTTCTATAACTTGACTTCTTAATTGATGAATGACCAGCTCACTATCTCCATAGACTTTCAAATTCTTGATTCCTCTCCTCTTAGCCCATTATAGAGTATGAGTTAGGCCCTCATATTCTGCCACATTGTAAGTGAAGCTAAAGTGAAACCTATAAGAAGAGTATTAATAATTCCCTAATGGAGAAACTAACATGATTCTAGATCCTACACCTACTTTGTTCCTTGAACCATCAAATAACATTTCCCACATGCCATCAAGTTCATGATCCTCATTGGTGAGAGAAGGAATTGGAACATTCTCTTCATGCATTTAATAAACACCTAAATCAGTCTCCTCAATGAAAGTTTAAGGATCAAGTCCATGTGTTTTAGTGATTTTCTTGTCAAGATAAATATTATAAATACTTCAAGAGGGGAAGATGTTTAACCATATATGACCGTTTCCTTGTTCTTGCTAACTAGACAATTCTCAATTGACATTGTCTCCAAGTATGGCTCAATGTGGAACCTTGCTAAGGTTTGAGTCCTTATAGTGACCTTGGTCCCATACCTTGTCCTAAAAGATATAAAATACAAATTAATAGTAAATTATCCTCCTATCTTGGCTGTCAAGTCCCTTGACAAGTATATAGCAAATTGTGCTAGAAGGTCCACTACCACAATGTCTTACATGATAGGCAAGCTTGGGAAACCATGTAAAAATACTTTCAGACCTTTGATGATTCCTACTATCTTGGTTGGATTCTCATATAGTTGTAACACACCCTTGCTATGTGGCTCATATTTCAAACTCAGCTTATCAGCCACTACTTTAGGCATGAGGTAGTGCTTGCTTCACTATCCATAATACAATTATAGACCAACTTGTCTCCCACAATGAGTGTGAGGTAGAAAGGTGGAGGATTTTTAGCCTTGGTTGAGGGCTCCAAAAGATGATTTGGATAATTCATGAGAGCCACATCATTATACTTTTAAACTTGAGGAGTCACATGAATGCTTGTCAGTTGCTCTTGCAAAAGACATTTTGACTAGGTATATGTAAGACTTCCTAAAGGGATATACTTGCCTTGGTGCTCTTCATTGAATTAATAATGTTTAAAGAGGGATCGTTCACCTTCTTTGGAATTTTTTATGGTAATGAGGGAGCTTTAGTCTATTGCATTACAATCTTGGTAGCCCCACTTGCATTTTGATTTTGTTGGGAAACATGAACTACAATAGGTGTAGTACTTTGATTGAAACTTGGTGGCCTTAGAGAGGCATCACTTGGATCCACCCATGGTTCTTGGCCTTCTCCCAATGCTCTCTTATTATATCTTGTATTGGCTGAAATTTACATGCTTTGAGTCAACAAAAAATCATCTTTTTCTTGGAAATTCATCATTCCCACACTTGAGTTGCTACCTTCTCCATGACTATCCCTTTGGTTGGGACATGCTTCTTCTACTATCATGTAAGGAGTAGTTTCCTCTTATGTTTTCAAATCATGGCTAGTTCCTCTATCATTATGTAGAAACTGACCTTGAGGTTACCCCCATTGGTCCAAATGATCCTCTCCTTGCACTAAATTTGTATGTACTATAACATTAGCCTTTATAGGAGGAGTAGAATTTGGATTATATGCATTAAGATGACTATTGTAACCTTTTTGATTTTGTCCTCTCCCTTGATAATTGTATTGGGATGGATATCTATATCCTTTTTTAGGATAATATTATGCATTAGGAGGAACACTTACCTAATATCAAGCTTGTTTGAGCTGAGATCTCAATGATCTAATTTATACATCCTTGTCCACAATATTATCCACCTTCTTGGAAAAGGCTCTTGGCTTCACATTGGCATTAGGAACTTGTGTCATGATTGGAGATTCAACTAAATTATGGGATAGCAAAGGCATGGAAATTCTTAGAGGAAGTTTTCTAGCCTAAATTTATATATTCTCAACCTCAATTGCTAGCTCATATGCACTTAGAAGAGTGAATCCTCCCATTGACTGCAATATACTAGCAACATTAGTACCAATCCCTTTGAGGTATGTTGGGAAAATGAAGCTAGGATGAGGTCTCATGATTGGTGGAAGCCTATATCATGATCTTTGAAATCTCTCATTTAAATCTCCCATGGATTCATTTGGACCTCTTTTTATTACATTCAGTTGATGTATTAAGGAAGCATGATCACTCTTATTTTGAAATCTTGTCACCAATAGATCTCCAAATCCATCACAACTTGTAATGCATCCCTATTCCAATGTTATATACCAGTCAAGTGCTTCTCCTTTTAAATACATAACAAGCAACCTAATGGCTATGTTAGCCCTAATAACATTATAGAAATTGCAAAAATTATAGATGTCTCTAATATGTTTAGATGGGGTAATAAGACCCTCTCCATTGAAACTAGGAAGACTTTTGGTACCATTGAAAGGGATGGGGTCATATGTAGGATGTTTTATTGGGTTTTGGGAATTAAAAGTAGGGAAGGGTTGATGCTTATCCATGTCTTCTTGATTTTTTATTTCCTAATTTTTAGTTTATTCAACTTCCTAAACATTTTCTTTTTTCTCTTCAAAACCACCCTGCCCAGGTTCTCTAAGTGATAAGAAAGGTTCAATATGTTGTTCCTCAAAAAGAGCTTTAGCTAGAGGTTCTTGGTCAAATATCCTAGATGACCTAGTGAGGACCATGAAGTAAACTATGGGAAATTCGGTCTAGAACAAGGGTTTCTCACCCTTTAGAGTCACCAAATGCTATATTTTATAATACAAATGATACTTGTCAAGACCACCATTCACTTTAAAATGAAAATAATAAAGAATTCAATCCCACCAGGCATGCAAGAATTATTATCTCTAAATCTTAAACCCTAAAAGAGGGTTGTTTAGGCCTACTCCAAATTTGGGCAATGATGGGACATTTATAGGCCTATGGGTGTGTCTATAAGTGGAAATGAACCTCTAGGTTGAAAAAGATAGCTCCCTATATTAGCTATTGTGTAACAAAATCAGTTGAACCAGCTTGATTGGATGAAAAGGGTAATAAATTTGCATAAATGAAAATCCTAGTCTAAAATGGTGATACACCAAAATTTATTATCCACATTTATGCCCTATACTTTTGCATAATATAGCAGAATACAACTATTTTTTTTTAGATCTAGAAGATTCCAACATAGATATTTTAATGTTGAGACAAAATGAATGAGATCACACAAGGTAAGTAATTAGAAAGATAACTTGTATAGTCCAAAAAAGGGTTACACATATGGAAAATCTCATATAGCTAGAATTCACTCTACATGACTTGTTGGATCAACTCTTTGCTCAAAATCATGAAGGATAGAGAATAGAAGGATAAAACATCACTTGTTATCACTCTGTATCTCTTACATTTTGAAGCAAATGTCTAGAACTTAGAAAAAAAATAGACTTATGCTTCTATGCTTAAAGGCAATAAAATAGTAAAACATTCTAGCAAGGCTTCACCATACTATTTGTGGATGACATAATAATAGTCTAAGGGTCTTATTTATAGCAAAGAGAAAGAGAGGGGGGTCCCTTCTACCAAAGAGAGGAATCATATTTTTTGGAAGTCATTTTCCTCAACTACAACTAATTTTTGCCAATGATGACTAGTAGGGCACTCTGATTAATCTTTGTCACCTTCTTGAATGCCATGGGCTTGCCCATCTAAAGATAATTTCTAACTAATTCTCTTTGGCTTGTAAATCTATGCAATGGCATGGAAAATTTCACTTTCATTTATTTTTGCTTTGTCATTTCCTTTTGATTGGTCCTCAAGAAATGACTCAAATCATGGTTCCACATCATCAATCAACCATTTGATCAAGCTCATAATTTAAGTAGTTCCAATAATAAGATTTGCTTATATCTAGACCCTTTCAAGTTTTTTGAATGACTTCACTTATAAAAATCATAATTCAAGTACTTGATTAAACTTGATTTGCATCTATAGACCCATTCAGGTTTTCTTTCCTACTTTACTTATAAAACCTTATAAGCAAAGCACCTTGGGAAACCTGATTTGCATTGCCAAGATCCTTTTAGGTTTTCTAAGATATTCTACTTATAAAATTTATAAGTCAGGCATGTTGGAAAACCCAATTTGTATTGAACCCAATGGATAGTTGTCCATCTTAAATTTGACACCCTACAGCATGTCATACATCAACCCAATAGTTAGTTGTCTACCATAAATTTGATGTCCTACAACACATCATGCATCAACCTAATATCTATTTTCCCTCCTTAAATTTGAGATCCTACAACATGGTATGCATCGACCCAATGGGTAGTTTCTTGCTTTAAATTTGATGTCTTGTGGCATGTCATGGGTAATTAAGTTAGGTTTATTTCTTGAGCCAAGGCTTAAAAATTTTCCCAACGTAATTACTTCAGATAAAAGTTTGAATGAATTCCTTCTAGAATTTTGATTTTAGGCTTTGGATAAGCCAAAGGTCCCTTTAAGAACTTTTCTTGAAAGACACTTGGAGGAAAGTGTCCTTCAAAAAAGTTTTGAAGGACACCCGAGGGGGAACAAAATCCCCTTGGGAAATTTTTAAAGGGCATTTCCAATGAAAATGACCCTTCAAGAATTTTTCAAAGGACACCTTTTGGGAAAAACTACCTTCAAAAAAAATTTGAAGGGTATCTTGGAAGAAAGTGTCCTTCAAAAAAAAATTTAAGGACACCTGGACCAAAAGTGACACTTTGATAAAATTCTTGAAGGGCACTTAGACAAAAAAAAATGTCCCTTTAGAAAAATTTTGAAGGGGCATTCTGGAAAGGGCTAAGGTAGAAGTGCCCTTAAAAAACGTTTCAAAGGGACACTTGGGAAAAAAGTGCCCTTCAAATTTTTTTAAAGGGACACTTAGATGAAAAGTGCCCTTAGGAATTTTTTTGAAGGGTAACTTAGACAAAATAAGTGCCCTTTAGAAAAATTTTGAAGGGACACTTGGGGAAAAATCAAGGTAAGTGAAGTGCCTTTAGAAAAATTTAAAGGGAACTTCAAAGGGAAGTGTCCCTTTGAAACTTTTATGAAGGGCACTTAGGGGCTAAGTAAAAATAAAGCCAAGGGGAAAAACAATGAAGCAAAAATAGAATAAGGAAAGACCAAAATAGCAAAGGCCCAAACACAAAAAATGAGCAAGGAAGAATGAAAACCAGTTGAAGAGGAAACATAAATTGGCTATGTAAAAATGGGGAAAATAGTGATCATAAGGGAGGATGGATATTTGATTAATAGGATTGAAAAACTCCTGGGAACAATGTTGATAGAACCCTCAAAACCTAGTGATATGGGGTTGATTGATGATGAAGAGTTTAAACAAATAGCCACTTTCAGCATCTAAGAGATAAATGGGAGAAGCCATGGCCAATCCAGTAGTGATAACCATAGAATAATGGATCTCATCTTAATTTTAAGAGAGAGTATAACAAAGGCCTAGAGCATCAAAGAGGCCATGGTAAGGAATGACAGAATTTAACAAATTGGTAAATCAAGAAAATGGATGTTTGATGAAGCTTGCAGTAAATCTTGAGATGATCAAAGAACAACATACTGAGGATAAGGATAACCTATAGCAATGATATCCAGGAAGACCACCACCAACCCAATAGAATATTCTATACATTTTAATTCTACATACATTTTTCAAAAATGGAATATTTTATTTTATAAGTATATGTTATTTTGTTATCATATATAGTTCTCGGTCAATCCAACTTAGAAGGTTTTGTGGATAATAGAATTATCATACAAGGATGATTATCCTTAATGTAAACATATCTATCTTGAGAATTGACTATTACAAAACCTATGTTTTCTATAAATAGGTAGTGTTACCATTTTGTAAAGAGAGATATTTGTGATAAAAATTGTATACTCACACTAATTAATATAGCTAAAGGAATTTTGCAAATATTGTCTATGTAGTTGTATTTATAGTTGTACATTTTCTCTCAATTATTTGTCTAGATCTTAAATTTGAATGGTTTATTTAATTCCTAAACTACATTAACTCATTTACAAGGTTGATAATTTGTTCTTTGCTAGGTTAGTTGGAAATATCATGAGTTGCTTCACTTTAATTTGTCCTATATCAAAGATGTGCATTAGCTATTTATATATAGAAACAAAATATTAAAATTAAACTTGGATTTTACTGGTAACTTCAATTTATCCTTAGAAATTGGCCTAGTTTATGATGTAAATTGAGATTTAGCTATTTTACATTATAAATTGGTTTAAATGTGCATTTAAGAAATAGAAAATTTGTCATAGTGTTTGAGGTAAAAACTTGAAATCACATTTGTTTCCTTCCTACCTTACCCTCTCATATTTTCTCTTTTTGTACAAAGATCTTCACTATAGCTTAAATTTCACTATAAATATCCATTTAGTTTTGTATAACATCAATATTTGACTAAGAAACCATCAAAAAGCTAAACCAAGGTGGCTCCCAACCATCAAATAATATAAATTTGTGGAAAAATCTACTTTGCTATGTTATTATTTCAATATAGACATCATAATTGCCAAATGCCTACAACTCATGCCTTGAATTCTTGGAATTCTAAAATGAGTAGTGTTTTCTAAACATTGAAAGCACCTATGGTACTTTTAGAAGCATCAACACATTGTTTGATGTGTTTTGTATTATTTCACATGCTCTGTTAATCTTCTTGGATCCATTATCCTTGTCAATTCACATGTACCATTAGATCTTTAATCATGTACTTGAGATCTTGACACTTGTCATCAATGCATTTATGTTGACTTTTTGAATTGATGCTTACTATTGATCTTTGATGCACAATCAAATGCACTCCATTAGATCTTTGGGACCCATTGATATCTATCAAATCACCACACACCATTAGATTTGATCTTAGATCCTAAGATTTGGATACTTGTTAGCTACACATTCAACCTAGGAAAATTTGAATGTAAATGGCTATTTTTTGTAGCTTTAACTTGATGTCCCCACACATGTTTCACTTTGTAATTCTAACTTTGAAGCTTTAGAACTTGAGATAGATATCTGATTAAGTCTTGAAATTTGTAGAGGATGATCTTATAACTAAAAGCATCATGTTTATGTGTTATTTTGGCCTTGACGGATTCCCTAATTGTATTTATTAAATGCATAATCAATCTAACCCATTCATTTTTGTATGAAATGCCATGATGGTCTAGTTCTTCTAAACTTTTTCTTGAACTACTACTTGATCTTTCAATTACTTCGATGAGTCTCTGAGGCCTATGATAACTCATTCTATGATGCTACCTAAATTGATCACCATGAAAATGTACTTCCTCAAAATTTGAAAACTACACTTTAAGTTAACTTAAAGTGTTTCAAAAGATTTGTAAGCTACATGTGGTCTTCTGACCACTCATTCTATCCAAAAATTTTTTCATCTCATCCATTCAGGTAGAAGCTTGGCATCTAGACCAAAATGGACATGTATGAAATGCCTTAATAATGGTTTGATGAAGATCATGATGTCTATTAAGGCATTAATGGTGGCTTAATGGCTCATCAAGGTCAACTTAGGTCTCATTATGATAAAAAAAATATTAGCTTTAGGACATGTTCATAACCTTAAAGAAATATTAACACATGGATATCATATAAGCATATATGATAGACATTTATCACCTAGAAAGGACTTAAATTGGACCTCAAAACACTATCATGATGTTCTTAAAAGATTTAAAATCGACATACCTTATGTGATTGGGTAGAATAGAGGTGTTTACGATCCTTCAATAGGTTGCCTATAAATTACCTCCGCCATGGCACCATTAAAATTTGAGACTTCATCAAAATAACCAATAACTCTTACACATGTTCAATCATTATGAAATAATTGATACATGTTGAAATAGAGGCTGGGAAGATCATCAAGTAATGTTATAGCATGAAAATATAGTGAACTATTTGAATAAACTAATCTCACAAGGTGAATAGAAATCATGAGGACTAATGATGGACTAGGACTCTAAGAAATTAGGTTGACCTCTTTATAGATATGAAACTAGAAAGTGGTAAACATTTTTGGTGACTCAACTAGCTTGACTAGCTTGTTGGTCAAGGGAAATCATAACTCCTAGACTTACTTAGACTAGAAAGTGGATCTTTGACTACACATAGACTTTGCTCAATACTTCATAGACTTTGAAACTCAATGAGACATAAAAATAAAAATAATAAGAAACAAGGCAAGATAATACACACACAATAGAAAACAATAAGACAAAACAATTAAAAGATAGCATTTATAGAATCGCTTAGAGGAAGGAGATAAATACTAACTAAATTATACAAGAGGACCATGATGACAACTAATAGTATTACTTGAGGATCATCCCATTGATAGGTATGAGGAATTTCTTTCCATTAAATATAGATAGTTTAAAATCATTGCTCTCCTTGAAACTAGTGATGATATAAGGCCCACTCCAAATATTATCAAACTTTGTGTCTACCTAGCTTAACACAATCTTCATCCCACTTAAGCACTATATCTCTTTATTAAAAGGTATTGGAAGAAGTTATTTTATCAAATGACCTCTTGACTTGGTGTTGAATATACAACATGACATGAATAACACTATCCCTTGTTTCCTTTAACTCTCCCAGCTCATTCATTCTTACTTCCATTGCATCATCTTCCATGAGCTCAATTTGGTTAGCAAGCTCTAAGGCTAGAAGTTTAAGAGAAATAGGCATTTTTTCCTCTCTACCATAAACAAAGAGGTAAGGAGAATTACTATTAGACCTCTTAGGTGTGAATTTATCTTCCCATAAGATAGTTTTTAACTTAGTGTGACATTTTCTTTGATTGTACTCCATGGTCCTCTTAATGATCCTTATCAAATTTGTGTTTGTTGACTAGCTAACCCATTGACCTATGGCTGATAGTTGGATTAATATTTGACATAAATGCCATGGGTAAGGGCTCACTCACATTTTTTATAACTATTTAAGGCCAAGTCATTATTTGATATGATGGTTGAGGGGACACCAAACCTAGTCACAAGGCTATCATATAACTCCAAACCTGAGTTCTCATTAGCTTCTTTGAGTGAAAAATCCCCCACCCACCTTGTGAAGTAATTAATGGATATTATAACCCACTTATTCCCAATACTATAATGGGGATGGATCATGCCTATGAATTATTATCCCCATTACATGAAGGGTAGTTCAACATAAATGGGTTGTAAGGGTAAGGTGGATAACCTTTATTTATTGGTAAACATGGCACACTTAGAACACTTCCTGACCCAAAAATGTGAGTCCTTGAATAAGGTGGGAAAAAATTATCCTACTCTAATGGTCTTGGATGTTGTGGTCTTGGATACAAAGTACCCACCTATAGGCCCATCATGAAATTGATCTAAAAACCTATCAATTTGACTTGATTCAACATACGTTAAGAATATACCTCCTATGTGCTTCTTTAAGATCACTCCATCCAACAAGATTTAAGGGATGGAATAAAGCCTAAAATGTCTTCTTTTAGTCCTATCTGATCTCATAGGACATTGGCTTATTTGGAGAGAATTTACCACATCAATGGTCCAATTGAGAGTGGTCATGTTTGCAAATTCCTACTAACTATCATAGACTAACAACACCATGCATTTTTCTTCTTTAACCTCTATTGTAGTATGTTCATATATTTCCTTACCTCTATTTATTTTGGTAGCTCTCACTTCAATTTCATAATCCATAAAATTTGTCACCCAACTAACCCTCTTTTCACTTAAATCTTTATTGACTATGATATAATTGATGCTTGGGTGAATTACCACGGTAATGACTTTGTTGTTAGACACTATGTGTCTAAACTTTTTATTCCCTCTCATAATATAAAGAAGATGCTTTTTGAAAAATGTGTATATTTATATATATATTTCTAATCTCATCTAAATAAAATAATTATTTGTTTTAGTCCCCATCATGTTGTTGCATGAGCATAGCAAAAATGGCATCAACTATGAAGAATGTATACATGAAAAAGTATTTTTTAAATTCAAGGTTGATGAGGGTGGGATCTTGAGATATGGCCCATTTTATGGACCAAAAACTTATTTTTCCTTCCTTTCTCCATGAGATCTCCTTGTTCTTCTTGAGCATATGAGTAAGTGGTTTCACCAACTCTATAAATCTTGGAATGAATATCCTCATGAAGTTAATCTTTCAAAATAAGCTCTAAAAACCATTATTATGATTTGGAAGGGGTAAGGCTAGGATTTATTCAACCCTCTCAAGTTTAATGGAGAAGACATAATTTGACACAATATGTCCTAATAGTCTACCTTCATGGACTATAAATATACATTTTTGGGAGCTTAAGGTCTCAAACTGCCTACACCTATCAAACACTAACCTCAAGTATGCCACGTGATATTTAGGATCCTTTGAAACTATATTTATGTCATCAAAATAGATGAACACCATATCATTAATGATCCATTAGAAGGCAACATCCATTGCCCTTTGATAGGTTTACCCTACATTGGATAGTCCAAAGGCATCTTCATGTATGCATTGGTGCCCCACTTTGTTGTGAAGCTAGACTTGTGTCTATCTTCCTCCCTCACTAATAGAATATTATTCCTATAGTATCCATCAATCAAAGATAACCTAAGAGATCTTGCAACTTTCTATAAGATCTGATTTATGGATGGTAGAGGATAATGGTCTCTTAAAGACACCTTGTTGAGGTCTCTAAATTCAACACATAAATGTATCTCCCCATTATTATTCCTCATAGGCACAAGGTTTTCCATCCATGATGAATTTTTAATAGGGATTATGATTTCAAATTCAATTAGTTTTAGTAATTCCATTCTCATGATCACCTTAACTTTAGGGTTGATTGTTCTTTATTTTTTCCTTACCAATTTCACATTATCCTCCAAATCTATGGTGTGTTGGGATAACCTAGGGTCAAACACATTAAAATAATGGTACTCCCATGAAAATACATCTGCAAACTCCTGACATAAAGATATGAAGGAAACTCTCTCATCCTTGGTATTCACTTTCCCTAAATTAAGCAACTTGTCCTTGAAAATAGCTACCTTATGATATTGTTCTTCTTTGGTGGAGATACCTTGTCCTTCTTCAATTGATTATATTCATTGAATATACTCTCTAATGTCATTAAACATTTCGTAAATTTTTTAATCTTTAACTAGATAATCTAATCACCAAATTGATGCTACAGTCTACCTTGGTTCTTGTGGTAGAATTATGTTTCATGTTGGAGAAAGCACAAAATCTAAATATCACTATCAAAAACTTGCCAAATCACCTCATTATCAAGTACCAATGGCATGAAAACAACCCTGATTTGTGAATTCCCTTTCATGTCTTTAACTCCATCAACTATGTCATCTTGTGCACCAATGGCATATAATCTATTTATAACTCCCTAGTTATAGAACAAATGTCAAAGGCTTGGAATTCCTCCAAGATATCCCAAAATTAGTGCTTATAAGCCTTCAAAAGTGTATTTTTGACTACACTAATACCTATCACCTATTACACCACTAATTCATTATTTCTCTTCACTTGCAAGAGTTTGATTCCTCTTTTCCTTACCCATTATAGCCCATGGATGAGGGATTCATATTATATAGTGTTTAACTTGAAACTAAATTCAAACCTTAAGGAAGAATATTACTTCTAATTAGAAGGGGAGATAGGCATCACACTTATGGCACTCCCATTATTTGACCTTGATCCATCAAAGAATAAACTCCATATTTTTTCATGGTATTGAGATGATCTTATGAGGCTAGGTACAATAGCTCCTTATTAATTCATATAGTACACACCTAGGCATACCTCCTCAATTGTCTTATAAGAGTTATAACCATGGTTATCTATTTCTAATTCATCAAGGAGCATATCTGAGATACCTTCAAGTGGTTTTTTGGATTTTTGAACATTGGCATTCTCATTTTCATCTACAATAGTGTAGTTCACATTAGATAGGTTAGGAATGTAAGATTTTAAGTGAAACCTATAAATATGTTCAGAACTAATGGTAACCCTTGTCCCATAGATAGTCCTAAATACCATGTATGACTAGTCAAGAGAAAGATAGCCCCCAATTTCTATAGTGAAATCCTTAGATAAGAATAGGGGGAAATATGGAGGAATGTAAACTACCATGACATCTTGGGAGATGATATAGTTAGGGAAGGAAACCAATACAATCTTTAGGTCCTTAATAACACCTATAGTCTTTTTGGGAGACCCATCCAATTTCAAAACTCCCTTTTCATTGGGTTCATATTTGAGTTCTAACTTAGCATTGATGACTTTGGGTATGACATAAGTAGAAGCACCACTATCTATCATGAAATTATGAAAAAGGGAGTCTATTATTATGGATAATAAGTAAAAGTGAGGTGGCTTGATTACTTTAGGTGATTGGGGTTCATTAATTTTAATGTCATTAACAAATACTACACTTACATTATCATCTTGTTTATTCATGAGTGAAATCTTAGAGAGCTCTTATTGAAGAAGATCTTTCTTCCCTAGAATGAGTAAAGAATTACACATGAATACTAACATTTTAATTATTCATGTAATATATGATTTTGAAGGGGGAGATGATTGTTGTAGGATACAACTTGGAAGAAGAAGCATCATTTCTAACTTGTGTGACTTGCGGAATGAAATGAATTTTATATAGTTGCCCATGTCCTTATGATGTCTATTATGTTGGATGTGTTTTATGAACTACACATTGAGTGTCAACCTCTTGAGTTGTTTGGGGATGTGTTGGATTTTCCTTAGACCACCCCAAAATGTAAACCATCCTTATCTTATCCCTTGTGTGGGATACAAATGATTTATCTACCTTAAGTTTAGTCTACCCCTGATTTGTTATTATTTATTAAAAATAGTGCTCACCTTCTTAAATGTAAAAAAATGGTTTTGAAAGATTATTTAATTCCTTTTCTTCCTTGTTAACTTGGAATTTCAGATGGGGTCATGAAAGGCATGTCTCTATGAGGAACTTGAGAACCTTCTTTATGTTTTGGAGGAGGCATCTTGTCATGTGTTTGAAAGGCAAGACCCTATTGCATATAAAAACTTTGACATCTTTCACAACTTGGATCCATTGGCATCTCACCTAAATTACCCCATGTAGTATACCACTAAACTTATTATGCATTATTATTGTTATTATTATTTGGCACCAAGGCTCTTAAACTATTGGTAGCATTAGGATTCAGGTTATTATAAGGTCTAGCCTATGTAATATGTCCTTGGCCTTATAAGTTAGGTTGATAAGGAGGCCTATTGTATGGGTAAGACTGATATGGATCTTGGTAAGGGTATAGATAAGGTCCATAAGATATATTATTTTAACTTTCCAAAGTTATTTATTTTTTGTTTTGGGCTTTGAATAGTCCCTCTATGTTACCAAGCCTATTTACTTGGATTCCATCAGACTGATCCTAATTTTTTGGGGTTGTTAATGGAGTAATGGTGGGGGTAGGGGTTGATTTTTTTGGAATAAAGACATGAGGGGACTAGGAGTAAGTTTTCCTACTTGAACAAGGTAATTTTATACACTTATAGATATCTCATAGGCTTTTGGAAAGGTAGTCCTCTCCATTGACTATATCATCATAAATACATTAAAATTCAAGGCCCTTAGATATTATAAGAAGTCATAATTAGGGGTAGGATTGATGATGATAGGAATCCTATCCTAGGTTTTTTGAAACCTATAATTGAAATCTACCATCAAATCTTGGGGGCTCTCTTCATTGAGGTGAGTTGTTCTACCAAGGATATATGGTTACTTATATCCTAAAAATGTTTATATAAACACTCAATAAATTCATCCCATGTGTTTATAAAGATAGGAGTGAGACCCCTATACCATTGAATTACTTTATCCCTCAAAGAGGTTACTAAGAATCTCATGCCTACATTCTCTTGGGTTATACTATGTACTGAGCATAGATTATTTATGTCTATTATGTGTTTTATAGGGGTGGTTGAATATATCCTATAAATTAGGGAAGACTTTTAAGGGTAATAATTAGGATATCATCAAACTAGTTAAGGTTCAAAGGACTACCACCATTAAAAGGTATAAATTCTTGCATTCTAGGTCTAGTCATTAGGATAAGAGGACTTTTAGTAGACTTTATTTTGATAGAATTGTGGGAATTAGGAGGTTTAAGATTATGATTAGGACTAGGGAACCTTTTTCATCTTGTAATATCCAATGATATCTCAACAAATTCAATATTATTACCTTTTGAAGAAGATCTAATGGACACCTTTTACATCAAATTGAATGTAGATCTACCATTGAATGTATTTAGCCTTTAGATGTCCCCCAAAGTTGTCAAAGCATGTCTGAAGGTACTTGATATATAGTCCCATTGGGCATGCCAAAAGTGTTAGCTACCCAAGTTACACCCTCTTGAAAAGGACTATTTAAACCCTCCTCAAACCTAGACTAACATGGGATTGACCTATAGGTTGTGGTATACCTAAAATCTAAGTAAACGTATAGTTTTATAGGGTTAGTTACCCTAATTTATCACTTAAATTCTCTCTCTAATACCTAATTATATTGGGATGAAAAGGGATAAACATGAAAATTTGGGAAGAAACATACACTAGAAGTGGTGATGCACCAATGGTTAATTATCCTCTCTTGCTCAGTCCCTTATACACACTTATGAATTTGATGAAACCAATAAGTGATAAAATCTCTCAATAATTTCCTAGGCATGAATGTTTCATGTAAAGATCAATTGGAAGTTATACAACTTGAAGGTTAAGAACCTAGGTCTATATAAGACATTATGAGCCCATCACTACTTCATGAACACTCCCACCTATTAATACTTCACACAACATACATATATTGATAATATGAAATTAGGTGCATGAAAGGGCCTAAAAAAGATAATTAAACTCACACATTCTAAAAATTAACTATCATAAGGCACATCAACATTCAAACAAGAATTATTCAATTGTTCTTCTATTGATTTTTATAGAAAAGTTTACTAGTGTAGCTCTTACACTTGGTCATGTGCTTAGCTATCAAAACAAGTCAGTTCTAGACTTGATGGAGCTAGGAGCAAGCATAGTAAGGTTTGGTACACACCATTTAACATACTATTTCACTATAATTAGTTTCATATAAGACAATGGCCTTGTGTTCTCACCTAAAGTGCAATAGTGAAGGGGCTAGACCCACGTTGGGCTAGTTGTAATATGGCATAACTTGGGTTTCAATAGGGTTTGAATATTGGCAAGAGGGTTTTAGGTGGCCTACTAATACTAAGATATTTAGGGGAAATTAATTAGGTGAAAAACTTCTCAAGTACATAAGTTTTAAGGTTCAAGTTCATAACTAGTTAGACCAAGCTCTCAATGGCTCAAGTCATTGAATAAAAGGGTAAGGATCATTTAGGCACCTAGTCAAGTCATGGTGATAGCTTAGGTTCAATGGCTCATCCTTCAAGGTATCACTCTAGGAATAGGTCTTAGAGTCTCAATGCATTAAATATTTAACATTTAGTCTATTTATAAGTAGGTTGAAGTCTCTATATGGCACAAGGATGTTGTTAATGATTAGGGATAAACCTCCATATCATAATACATTCAAGTAAAGAACTATATCATTATTATTATAAAACTAAGACATAACATGATAATGTGCTATCTATATTAAAATAATCAACACATTATTTCTTCAACAATATTCTTCATTAATCTCATAGTTTAGCATATAAATTTAAAGATATAAAATAGAGCATGTGCTCTTCTTTATTTCTACTCATGCTCAAAGGCTCACAGACAAGCTTGGGCTATACATATGAATTAATAATCTATCTTATATCAAATGAAAAAAATTAAGTTGTATCTCTATTTTTATAGGGATTTGTTACCTTATTTGCCTCTTTACATATTCAAATTCAAGCCTTCTTTTATAGGCAGTTGGGCCTCTCCTATCAGGTCAAATGGGCATGTGCCCAATGATGAGTTATCATGAGTATGTCAGCTCTAATATACTGCCCAAGTTGGAAAAGTGCATGTTGTATGTTGAGGTTTCATTTAGGGGTCATTATCTAACCTTATCGACTCTTATTACATCTATGCTTCTTGATCTACCACATAAAAATTCTGGTAAAGATGTCATTAGAAATTTGGTGGAATACAACTACCTACCAGCTAGCATAAGAAGCATAAGATCCTTGAGGACTCCTCTATCTAGCACCAACATGTACAAAAAGGGATAAACCACTCCAAAATATTACCTCACACTAAGACAGGTCTATATGGCATGGTCCACATGGTTGCTACAAAAAGGGGCCCAATATTACCCCATATAAAATTGCTAGTCCACCCTAGATTAGTCTTTTAGCATCTTAGGTGCATAAAACATGGGCACACCTTGCTCTAATCTACCTTGAAAATTTCAAAGAATTGTATAGTGTCCCTTATTTCTTCCATGATGTCATCTACTTCAAGGGATGTAGCCTTTAGAATAATTACATCCATGCTTTCTAGTTCTTTTCTAAAAGCTTCAAGCCTCTCTTTTACATTCTTTACCTTGCCATCTGAGATTTTCCATAGTCACTAGATTTTATTTGGAAAGAATAGAAGACCATATCCAAGTCTTTCTATTAAGTCTTGTTGTCTCTAAATCTTGTACCCTAGAATGGGGTGTTCAAGCCTCCTCTAGATTTGGGTAATGTTGGGACATTTCTAAGCATGTGGGTGTGCCTATAGGTGGAAATGAACCTCTAGGTTTGAAGGGATAACTCCCTAAATATGTCTCTAAAAAACCTCTATTTAAACCTATCATGTCCCCTCTTTTGTGGACATTGACAGACTTGATGATTAGCCTATTATGCAACTTTCGTAGGCTAATAGGATGGATAGAGGGTCATGATGGAGATTGGCTTGGCTTTGATTTGTAGAATTCCTATATTTGGCTTTCATTTAGGTTATTTCAAACACATTTGGCCTGAGCTCCTATTATTTAGGGGTATTTGACATGCAGTGGAGTGCCTTTATTTTAGAATGGTCATGTGCGAAATCACTCGCTGGTTCACCAGCTTTGAATGGTTTGAGGATCTGACATGTATTGAGGGAGATATTAACATTTGATTGATTTAATCAAATATTAATTATTTAGCCTATTTTTAATTAGAAACCCTAATTCTAATTTAAGAAACCCTAATTAGGCAAGCATATCTTTTTGAAGGTATAAGGGTTTCTCATGGAGGCCATTATTGATTATGCATTGATTATTGATTTTTGATATTGAAGAATTCTTCTGTGAAGATTGAGCCAAGGGTTCTAGGATTCCATTTGCATTGGAGAACATCCACTCTTCAATGTGTGTGATTCAGAGGCTATGAAATATCAACTGATCTATTGCCAAATTGAGAGATAGCTTCATATAAAATTTATCATAGAGGTTTATAGATTTGAGAGGTAACTTCATATAAAAGTTGTCATAGAGCTTTCCAGGTATTTATTTTATTAGGTTTTTGATTCAATAAATTATATAGATAGAGATATTCTATATTAGAGCCATATATCTTCAGATCAGGGGTTGAAAATAGACAGGTTATGCTTTATTGGTGATCGTATGAAGTCCATACAGGTCTGTACAGATCCAATGCAGATACCGACCTCGATAGATAGAGATCCCTAGTGACTGACATCGACTGACTGAATACCGACGTCGGTAGAGAAAGACCGACAGAGACCAACATCGACAGTATATCGACTGATGCCGGCGACTGTGTGTTCATCACAGTAGGCTAAGATGTACCAGATCTAGATTTACTTCCCAAATTTGTGGAATACTCAGGCTATTAAGGCCGTATTCTCAATATTCATTGTATACCTGACAGAGGTCCTCTATTGTAAGCACAATAGCAAATAAATAAGAGATTATACTGTGATTTATTTATCTATTTGAAGATATTTTGTAGAAATACAGATAAGCAATTCAGAGCTTTTGTTCTGGTATCAGAAGGGGACATTATAGTGGTATCCGATCTTTTGCTTAGAAAAGGAGCCCCTAAGTAAGGGACATTACAGTGGTATTAGAGCTTTTTGATGGAAAATGGAGCCCCTAAATAAGGGACATTACAAAACCAGGCTACTAAGAAGAAAAGGGTTAGAAAAATATATAAAATTAAAATCTATCCCAAGTGTGGCGATACACAAAAATTATCTTCCACATGAATGCCACATCCTAGTGCATAATACAATAAAAGACACAAGCCATTTCCAAGATATAAAACTCTACCCCAAGTATTTCAACATAGAGGTGAGATGTTAAAAATAACAAAAGGTAAAAAAATATGAAAGGATAAGTGTTTTCTCATTCCAAAACAATATTACTCATGCATGATTTCAACACATTCAGACACACACTATGTGATCTATTAGACCTAGGATTCTTCATCAAATGTGAAGGGAGAAGAATAGCGGGATGAACATCATCACATATTATTACCATGCATCTCTTACACACTCAAAATATGATCTAAAAACTTCAAAATAAAAGACTTATGCTAATGTTTAAAGGCAAAGCATGATAGCATTCTAGTAGGGCTTTGTCATACTATCTGTGGATGTTTCTTTACTAGCAAAGGGGTTGTATACATATCAAGAAGAAAGAGAGAAGGGGAGGCCTTTGGCGCTAAAGAAAGGAATCACTTCTGTTGGAGGTATCCATCTTTGGTTGTAACTAATTTTGCTAAATATGATCATTAAGGCACCCTGATTAATCCATGTAACCCTTTTGAATGCCCTTGTCTTACCCCCTTAAAGATGCTTCTACAATGGTTTCTCAACAAAATGAGATATTTGAGCAATGGCATCAAAATCATTTCTAGAAAAGGATCCACCTATATTAAATTTGTCTTGATGCCTAACAACTTATTCTTGACTCATCTAGAGGTACTATGCTATGGATGAGAGTTTATTTCATTATGTTTGGTCTAGGAGATGAAAACCATCAAAACCTACATGTATCTCCTTTAGCATCTTGACCTTTTCATTGGCCATAAAAATTGATGTGGATCATTGATTTACACTATCAATCTACTCCCAAATGAATGCCTACTTCAACTACTCTTTAAGAAGCCAACCTACTCTAGCTTATGCCATGTGATATCTCCTCATTCATCTGATCATGATTCCTATGCACCATCGATCAGCCATTAGATCAAACTTATAATCGAATTAGCTCTAAAAATTCAATTTCCACTTGTAGACCCATTCAATTTTTCTGAGCTACTTTACTTATAAGGTTTATAATAAAATTACTTTGAAAATCCTAATTTACTCTTTGGTGACCCATTTAGGTTTTTTGAACCACTTTACTTTGGGCCTTCATAACTCACCTACTTGATGACTTCAGGTTCTCTGAGTTTGACAACTTTGGACTCTTGGCATTTCTCTACTTATAAAGTTCATAAGTAAAGCACTTGGAAAATCCCAATTTACACTAGTAAGAGTTATTTGAGTTCTTGAGCCTCCTTTACTTCAGACTTTTCTAGAAAGAAGACTTCAAACTTCTCCATCTTGATTACTCCCAATGACTAGTTGCTTACCCCTAGTTTTAATGTCCCTCAACCCATCATTCCCTTTAAATCCTAATGGCTATTTTTTTGTTCTAAATTTGATGTCCCCTAGCACATCACGAGATAATTCCAAAATTCCTTTGGGATTTTATATTCATATGGGATTTTTCTAAAGGAATTCCTTTAGACAATTTGTCCAAAGGAATTCCTTTTGATTTATTGCTTGTCTTCACTTTCGACAAGTGACCCTTCATATTTTTCCAAAGGGCACTTGGCTAACCAAAGTGACCTTTGGAAAAATTCTAAAGGGCACTTAGAGAGAGAAAGTGCCACTTTGTAATTTTTTGAAGGGTATTTGGCTTGGATTAGTCCCTTAAGAATTTTTTTGAAGGGCACTTTGTGAGGAAGTGACCCTCCAAAAAAGTCTAAAGGGCACTTGGGAGATGAAGTGTCCCTTCAAAAAAAATTTGAAGGGAAATTTGAATAATAGTGTCCATTCAAGAAAGTTTGAAGGGCATTTGGAGGATGAAGTGTCCCTTCAAAACCTTTTTGAAGGGCACTTTAAAGAAAAGGGTCCCTTTGGAAAAGTTTGAAGGGCACTTATAGGAGAGAGAAGGTTCTTCAAAAAAGTCTGAAGGGTACTTTGGGAAAAGTGACCCTTTGAAAAATTCTAAAGGGAACTTTGGAAAGGGAAAGTGTCCCTTCAAAAAAAATTGAATGGGACTTTGGAGAAGAGATAAGGTCCTTCAAAAAAGTCTAAAGGGTACTTTGGAAAGGGAAAGTGTCCCTTTAGATTTTTCTGAATGGCAATTTGGAAAGAGAAAGAAGCCTTAGGAATAATTCCAAAGGGAAAACATGAATTAAAGTGATCCTTTAGACTTTTCCAAAGGGAACTTGGAAGAAGAGAAGTGTCCATTCATAAAATTCTAAAGGTCACTTTGAAATAAGGAAGGAGGAAGAAAATATTCAAAGAGTTTCTTTGAGAAAGACTTTGAGGAAGGGTTCCTTAGGAAGGGGACATATGGATAAAAAGATTTTACTTGGCCAATTTTTGAGGGTGTAAAAATTAGCTACCAGGTCTTCAATTAGGCACTTAAGTATTTGACCTTGCCCATTACCATAATGTGCTTAGTCTTGATTACCATGAAGTGTTGGAACAAAGCATCGTTTTACTCCTTTGCCTTATTAAGGCATGCATCAATGACTGAGGCTTGGTCAAAAAAGTTGAAAAAGATAAAATCAGCTTCATCCATGCCTTATTCATGTTTGGTGAAGAGGTCTTCCACCACATCCAAATTTTTATTTAACTTTTGTTGTAAGGACTCAAAGGGGTCTTATTGTTCCTCAAGTTTTGGTCTTATCTTGAAAATTTGGAAAAATTGGGAAATCATGTAAGAAGACCTTCAAACCTTCTACCAATTCCACTATCTTTGTTATAGTCTCATCAAGTTGAAAAACACTCTTGCTATATGGCTCATACTTCAATCCCAACTTATTAGCCACCACCTAAGGCATAACAGTAGTACTAGATTCACTATCCATAATGCACTTATAAAATAACTTGTCTCCCATGATCAGGGTGATATATAAGGGTGAAGGATTTTAAGAGTTGGTGGAGGGCTCTAAGATATGGCTTGGGTCTTTGGTGAGGGCCACACTATTGTGTCTTGAGTTTTGAGGGGCTACATGAATCTTTACAAGCTATTGTTGCAACAACTCATTATGACCAAGCATATGCAAAACTTCTCAAAGTGATAGTCTTGTCTTGAAATTATTCAAAGAATCAAAAATGTTCAAGGGGGAAGCATTCACCTTCTCTTTTATTTTTGAAGGTAAGGAGAAATTTTGAACTTCTTGTATTGTAGGCTTGACTGCCTTGTTTACATTTTGATTTTATTAAGGAGCATGGTTGGAAGTAGGTTTTTCACTAAAATTTTACCTTTGTGACCTTGGAGAGGCATCATTTGGAGTCACATGCACTCCTATAACATCTCTTAGAACTCTCTTTTTGGCCCTTGTGTTGGCTGAAACTAACATGCTTTGATTCAACACATAGTCATCTCTTTATTGAAAGTTCATCATTCCTACACTTTGGTTGCTCCCTTCTCCATGGATATTCCTTTGACAGGGATTCAATTCTTCTGACATCATGTAGGGAGTAAATTCTTATTTTAGTACCAAATCTTGGTTGTCTCCTCCATTATCATACATAAAATGACCTTGAGGTTTCCCCCATTGGTCTAAATGATCCTCTCCATGGACTAGATTAGCATTTACTAGAACAAAAACCTTTATGGGAGAAGTGGAATTAGGATTGTAGGCATTGGGTTTCCTATTGAAACCTTGCTAACCTTGTCCTCTCCCTTGGTAACTATACTTGGGTGGAGCTCTATATCCTTGCTGAGGATAGTATTGTGTATTAGGAGGAGCACTTGCTTGAATTTGAGCTTACTTGAGCTGAGCACGTAGTGACCAAATTTCCTCATTTTTGTCTATAGCACTATCCATTTTCTTAGAGAAGTATCTTGGATTGACATTAGTCTTAGGAATTTTATCTATACTTGGAACTTTAACTAAATTATGAGATAGTAATTGCATGGACACTCTTAGAGGGAGTCTTCTAGCTTATATCAAGCTATTTTTAGCTTTAATAGCTAACTCATATGTACCTAGCAGAGTGAATCCTCTATTTGATTGCAACATCATTACTATGTTAGTACCAATACCTTTGAGGTAAGTGGGGAACACAAAGCTAGGAGGAGGTCTCATGATTGTTGGTAGCCTATGTCATGTCCTTTGAAATCTATCATTGAAATCTCCCATGGATTTATTTAGACCTCTCTTTGTCACATTTAGTTGATGGATTAGTGAAGCATGATCACTCTTTTTTTCAAATCTTGTTACTAATATCTCTCTAGAGCCATCCCAACTTGTAATGCAACCCCCTTCTAATGTTCTATACCAGTCAAGTGCATTGCCTCTTAGAGACATGGAAAACAACCTAATGGCTATGTTGGCTCTGGTGACATTATGGAAATTGTAGAAATTAGAAATGTCCCTAATATGCTCAGATGGGGTAATAGGACCCTCTCTATTGAAACTAGGGAGATTTTTAGTAGCATTTAGAGGGATGGGGTCATATGTAGGAAGATCTATTGGGTTTTGGTTGGTGAAGGAAAGGAAAGGTTAATGCCTATCCATTTCTTCTTGATGGTCTAATTATTTAATTTCCTCAGCCTCTTCTTCTTCTTCAATACCACCTTTCCTAGGTTCTCTAAGCACTAGGAATGGTTTAGGATGTTTTTATTCAAAAATAGCTTCAGCTAGAGGTTCTTGGTCAAATATCCTAGATGACCTAGTCAGGACCATGAATTAAAATAAGGAAAACTTGATATACAACTAGGGATTCTCACCCCTTGGAGTCACCAAATGCTATGTCAAAAATATTAACTCAAGCCTGTCAAGACTAGCATTCACCTGGACATGCGAATATAACCAAGAACTAGGGTCCCACAATGCATGCTAAAACTATTGTCTCTAAATCTTGCACCCTAGAAGTGGGTGTTTAAGCCTCCTCTAGATTTTGGTAATGTTGGGATATTTCTAGGCATGTGGGTGTGCTTATAGGTGGAAATGAACCTTTAGGTTTGAAGGGCTATCTCCCTAAATATGTCTCTACAAAATAACCTCTATTTAAACCAACCTACTGAGAAGAAAAGGGTTAGAAAATTTCAAAAAATTAAAATCTATTCCAAATGTGGTGATACACCAAAATTATCTTTCACAAGAATGCCACATCTTAGTGCACAATATAGCAAAAGACACAATCCATTTCTGAGCTCTAAAAATCTAACCAAAGTATTTCATCATAGAGGTGAGATGTGAAAAATAACACAAGCTAAATATATCTAAAAGAGTAAGTTTTTTCTCATTCCAAAACAATAATACACATTTAGACACACACTATGTGACCTTTTATACCTAGGATTCTCGCTCAGATGTGAAGGGATAAGAATAGAAGGATGAAAATCATCACATACTATTACTATGCATCTCTTACACACTCAAAACATTCTCCAAAAACATCAAAGTAAAAGACATATGCTAATTTTTAAAGGCAAAGCATGGTAACCTTCTAGTAGGGCTTCATCATACTATTTATGGATGTGTTTTTTACTAGCTAAGGGGATATATATATATATATATATATATATATATATATATATATATATATATATATATATATATAGAAAGAAGAAAGAGAGAAGGGGAGGCCTTTAATACCAAGAAAAGGAATCAGTTCTATTAGAGGTGTCCATCTTCAGCTATAACTAATTTCTCCAAATATGCTCACTAGGGCACCTTGATTGATCCATGTCACCCTTTTGAACACCCTTGCCTTGCCCCCTTGAAGATGCTTCTCTAATGTTTTCTCAATAAAATGAGATATTTAAGCAATGGCATAAAAATAATTGCTGGAAAAGAATCCATCTATATGAAATTTGTCTTGATACCTAATAACTTATTCTTGGCTCATCTAGAGTTGTTATGGTTTGGAGGAGAGTTTCTTTCATTATGTTTGGTCTTAGAGATGAAAACTACCAAAACCTACATGTATTTCCTTTAACATCTCACCCTTTTGATTGGCCATCAAAATTAATGCAAATCATTGATTTTCACCATCGATCTACTTCCACATAGATTCTTACTTCATCTTCTCTTTGAGAAGACAACCTATTCTAGCTTACACCATGTGGTAACTCCTCATTCATCTGATCATGACTCTTATTCACCATCACTTAGCCATTAGATCAATATTATAAGCTAAGTACCTTTAAAAATTTGATTTGCACTTGTAGACTCATTTGAGTTTTTTGAGATACTTTACTTATAAGGTTTATAAGTAAATTACTTTGAAAATATTGATTTTCTCTTTGGTGACCCATTTGGGTTTTCCAAACCACTTTACTTTGAGCCTTCAAAACTCACCTACTTGATGACTTTAGGTTCTCTAAGTTTGACAACTTCAGACTCTTGGAATTTCTCTACTTATAATGTTCATAAGGCACTTTGAAAATCCCAATTTGTACTAGTAAGATTTATTCAGGATCCTAAGCCTCCTTTACTTCAGAATTTTCAAGCAAGAAGAATTTGGACTTCTCTATCTTGATTACTCCCAATGGCTAGTTGCTCACCCCTAGTTTTGATGTCCCTCAGCCCGTCATTCCCTTTGAATCCCAATGGTTATTTTCATGTTCTAAGTTTGACATCCCCCAGCACATCATGGGATAATTCCATAATTGATTTGGGATTTTCTATTTCTTCAAGCTTTTTCTGAAGGAATTCCTTTGGACAATTTATCTAAAGGAATTCCTTAAGACTTATTACTTGTCTTGGCTTTTGAAAAGTGACCCTTCTAATTTTTCCAAAGGGCACTTGGATAAAGAAAGTGACCTTTGGAAAAAATTTGAAGGGCACTTGGAAATAGAAAGTGGCCCTTTGGAATTTTTTTGAAGGGCACTTGGCTTGGATTAGTCCCTTCAGAATTTTTTCAAAGGGCACTTTGGGAGGAAGTGACCCTTCAAAAAATTCCAAAGGGCACTTTGAAGAAAAGTGTTCCTTCAAAAAAATTTAAAGGGAACTTGGAGGATGAAGTGTCAATTTAAAACATTTTTGAAGGGAACTTTGAAGAAAAGTGTCCCTTCAACAAATTTTGAAGGGAACTTAGAGGAGAGAGAAGGCCCTTCAGAAAAGTTTGAAGGGCACTTTGGGAAAAGTGACCCTTTGAAAAATTATAAAGGGCACTTTGGAAAGGGAAAGTGTCCCTTTGGATTTTTCTGAAGGGTACTTTGGAAAAGAGAGAAGGCCCTTCAAAAAAGTCTGAAGGGTACTTTTGAAAGAGAAAGTGTCCCTTCAAATTTTTCCAAAGGGCAATTTGGAAAGAGAAAGAAGCCTTCAAAATAATTCCAAAGGGAAAACATGAAGTAAAGTGACCCTTCAAACTTTTCTGAAGGGCACTTGGAAGAAGATAAGTGTCCCTTCAAAAAATTATGAAGGGCACTTTGAATAAGGGAGGAAGAAAAGATTCAAAGAGTTACTTTGAGAAAGACTTTGAGGAAGGGTTCCTTAGGAAGGGGATAGATGGATAAAAATATTGTACTTAGCCAAATTTTTAGGGTGAAAAAATTAGCTACCAAGTCTTCAATTAAGAACTTAAGGAGTTAACCTTGGTCATTACCTTAATGCACTTAGTCCTGATTACCATGGAGTGTTAGAAAAAAGCATCCTTTTCTTCCTTTGCCTTCTTAAGGCATGCATCAATGACTGAGGCCTAGTTGATGAAGTTGTAAAATATATCATTGGCTTCCTCCATGCCTTCTTCATGTTTGGTGAAGATGTCTTCCACCACATACAACTTTTTTTTCAACTCTCCTCGTAAGGACTCAAAGGGGTCTTATTGTTTTTTGAGTGGCAATCTTATCTTAGGGAGCATCTACTTCATAATCATGCAAACTTGGTCAACTTATTTCATCTTAGAGGTATCCATACCATCCAAGAGGGATCGATACACCTCTTGTATGTTCTAAATTAGCTATTAGAGCTTTATCTTTATTATCGTAAGCTCTTTCTTAGTGTTTTTCACTATCTTCTTCTAGATATATGTATGAACATCATTGATTATGTTCTTTTGTACTACTACAAAGGCCATCTTGATTAGGGTATTAGCTGAGTGTAAAGGGTTCATGTCATGAGGATTGAGGAGTTAGTATTCATTCCATTCCTCTAGCTTCTTAGAACTCTAAATTTCTTCTATTGAAACCTCAAATTCAAGCTCATCCATATATAGATCTAGTTCCCAATAAAACTGATGGCATGTTAGGGTAATGGCAGTCTTTGGTGGTATACACTCCATCATGTATAATTCATCTTCCTCTTTTAATTCTTGTTATACACTTTACCTATTTAATGGCTTATACTCCTCGTATTCACCTAGCTCCTCTTATTTTCTAGTTCTCATGTTCATTTCATTACCTTGTTCTTCTTTTCCTTCCTCTTCTTAGGGTTTTTCATCAAACTTCTACCCCTTGTCTACTTATTTTCCTTATTTGGCACCCAACTCATGATCATGTTCTTCCTCTCATGAGGTTTCTCTAGTGGAAGTTTCCCCTACATCCATTTATTGTCATAGAGACTCTTTACTATGAGCTTCCATTATGCTAGCCTTCTTCTCTTCTTTCCATAATAAGGCCTTTGTATTTATCTTTATTTGATTGTATAAGGCACTAGAATCACCTTATTTATCTCTAAGTACCCATTCAGATCTAGGTCACACCTATTGTGCAACATATTTTACTATTTTAGTGGAGGCACCCAACATCATCTCTGACATTCTTTCCTTCCTTGGTTCCATGCTTGCTGCAACCTTCTTCTCCTCTCTTTCCTTTATCATTCTTTCCCTTTCCTCCTAGGATGATTTTTCCTCATTCTCCTTTCTCTTATCCTTTTCTTGTTTTTTATTTCACTCTACCTCCTCTCTTCATTCCTTCTCCTTCTCAACCTTCCTTTGCATATTTTGCACTACACATTTCTTTTCTGTTTCTCTTATTTCCTCAGCCTCTATTTGATTGATCTCATCTTGGGACATGCCCTTACATTTAATTTCCTCATGCTTGTAGTGTAACCTTACTACCATGTCAATATTCCCCTAGTTGAGGCCCATGTCCTTCCACTGGTAGTATAATTATTTCATCAGCATGCCTGAATGGGTTACCTGCTTGAGGTCTTTTCCTATCTCTCCTTCCCTACTTTCATCTTCCATCTATACCTTGTGATCCTCCTCTTTTATTTGTTATTCAACCTCCACCATTTCAATGACTTCTTTTATCACCCTTGCCTTAGTCATTTCTTCCTTTTATTCTCACATCTCTTGCACCCTCTATATTTTGGCTTCACTGAATCCAAATTTCCTTAATCTCTACCTTCCCTTCTCTTATTTAATTTAAAGTGGTAAGGAGGGGGTTCACTTAATTGATAATGACTCTTTATCCTTAACTACAATTTAGGTTCTCATCCCACATTTTTCTTCCTCCAAATCCTCTTCTTCCTCTTCTTTGAACAGGACTATCCTTTGTGCCATAGGAGGAGCCTTCTTCTTCTTCTTTTTTCTTATGATAGAAGAAGTCTTTGATGCAATGTGCACATTATTTAGTGAGAAATTCAAAGGATATTCTTCTCATTTTGAAGGGATCTTCAAATTGAGCTGCTATTATATTTCCTTTAAAGTCTCCCATTTCTTCTTCTTTGGAGACTTTTTCTTTTTAGTAGGTGTTGGGGTTCCTTTATCCCCAATCTGAACTGGAAGTTCTTCCTTCTTCTTGGTAACTGATCTAGAATTGGAAGCCTTATTATATGGCTTCATCTCATATTAAAGTCTATGGATGAAGGCAATGATGGTTACCTCTTGAATGGGATTGATGTCCATTCAATCTGAGGCATATTCTTCATATTTTATATTTCTTCCATCTATGTGGCGAAACCTATGCATCAACCTTTGCCTTTTTTACATCTAATTCCTTAAATACAATGCCCATATTCTATGAATTCAAGATTTAGTGCAATGTATCCTTGAATTAATCTATTGAGAAGGAAAAGGGGAGATTTAACCATCTTAACCTATTTCCATCCTTCAGTGCCAAAAATATGATGCATTAATATTATATTATGGTAAAAAAATTCATGTTAAACATACTTTGGGAGAGCCCCTAAGGGATGCACCAATCCAATCTAAAGGCTTAGATATATATTTTACACCAATGCATTATGCATGTCTTGTATTTTGGGATGAAAGTGGTGGGGTAGGTGTAGTCTTTATACTTTTATGTGGTAGATTCATGGTATCCTGGGAACACCCATAGATTGTCTTCACTCTCATCTAGGACCCTAATTTCCTACATTATAATCAAGATGAGGATGGACCCCCACCTAAAGGCCCCCTTGGTATTGTGGAATTCTAGTACCTTCTTGATCAACTCTTATATGATGAACTTAGTGATATTGAATTATATGCCCTATGTGATATGATATGCAATGTAGAGGTACACCTTTGACACATTTGTCCATTGACCACCTAGACACAACTTTGAAATCATGAGGTGCATAATCGCCCTCATGTTGGGGTCCTTACACTTGATAATGAGGAACACAAAACCCCCTTGAGTTAATAATATTTGTGATGTGATCCACTTCTTCATTTCCATCCATCATTTGATGGATGTCTCTATTGGTGTATATAAGCCTAATTATCCTTTTGATCATCTGCATAGAGATCTTCATGTGCCATCCTAAAAAATATATGCAGTCCTCATGGATTAATGATAGAAGGAAGTAGACTAGTTTCTTTGGTTTTTCAAAGGAAGGAAAATCATAGAGATAAGTTGTGCTAGAAGTGGTAAACTTGTCTCAAATTGAGACATCAAAAAATCTATCTCCTTCTAGTACCTTACACCTTATGTCTACCATCTAGTCCTACACAAAGTCTTGGAAATGACTTGACATCTGATGGTTATATTCCTTGAGCTATAAATTAGGTGAAAATGAGCACCAACTTCCCCCACCTAAACTTTTAGGGGATACTACATATACTAGTATGAAAATTTTATTAGTGCCTTGGTATCTACCTTATTGACACTAACACCTTTGATTAGTTTCACCTTGGTCTTGGTGGTCATCATATCATCTATGATATTCACCCTCTTGGGTTCTAGTTGTGCTAATATGAATCTTGTTACCTTACTCTTCTTCACCATTCTAAATTAGCTTTTGTTGAACCTAGTGAGGTGTTTCTTGCCAAAGCCTCAAATTGTGGATGTCACTTCTGTAGTTACATGATCTACAACTCTACTCTTAGATCTAAGCTTTGTTAACTATTGATGGTGTCCTAAGTATTAGATCCTTGTTTTAACTTGATTCTCTACATAAATATATCTTTTTCACCCTTCACACCTACCTCACTGTGAACACACTCCTTCTCAATGTGCTTCTTTTTACTCTAAGTTCTTGAATCAATCAAATTCTCACTATGACAAAGTTCTTTCACTTCATCTCTCTGGCTCTTGCTTAGGGTTACTCTAATTTTGAGTTAACATAGACTTTATAACCTAAAAAAGTTTGTCATTGATAATTTTATACCCTTCTCATGTCAACTACCATTATTAATGTAGGCTTAATGGTTTAGGTTCCTCAATTTCTTGGAAACCAAAAAAATCTATGAAATCCTCAAAAATATCTTATCCTATACACATTAAATGTGTATCTTTGTGCCACCATCACCACCTCATTGAATTCTCCTAATTTTTTTTTTAAATGAAGTGATGTGTGGTTAAAATGGTCACTTCCCACTCATTTTTGGATAGATGCCATCTATCTTAGATGTTCTCCTTCTACACTTGTATACTTTGGCATGACCTTCACCTTCCTTGTGGCAACCTAGGTGTATCACCTCACATGCATTTGATTCAACCTCCTCGGTTATACTTTATTTTCTATCTATGATCTTATTTAAATAATGCTTCACTACATTGGCTAATTTATTATGCATTGTCTTTCCTTGTCTTGTCCAACCCCATACAAACCCTTTGTGTTGGCCCTCTAGCACATCATTTCCTTTACTCATTATTTTGTGCATAGTTAAATTATGCATCTTCACTTATTTCCATTCACTCAACCAAGTTGAGTGTCTTCACTTTCTCACTTGTGCTCAACTATGTTAAGCATGCTCACTTTTTCTTTGCCTTTTAAGGTCAATCACATTAATCATTGTACCTTCTTGTAACTTTATCATAAAGATAACACTAGAGTGGTTCATTATTGGGCCTTTAAATGCCCTGCACTGTCCATCTTGTGCATGTCTCTTTTACTAATTTTTATTGCACCTGGTAAGCTTCATACACCCACTACTTAGATGTGTGGCCTCATACACTTATGGGTGTAAGTGCTCAACTCACCCGATTGGAATTATACATGAATTGCTTAACATAAATTATTATGGTTTCCACATGACACTCTTACCTCTATACACTATACAAAGATTAAATAAAATAATTAAAATAATTGTTTGGCTTAGACAAATGATATCCTAGTTAGATTACTTTTAATTGACATGTGACCAAGAATTTGATGTTTCCATAGTGGAGTGCTAACCTACTACATATATGGATTCAATCAGTTACCATTGAAATGAGTAGGGAACATTTTTTTTTCAACATGTGTAACTTTCATGCACCTATTTCCAAGATGCGATCAATGATGTAGGGGTCTATCTACCACATTTGTAGCTTTACTAGGTGCTTGAAGTGCTTGGAATCATATAGTAGTACCAATGCTCTTTAGTTAGCTCTTTGTGTTTGATATGATTATCATGTCAGTGTTATAGCATGCCTTTTCAATATGTTAAATCCATTTGGCTTAGGTGTGCTTCTCCTCCAAGTGTTCCAAGTCTTCCAACCTTGCACTTAAAAATTCTTGATCATCTAACTAGACAATATGTGCAATGTGTAAAGAGGGCACCATGAATTCCATGGATAAAAATACTTCAACATCAAACACCAGTTAAAATGGTTTAGCCTTATTTAGGCACTTATATGTCATGCAATACACCCATACTATTTTACATACATGATCATCCCAATCTTTGTGACTAATGTTATATATTTTTGTCAGGGACATTCCCAATATCTTATTGAATTCTTTAGCTATATTATTGGCCTAGGGATGATACAAGGTGGTATTGTGTTGTATCAACATGTATTCAGTTAGAAGGATGCACACCATTTCATTAATATAACAAGTGCCCCATTCGCTACTCAAACTCAATAGGCACCCATACTAGTTTATGATGTTCTCTCATATGAAGTGTGTGGTTGTCATAGTTGTGTAGTCTTTGGTCAGCATGGCTTCATCCCGCTTGGTGAAATAGTTAGTGGTCATTAAAATGTATTTGGCACCTATGTAATATGTTGTGGGAGTGATTGGCCCAAAAAAATTCAATGGCCCATTTTTTGAATGACACTTAGGCAAGAATGATAATCAAAGGCACTTGATCTCAATGGTTGGGTTTTCTAATGCATTGGCATATGTCACATACCCTAGTGTACTCCTTTACATATTGAAATAGGTTTAGCCACCACAAGCATGAATGTAATACCTTACATGCTATTATGTCTCTAGCATAATGGCCTCATGTGATACCTTCATGCACTTCCTATAGGATGGAGTCCCATTTGTGTTCCAAAACACATCAATGCAAGACTTCATCCCTACTTAGTCTATATATCTCTCCTTCAATGAGCTAGAAGGGGGTAGAGTGAATTGTAAGTTGTTTTTTCTCCTTAGTTGACAAGGTTTAGGGCACAAATATAGACATTAGGAAAATGGAAATCTCTACTAGATCTTCTAGGATGTGCTAAAATTTGTATAAATATTCATATACCATGTCATCCACAATTGGTGTTACCACATCCCTAGAATTGATGTGAGATATATGGTGTGGCCCCATGTTTTTATTCCTAGGTTTAACTATAATAGATAACTAAAAATCCTAGAATATTACAATCCATAAACATATGCACTTGTTTAAAATAGGCTTATTCATGAGGTACTAAAACACGTCATGATCTATGAAAAAGATGAATGGATTTACCAATAGGTATTTCCTAAATTTTAGTAAGGTATAGATCATTGTTAGTTCCTTATACTTAGTAGTGGTGTAATTTTACTCTGCCTATGTTAATTTCCTACTTGTAAAGGAGATAGGGTAGTCCATCTTACCTTCACTTGAATACACTAATATAGCACCAATAGCAGAACCTAAAGCATAGATGTGGACATGGAAAGGATTATTTTAGTCTAGAAATTATAGAATTGGTGTGCTAACCAACTTTAACTTTTGCATTTCAAAAGCCTCCTCTTGTGCCTCACCCTAGTAGAATGGGTCATCCTTACACAAGAGCTCCTCTAGAGGCAATGTGATCTTTACTAGCTCTAAATGAACTTCCTATAGTAGTCATAATGGCCTAAAAAGATGTGAACAACTTTCTACATTAAGGGAATCTGGAGCTAGATTATATTGGCTATCTTCACTAGATCAATAAGTAAACCATCCTTAAAATGATGTGCTTGAGAAATGTCCCAAATGGAGTGGTAAAGATGTAATTCTTTATATTTAAAGATATTTATATCTACCTACACCTCTCAAACATGAGTCAAAAATTATCATATTAGTTTTTTACAAGACCATACACAATCCAATAATCAAGATATACTTAGATGAACTTATGGATAAAGTCCTTGAAAGTAGTGATCACTACCCTAAGGAATATGGTTGGCATATTATTGAGTATAAATAGCATAATATTTTAAGAAAAAAAACCAATTTAGTTGTAAATTTTTTTTTGGGCTTATACTCCTCCTCGATCTACACTTGATGGTAACACAAAAACCCATCAATGAAAGTGTAAATTTTGTATATTACGACTCCATCTAAGACCTCATTAGTGAATGGGGTCAAGAATGGATTATTAATGAAAGAATAATTTAATAGCCTATAGTTGATGTATATCTATATGCACCCATCCTTTTTTATGTTTATGACCATCAAGCTCACCCATTCACATTCTTGCATAAGGTAGATGATGTCAGCCACTAGCATTCCATCAATATCCATTTTTACCTCAGCATGGAGATTAGGATTCATCTAATATGGGTGTTTATTAACTAGCCTCAAACCATCCATTAGCTTGATAATAATTTTTCCAAGGGAATATTGGGTTCCTTTTATGTCTTAATACTTATGTGATAACAAGTCCTAAAATTCCTTTAAGAGGTCTACAATTTGTGTTATTTTTGCCTCAAACTAGTAAGCACCTATAGTGGCAATCTTTGGCTCACCCTCTATGCTGATGTATACTTTAGTGGTCTTGAGTGGTACATGATAGGGTTCATTTCTATCTTGATGAGAGTCCTCAACTTTCCTTGTCCCCTCAGTTGTTTTAATTTGAAGATGCATTGGATCTTCATCATTTGGGGAGTTGTCATCCACAAGGTGCATAAGTTTTTGTCTACCTATTAGAGCCTTCCAATTGTGATCTTTTTAGCTCTTATCTTCTTTTCTAGAGTCACTATTGAGTGTCATCTCTTCAAATAGTTTCAAGAGTGCTAATCATTTCTCCTCAAACATTTCTATAAGGTATTCCTCTAAGATGGCAGTGTCCTCAACCACTACCTTGCAGATGACTTACAGTGGCTCTAGTATCTCTAAGTTATACAAAGAAAAGGGGAAGGTGTGTACAAACCTTTCCTTGAGTATTTCCTAGTTTTTTCTCTTATAATTCATCTCATTAAAAATTTACCACACTCATGCCCATGTTTTAAAGGTCCTATAAAAGGCATGCACCCACAGGCCTCTTAGTGCATTCTCACTACAAATAGTCTAAGTTTCTTTGCATAAATACCTGTGTGTGATTGGGTTAGAATCATTAGAGTAAGTAAGTGTGTCCAAATCCTCCTTACTCTTATTGAACCTAGTGCATATTTATACCTTCACATCTCACCATGTGGGAAAGTTAGGTCTTTACACTGTCCACCAATGAGCAACAGTGTTCTTCAAGGTATGTACTAGTGTACCCATTTGATCTATCTCCTTGGGGATGCAAGCTTCAATGTCATGGACATACTTTTATATGGGATAACTCCCTTAATACTTTAAGATAACTACAAGATTCCCTTTTACTAAGATAAAATACCCTTTTCTTCACTTTTTAGGCATGGGAAACCCATTTATTCTTAGGGTGCTCAATTTAACTAGCCCTATCCTAGTGGGCCTTAGCTTAGCTATGTGTACTAGGTGGTACCTCTGGCTAGTGACCTCATAGGCCTCTTAGATCCATCACTCATAAGATACATTAGTTATATTAGAGGTTGATTTTCCATCCTCCCATTCGAGCATGCCTTGGTCATTAGGGCTAAACTTATCAATCCCTTGTGCCATTATGTTATAAATATGGTTGATCTCATCTTCAAGATAAACACTTTCCACATATAGGGGTCCTTGGTCACTTGATAGATATATCACCACCCTTTCTTTATCATTCTCAAAATTCATGTAATGCTTCTTAAAGTGCATGTCTCTATTATTATCATAACACCAAGGCCTTCCCAAGAGTGTTAGATAATTATCTTATTTAACCAACTCGATGACCTTAAAGTCATCTTGGAACTTATTGTCCATGATATCCAAAATGGTACCCTTTAGGATCTTGATAGGTTATGGTCAGGTTTTATTAGCCATGAACAACATGTGAGGTGAGGGCCTTAAGAGTGGCCACCCCATATTTTCCTAGGTAGTTTTGGTCAAAATATTAACCTCTACACCCATATTAACTAGTACTTTAAAAATTGACCACACATTGATGGTGGCATCTATCAATAACTCTTGGTCATACTCAGTATTTTGAGTATGCCTTACTTCACATACCCAATCTATATTTAATTCATCAACCTTAATCATTTGAGTTGTAGCCTATACTTCTAATTTCTTCCCTACACACTTTAATATCAAATTATTTAGTATGGGTAGCATCCCTTAATTTATAAGAGGCATAAGATCTTAGTCAACTCCTATTCTTTAACCTCTTAGATATCTTGTATTCTACATGATGTGGTATCCTATGCCTCTAGATCTCTGGCTAGCTAGAGTTCACCCTAATTCTATATCATGCTCATTGCATTTTGGAAGATGTCCTTTTATCATGTAGGGTTAGGATAGGGCACATATCTTCACTCAGGTTATGTTATGTGCACAGTGCAGTTTGACTCAACATACTCTAAGCATATATCTTGGGTCATTATAGTTGGTGGCTAAGTGGTAAAACCACTTTAGTTCATATCCTACACCATACAGGGCTCCTTACAAGTCTATTATTTCTTGGTTTCCCACATTTCCTATTTGGACTTGTGCCTCAACATTTATTCACCTTTGTCTATGTTAGGCTGACCTTGAGTTACAATTTTATACAAGTTTTGGAATTATTTGACTGTATGTGGTCTTTGACAATACCCACATGTTGGGGAAATGTGGTATTCATGTTGATAATGTTCATTTACCCATAATAATAACATGATCATGGTTGTAATCTTCCTCCACTATGTCTTCCTCCTTGCCCATGCATGCCTTGTTATTTTCTATAACCCATATTTTTCTAGCCATAGCCTTCATTGCCTTGACCCCATTAACCATTGGCTAAGGTAATTACCTACCAGATATCTCTCTCCATGTTTTATCACATCTCATTGATGACTCAATAATTTGTTATCTAATATGTATAGGCATCACACATTTTATATTAAATGGTGGTGTTTACTTGACTAGAACACTACAACAAATTATAGTTTTGAGAATCATGTGGGCCATGACAAACTTCATAGTTTAGAAGTAGGGTACAAACATTTATTCATGGGTAATTATTCTTATTATGCCCCTCTATCTCATATTTAGTATACCATAACCCACTTCAAGTTTCATACATCGAAATAGTAGTCAACTTTTATAGTTGGTAGGCCATTGAGGCAGTCCATGCTTCTATGAATGGGCTGATCTCAATATCAGTGTTACTTACTACCTCAGCTTTGAGAATAACTTCAATTAGTTCATGGGGTTTTATGAAGGTCTTCATGGATATCATTCATTTGAAGGGTACCAATAGGCCTTAAACAAACCATTTCACATGCTGGGAGGGTTGCATGTCATATAAAAGCTTCAAGAGAAGAGTTTTAAATCATACATCATATAGTTGCATTCTCTCAAATAACCCTTAGCTAATTTCCTTGAAGCATTGAAATACTCTATGATTCAAACTCAACGATATCAAAATCTTTCAAAAAGGCTTCCTTCAACATATTATAATCAACCATAGCCTAGTTTAGATTAAATTTTTGATACCAAGTATGGGTATGATCTAGAAAAGTGGTCATGAATTGGGTTACTTATGCTCAAGCTGAGTAATTACCTGAGTGTGCCATTGCAACTCACACTTTATCACATGATCTATAGCATTTTTGACACTATGATACTCAATAAAGTGCAATACAATCTCTTATTAGATCTATTAAATGGGTAATGCTAGGTTTTGAGGTGTTTATCCCCCTTATATCTTTATTAGAGGTGGCCCTCTAGCACTAATTTTAGTTTATGGCATTGACCCTATCATTGTTGGTTACATTATCAAACTTATTAGCATAGTATTTCTCACTTGTGGAACCATGCCACTTCCTATGAGTTATTACCCAGTTGGCCTATCTAACATCCTCTATATGAGAATGATTACACCTATGTTCATGGTTCCTAGATTGGCACTTGATAAATTTGTCGTATCCTCACATAATTACTCATAGGGAATCACTTTCTCAATAACAATCTCTTGATCCAAATGTTGAATCCTATCAAAGTCAACATTGATAGGTTTAGTTACCATTCTTCTCTCTTTTGATGGATAATCTAACACATGATCTTGCACTTTAGATTCAAAGTAGGGGGGGGATGATTTTGGTGCATTATCAAGTGCCACATCTTGTAGGAATCTACTACATCTTACACCCAACTATTGAGTTTAGTCTCTTGCTTCTTCATTTCTCTCTTTACATTGTTACAATTCAAGGGATCCTTCCTCATGCCCTTCCCACTCACTATAGATCTTCTCAACACTTATAAATTCTATATCCTCCATTAGCATGTGTCTTTTCTTATGATATTTCAACCTCTAGAGCTCTCAGGTGTTAGGTTTCTTGTCCTTTGTCATCATGCCTCACCTACACTTCCCTTTCTCACCTTTTTTGCTTGTTCACATGTGAAAGGACTTTAGCCTTCCATTCTTATAGTATTTATATCATAATCTACTAGAATCTTATTTATTTTGGTGTTAATCCCTCTTATTAATGCACCCCTTAGTTTAAAATAAACTTTTACTCTACTTCTTCAGGGCATGAGAAGGTCGACACTACAAACTCCAACACATAGCTATTCAATAGGCCACTCAACCACTTATCTACAGTGCACGTCCAAACTTCATCTAGGATATCTAACCTCTCTATGCGATATGTGGTCCACTTGATGCATTGGATATATCTTTACCTTCTAAAAGTACTATAGGAAACCAAGAATAGATACACATGCCTATGTAGCTTATAGAAGAATACCTCATAGAGAACATCATACAAGTTGCCTTGCACCTATTTTTTTGGATCCTATCCTTTACATGTGGGATGATTTTGCATGAAACTATCTTTCACTCATTATAGTTATCACTTGATGTTCTCAATTGATATTATGATTATTGCTCTATTACACCATTACAACAATGAAATTTAACATGGGTCCTAGCAATGGAACCAAAATGTTGTATAAAAGTTCACTAGGGTAGTTCTTACACTTAGCTATCAAACCAATCTAGTTATAAACTTGATGGATCTAAGAATGAGCATAGTAAGGTTTTAAATTGAAAATTTAACACACTATTATATTGGCATCATTTTCACACAAAGTGCAATCCTTTTGTGCTCACCTGAAGCACAATAGTGAAGGGACCAAACCCACATTAGGCTAGTTGGAACATATTGTAACTTATGTTTTAATAGGTTTTAAACATTGATAAAAGGGGTTTAGGTGGCATACTAGTACTAGGCTATTTAGGGGAAGTTCATTAGGCACATGCCTTCTCAAGGACACAATCCCTAAGGTGTAAGTTCATAGCTAGTTAGATTGAGCTCTTAATGGCTCAATCCATTGAATAATAGGTTAAGGACCATTCAAGCATCTAGTTGAGTCATGGGGATGGCTTGGGTTTGATGGCTCATCCTTTAAGGTAGTACTCTAGTCATGGATCTTAAAGTCTCAGTGCATTTTGGCTTCATCAATTAGTATATTTATAGGTAGGTTGAAGTCACTATATGGCACAAGGACACCATTAGTGACAAGGGAAAAACCTCCATATTAAAGTAAATTCAAGTTAAGAACTATATCATTATTATTATAAAACTAAGACATAACATTCAATATTCTATCTATATTTCAAGAATCAACACCTTAGTTTTTCAACAACATTCTTCATTAATCTCATAGTTTAGCATATAAATTTCAAGATATAAAATAGAGAATGTGCTCTTCCCTATTGCTACTCATGCCTAAAGGGTCACAAACAAGTTTGGACTATTCATATGAATCCTTAATCTATCTTATGTAGAATGTAAACACTTAGGTTGGCTCTCTATTCTTCTAGAGCTTCACTACCTTAGTCACCTTTCTTAATATTCAAATATAAGCCTTATTTTATAGGAAATTAGGCCTCTCCTACCAGGTCAGATGGGTACATGCCTAGTGATGGGATATCATGAGTATACTAGCTCCACTACATTACTTAAGTTAGATGAGTGCACATCATATGTTGAGATATAACTAGGGGGTTGATATCCCACTTGCTCCACTCTAACATCCTTACTTCTTGAGCGACCATGTATAAGTTTTGGTAAGATGTCCTTTGAATATAGGAACCATACAACTATTTGCCAATTGGCACAAGATCCTTAAGGACTCCTCCAGTTGATGCCAAAATTTATAGAAATGGATCAACCACTCACAATATTTCCTCATGCTGAGATAGGTCTAGTTGTCATGGTCCACCTAGTTTCTATAAAAGGGGGCCCATTATTAATTAAAAGGCATAATGTACAATTTTGGTAAAGATTTGATACAACCAATTAAGGGAAGATAACAAAGAGATCAATTCTTCATTATATATAATGTTCCTAAGATAATATATAAGTATCTAGGCATAGGAGAGGCTATGAATGAGACCAAGGTGGCCATATGGTAGTATCACTCCTCCCATGCGTTAATGTCCTTCAATGACTCTTTTTTAGCATTAAGGTGAGGTGTGAAGGCTATAAATTCATTATTTAACTTCATGTAGAACATGAAAACACCCAAAATAGATGATTATTCCATCCAATTATAGTTATAAAGTGCACATGAGGTGTGAATAGTCCTTTAAAAGGCATTGAAAATCCTCTTTTTCAATGTGCATATTGATATGTATTTGAAACTATCTCCATTCCTTAATAGTGGTATTCAACATGAAATATAATCAACTCAGTGGAAGTTAAAAACACCTCAAGGTGTCCCATTAATTTCATAATGCTATTCCATGCTTACTAGGCCCTTTTACCTATAAGTTATGTAGGCCTCACCTATAAGTTCCTCATTTTTCAGCTCATCTACTCCTTAGGTGACTGATATAGTTGAATCAAGATCTCAATTTATTTGAGAAGGATTGAAATATTCATTGATTATCCATTTATATCAACACTTATATTTTTCAATTATCTTTCACCTACAACTCATCTACCTTGCATGAATAGGATACTTAGACTAGCTCCATAGACTCATTATTTATAAGGAGATAACATAAATACCTATAGGCATATATACGAACACTTCCAACCATGGATGAGTATAACAAGTCTAAAATTAATAATTTTCATGGTTTATAATCCTTGATTAGGTCTTCTAACACATGTTACACTTAAAATCCTTTAAATGTACACTTTTTGGAGGTGTTTGTATAAACTCTATATAATTATGTACCATAGACATGGCCTCTTCTAAGTTTACAACATGTTTAAGGTGTTAGTCTATTGATTCCTATCTATTTTGATGTATTTTTAATCAAATATCCATATTAAAGTCCTTATTAGAGTTTTAGAGGGGTTTAAGAGTGATTTGTACTCATAGCAATAGTTCATAGAGGTTAGGGACCAAACCTCTGAACCAATTACACTAAGTGCATGTTGATAGATCCATCTACCTCTCTTTAAGTTCTTGGATACCTATGCAAAGTATTTGTATAGTTTTGATCATTTGAAAATGATTTTTAGGTGATAATCATCCTTCTTTAGTAGTGTGAGGGTGTTTTTAGATCAAAATAGTTTATTATATGAACTTTCCTATAACTCAAAGTGACCAAAAGGTCCCTAATCATCATTATGGCTTATCACACGAAGTGATGTGGTGCCCTTGCTCCTCAAATGGATCTTTGATTCACCTTATAATGACATTATTCTAATGGAGGTGTTAAACCAATCTATTTTCACACATAAAACCTTGAATTTTTCCCATACTATAAGTTTATAAGGTACTTATACCTTCTCTCCAATCTGAATAACACCTCAAATGTTTCATGGAGTGGTAATATTGGCTTATTTAGGACATTTAACTTTCTTTTTAGTGCATACATCTATAAAATTCAACAAATAAGTCTATCTAAATATAGAATCAATCATGGAGGTATCAAACAATGATTTTTAGATAGTCATTTAGAAGTTTAAGGACCTATTCTCCCTCTTTAACTTCATAATGCACACAAACACTCCTAATTTCTTTGTTTTGTACTCAAACTAGTCTTCCCATGCATGTTATATATATTTTTACCCTTGAATATTCCAAACATTGAGTCACTATGATGATTAGGATATTTTAGGATACCTTAAAGATCATTTCAGGGTCAAACAACTTCATTTGGATGTGTTTTGGAGTAAGAATCCACCATCAGGTAGTTTATGGGGTTTAGGCATGGTTTAGGACATCCACCATCTTAACTATGGTTCATATCATATAAATGTCAGAACTAGAACCAATTTACATTAACCTATAGTCCTTTTACCCCTTTATCTTCCCTCAATATCATAGGGTCCCATGTAGAGGGTGTGTAGAGAAAAGAGCATTAAAAGGTGACATTAGGGGTCTCTACTAACCAATTTCAATAGATTATTTTCTTAAGGATCATTCATAAAATTTATCCCCTAAATTCCTATAATTCCTTCAGGATTTTTATCCCATATGGTGACTTAAATTTACTAAAATTCCCTAGGTATTATCCTCTTAGTGGTAAAGTTTATGAACCTTTGAAGTTGCACTTTGAGATGGTTGTGTTGGGGTTTTATGGCTCAAATAGGGTTTTGAAAAACTTCATAAATTTTCCTTGTTTCCTTTGACTTGATACAAACTTATAAATTCCTAACACACCTTTATATACCCTTCATGGCCATTAACCTTGTTATAAAGACTTGGAAAAGCTTCAAGATGGCAGTAGGGTGTATGAACAAGTTTGAGATCTATCTACATTGGCCTATCCTCAAGTGAATCTGAATATAAATCTATTTTTTCTATATTTTAATGGTTCATTAATACCTACACCATCATATTTCACTTCCTAAAAACCATTTGTGGACTCTAACCTACATACAAGCCCTTCAAAATAAGAATTCACTAAACTAGTAGAAGAATTAACTATCACAAAAAGGGCTAGGGTTGAGACAAAATAATGGGTATATCCACTATTTTTGGACCAAAATTAAAGAATGGATTACTTTAACCACTCAAAATTACCATTTTTACTAAGATTTATGTCTTTTCCATGCTTATAGAGGCCCCAACCAACTGTTGTGTTCTGACTAGTTGTAGGTTGCTTGGAAATCTTAGTAGTTAATAGCATGATGATTTTGAGGGCCTTTGTCCTTTGTTTCTTGAGATGATCATAGTGTGTAAATAGTATGTATCATTTATATATATCCTCTTATATACCCATTTTAAACATATTTTCTTTTTCATATCTTACCTTTCTTAAGCTTAGTTTTTATGTCCAATCAAGTCTATTTAGTCAAAAGCTTGTGTTTGATGTTATCTTGCCATTTAGATGCAGTGATCACTGAGATTTATCCTCTTTATTAGTTTGAAAATTACCTATCCTTATATTAATTACACTTCTTACCATAATCAAGATGTGGTTCCTCATATGTATCAATAATGTTGTAGGTATTCACTCACATATGTTGACTATCTACAAGGGTTTATGAGATGAGTTGTTGATGGAGTAGAGTGTTTTGAGCCATTTGAAACCTATATTTATATATTCCCACATTATCATATATCTCTATAAGGTTTCAATTATGTATATCATACCACTTACTATGCCCATGAGTGGTTCACAGAGTACCCTTGATATTCCTTAAATAATATGCTCAAGATGGTTTCTTATAGGTGACCATTGGCTTCTCAATAGGATGTATGAACCATATAGACATATCCTCCATGATATCATTGTTATTAATGGTTTAAATGGGTATAAAATTATATTTACATGGTTTAGACTTAGCAGGGAGTGTGGATGAGTCGATGAGGATGATTGTGCAGTGGTTTAGGGTTGGAATATGAAAGACATGGTTAAAACATAGTGTAAATGGTAGTGAAAACAACATGAAATAATATAGTTATGGATATGTCATGAACTAGAGTATAATAAAAATTCAAAAACAACCCAAAAGAACCTTAAATACCCTAATGCACATACTTATCTAGTCATGACACTTTGAAAACCAAGAAAATGTATATGCAGTTAAAAATGAAACCTAGGAATATCCAAGAAACCATAATATTGGCTAAGAAACCTTAACCTTAATTAAACTAATTGTGTGAGCTATGTAGGTAAGGAGGGTAGTTTCTAGGCCTATGAGGCTATCATGGAGATTAATATACCTACTCTAAAGGATATTATGATGACATATTATGACTCCAATACCTCATTTCACACTCTTGACTATGTTTAAATATTTTAAGGGCAACATTAAAGAACCTATAGTGTTCCTATAGAGTGGACCTTACTTACACATGGGCCATTTTTCTAAAGACACCATGAGAAGATATGAGTCTAATGTGAATATTAATCTTGATAAAATAGGTATGGGAAGGCTTGAATCACTCCACTAATCTTCCAACATTATAAACTCCTTATGGTAAGAGCAATCAACACTATACCCACCACCCAAATCTACCTATAGATTGTAAAATCTCTTAGTATAGAGGTTTGTTGGTTACACAAGCTCACACATGTGATCTAAACATTGAAAATGACATCATAGGTTATTTTAAGACCTAAGGAAATAGGAACCATCACTAGTTTGGCCAATTAAGCTAAAAGACCATCAAAACCATTTTATTCCATTTGGATTATGTAGACATGGATGATGTACATATCCATTAAGTTCTTAAAGAATGTTCATATAGCTTAGGGGACCAATCCAAAATCAAATTCCCATTAATGAAATTTTTCCAATTCTACTTCCACTAGTTAAGATTTGGGGTCTTCATTCTCTCTCCTCTATATGGTTTTAGCACAAACCTACAGTGTTATCTAACCTTGCAAATGAGATTGAGGGGAAAGTATGTTAGTTTTGATATCGTTAAGCACTAAAACACTTTGGTTTATTATCATCTTGTCCTTTTGTATATCCCTAACTCCACTTGAGTTAGTCCATACTGTATGTATCTGTACCATTTTAAAAACCTCTTAATCCTATAATTTCCCTATATTTTCTCTTATTTCAAACCATAAATACATTATTATCAAGTATGATGGGGGGAAATTAAGAGCCACATGGTTTTTTTAATTATGTGTTACTAATTATGGAATCTAAAAGGTCATAAATCAACACATGTGGATCCCATTAGAGAGGATTTAAGCATTGACCATGGTGCGTAAGGGTTTAATGGTGTATGAAAGCCTTAGTAATGGTTTTATGAAGCTCATGAAGTCTATTAAAGGCATGAATGGTGGATTAGTAGCTCATCAAGGTCAAATTAGGTCTCATTATAATCATAAATATTGGTTTTAGGACATATTCATAACCTTAAAGAAACATTAAGATATGGATATCATACCAACATATATGATAGACATTTAAGACCCAGAAAAGACTTTAATTAGACCTCAAAAACACCTCATGATGTTCTTATAAGATTTAAATTGTGCGTACCTTATGTGATTGGGTAGAACAAAGGTGCTTATGATACTTTACTAGGTTTCTTAAAATTTACCTCAACCATGGCACCATTAAATGTTGAATCTTCATCAAACTGACCAAGGAGTCTTACACATGTTCAATCAATATGAACCACTTGATACAAGTTGAAACAAAGTTAGGGAGAATCATCAAGCAATGTTATAGCATGAAAATACAGTGAAATATTTGAATAGCCCAATCTCATAAGGTGAATAGAAACTATGAGGACTAATGATGGATTAGGACACCTTTCTAGTATCAAGTCTCTAATCAACATTTGTTGAAGACCAGAAAGTGGTTAATAGGTTGATTGGAGACTTGATTGGAAAATGGTTACTTGGATGCTTCACTAGTGGAAAGTGTTTCTATGGGAATGGAATTAGTTTATGTGTTTATACAACCACCAAGAGTAGTTGTTTAAAATAATGTACCAATATTGACATAGCTCTTAAGCATAGGTGATTCCTCAATGGGAGTGGATTTTTCATTAGTAACTGGAAGATAATTGGATTTTAGATATTGATCTTACAATATCTTGTAATATTAGAAGGGTTGAGGATCACCTTGAATTGTTAAATACAATACCATCATGTGAGAATTTCATACATTAGTGTAGAGTGGAGTGTATGGAATACATTAAATGTATCCATGGATGTCCAAGAAGTAGGTTATAGGGTAAATCAAGATCAATCACATATACTAGTGTTTCATTTATAATAAACCCCAACATCAAAAGAAGATAAATAGTACCCATGGATTTATATTCATTATTATCATACACCTTTATTTTAATGAGATTGGTTTATAATACTATTATTGAATATCCTAATTAATTAATTATCCCTAATATAAATAAATTTAACATCAATCCATTGTCTATAAACACCCTCTTTACCTTGTGTCTAGAGATAATAAATTTTATGTATAATGGAAGATTTTGAACATATCCCAAAGAGGAGACATCATAATGGTCAAATTTATCCTGATTTTTAGTGGACAAATTACATACTAACACTTAGTATCCTAATGGGTTGGTGTCTTGTAAGACACTATATTCTTGAAGAAATTTGTAAAAAATGTCTTTATAAGTCTTAAGAATGTTCAATATGGAAATTTTTATGAGCATGTTCTCAAGATGATCAATAATGTTGTACTTATGTTCAACATTAGATGATGATACAATAGGAATGGTAAGTTTTACACACCTTGTAGTAATGACACAATATTGAGGTTTTAAATTAGTGAAATTAACATGATTGTGCATAAAATTAATAGTATTAACTATTATTTTAAATAATGACTAACATGGTTGACATTACTCGCTTTGGTTTTTTCTTGATTTTATTTACCTTTTCCTTATTCATGATTGGGTAATGGGTCTTGATATATACCCAAATTTTGGTTATTGGACATCATGGATGATTAGTTTTCAATGGCTATGTCCCCTAGATATATGAGGTATTAGACATAGTTATTGATTTGTATACACCTATAGGTATAATTTCCTTTTATCTTATGATACTTAAAGTATTCATCGTCCTTGTACCAATCAGATTTAGGAACATTCTCTTCAAAATGTTTTGTATTTGGCCAATTTATCATATTATCATGGGCCAAATTTTGATTGTTTTTTCATTATTATCACCTAATTGTGTGAAATTATGTTTGGGTTTTCCTTATTAGGATTGATCACTAGGAATGGCTATGTTATTAATGGTTGGGTATAAGTTTTTTGTTGATTTGGTGGGTTTTGTATTTATTTTACATTAGTGACATCATCTCCAACAATGTTTTTATTCTTGGCAAAGAACTTGGTTTTTTTAATTTGTTTGGAGGAATTTTTCTTGTGTTTAAATATATTGATAACACCTTTATTGATTAACATGAATTTAACTTGAACCCCCTTTTCAATAATTTCATCAAATGAGCTTGGGAAAAGGAGTAACAAGTGATGTCCCAAGTCTAGGTTGAGATTATTCATAAATATATCCACAAGTTTAGTTTTGGGAAATGACCACATAAAATGACTTGTAAAAACTTACCACCAATGTAAGAAAGAATCAAAGGTTTTTCCATTTCATTGTTTTGTGTTGTGTAGGTCTAATGTGGTCAAGTAATTATCAATATTTTAGGAAAAGTGATAAAAAAAACTTATCATAAAGGTCCTTAAAAGTGAAGATCAATCCTTTAGGAAGGTGTGAAAACCATTCAAGGGCCTGACCCCTGAGACTTCATTGAAATAATATTAACATATACTCCTTTATATAAGCAACATTTGTTTCAAGTTGTCATTGATATCATGTGTCTATGCACTATCATTAATATTAAAGGAAGTGTGAGGTCTTATGAGTTCAAAAAGCTAAGAATGGTGAGGTATGATGATTTGAGTGATTACAGGTGTGCATCAATAGTTGAGAATGACATGAGGTTGTTTGTCTTGATTAAGTTTTAAAGTGCATCTACAGTGGTAAGATCTCAAAGAGGTGTTTTACCTAGTAGGTCTAGTTGATGGCCTAGTTCCTAAGCATGGACATGGATTATAAAGGAATTAAAATGGTGATATAGAGATGTATTGTATTTAAGGTGTATATATAAGTGTCATATAATGGAAGAGAGGTGTTGAGTTAGTTAAATGACTCTTAGAGTGAGCTAAAGAGGTAAGTCCTTCATTGAAGGTCTTCTCATGGACCTAGTCCTAAGACCCTAATTGGTAGTATGAGTTATCTTGATCTATTTGGAGGATTTTGAGCTTGTGTAAACGTGGTATTAGTATTTATTACATGTTTATGATGTATTAATAGTAGTATAAGATGATTCCTAAGTGTACTTAAGGTCTAAACATGATTAGTAGTTTTAGGCCTATTATGCAAAGAGACCTAGTGTGGCCTAATGAAGGGTTAGGATGAGTTTATAAGGTGATAAAGCACATGTGATCATAGATTGAAGTGTAATAGGTTTTTTAAAGGTTTTTTTACCAATATTGAGGTCTTGATTTAAAGGAGGAAATATGAAATTTAGTTTTAAGGTATCTTATCTATGTAAATTGAAGAATTACATATTTAAGAAGGAACTTCTGACGTTCATTATAATGTGTGATAATTTCATGGGAATATGAGTATTTTTTGAGATATGGGTAAGGTTCTAGGGTTACATCTCCAAGTACTAGTTTTACATTTGAGGGGCAATACTGTATGAACAATCACTAACACCAAAACTAGTCTAAAACCCTCACAGTGACTCGATTGGAGAGATATTTATAAAAATGGCTAAAAATGTATTGGTAAGGAAATTTTGATGTTTTTATATTGTAAATTTATCCATCAAACATCTCCAAGTGGTAGTGGTCTAAAAGGATAGTGAGTATAACATATAAAAAATTGCTTGTTTCTAAAACATTTGATGCTACAGGTAGGGTTGACCAAGTCAATATATGAAAGTGGATGGAGGTTGAAGGTAAAGAGTTTTTATGTGTCCATGGTTCTATTTTTTCAATTTATATAATTTTTTTAAAAAAATTTTGCTAATCAATTTTACCTATCACTAAACTAGTAAAGAGTGAAAATAATGAGAAAAACTAGGTAAGAATGAGAAAATGTTTAGGGAGTGGTTGTAGAGGAGTAGGGAGGGATAAAATTAGTGAGGTTTTTAATAAATACCTATACCTCATGTTCCTTTTTTTAATATTTTTTTAATATTATCATACAAAATCAATAAAGTGATCTCGAAATTGATTACCTAAACAGAGATGGATAGTGAAAGAGTAAGTTTCAAAGTTTGATCTATATGCTCCATATATACCATTAGACCTCTATAAATTTTTTGTTTAATTTATTATAAGGTTTTATTATGATCACATATATGAATTATAGGACATTAAAAGTGTCCCTATATGTGTTATAAGTTATGATCACCATGACTAGTTCTTAACGCAGTATGATTGTTACGGGTATGCTAGGTGAAGTAAAGGGTTTAAGAATATATGAAAAGATTAATTGCATATAATAAATATATTGATGTTTTTTTATACATATATTAATTATTAATTACCTATTTAATATGTATATGTAGGTAAATTTTCTAACACATGAAATCTAAAATGGCTTATAATACTATGTGAAGACAATGAGAAAGTAGCTTGAGAGATTTGTCTACAAAACCAATAATTGACACTATATATATATATATATATATATATATTATGATATATATAATATATAATATATTAATGTGAATTATATTTCATTTAATAACTCTTAAAATTTAAATACAAACTTCTACTTGACTGTGTTTTTGGGGCTCCATGCAATTCAGAGTGGTTACTTTACAAAGATGAGTTGAAGGTGTTTTTCTTAGGGTTGTAGAATATATTAAATATTATTATTATATATAATTCTAAAATTTTAATGGTAATTTATTTATGTTAATTAAAATTTCATATTGTATATATTGGTGATCAAATGTTGTTGACTATACTTTGGCAGTGTTTGACTGTTCTAAGTGGTCATGTTGCAAGAGGTGGTTTGAGGCCTTTTGGACTATTATATGATATAAAATGGAAATTTTTATGAAAATTATATCATATATGATATATTAATTATATTTTTTCATATTTTCATGTGTAAAAATTGATTGTATGATTCATTTTTATGAGACAAACTTTTAGGCAACAAGAAATCCTAATGGCGAGTATGCCTAATAGCATGGTTCAAGAGGTCAATTGGATGTACAGGTGGTGTGGACATAAATGGATTTAATAATGGGTATATTAAATAATTATTTTAAGTTTTTAAATATTTTTCTAAGGTTAAAGGTGTTCCAAGTGACTCCATGTGTAATGTGTATTTAAGACATACCTAATTACATTAGGTCTCCTTTAGGACTAATGGAGGTTTTGGCCCTTAAGGTGTATGACCAACCTATGGAGTGGTTTTTTATCATATTAAAATTTTATTATGACCTATTTAAATATTTATACAAGTGGGTTAAGGTTCTTTTCTGACCAAGATGGGTCAGATCAAGTGTTGAGTATAAAATCAAGGTCTAATTGGCCTATTTGAACTAGTTATATATATATATATATATATATATATATATATATATATATATATATATATATATATATATATATATATATATATATATATTATGATATATATAAAATATATAATATATTAATTTGAATTATATTTCATTTAATAACTCTTAAAATTTAAATACAAACTTCTACTTGACTGTGTTTTTGGGGCTCCATGCAATTCAGAGTGGTTACTTTACAAAGATGAGTTGAAGGTATTTTTCTTAGGGTTGTAGAATATATTAAATATTATTATTATATATAATTATAAAATTTTAATTGTAAATTATTTATGTTAATTAAAATTTCATATTGTATATATTGGTGATCAAATGTTGTTGACTATACTTTGGCAGTGTTTGACCGTTCTAAGTGGTCATGTTGCAAGAGGTGGTTTGAGGCCTTTTAGACTATTCTATGATATAAAATGGAAATTTTTATGAAAATTATATCATATATGATATATTAATGATATGTTTTCATATGTTCATGTGTAAAACTTGATTTTATGATTCATTTTTATGAGACAAACTTTTAGGCAACAAGAAATCCTAATGGCGAGTAGGCCTAATAGCATGGTTCAAGTGGTAAATTAGATGTAAAGGTGGTGTGAACATAAATAGATTTAATAATGGGTATATTTAATAATTATTTTAAGTTTTTAAATATTTTTATAAGGTTAAAGGTGTTCCAAGTGACTGCATGTGTAATGTGTATTTAAGACATACCTAATTACATTAGGTCTCCTTTAGGACTAATGGAGGTTTTGGCCCTTAAGGTGTATGACCAACCTATGGAGTGGTTTTTTATAATATTAAAATTGTATTATGACCTAATTAAATATTTATACAAATGGGTTAAGGTTCTTTTCTGACCAAGATGGGTCAGATCAAGTGTTGAGTATAAAATCAAGGTCTAATTGGCCTATTTGAACTAATTAGATATGTGTGGATATAAGTGAATAAAGGAGATAATTTGAGTAGTATAAGTAGGTAATTTATACCTTTAGGAAGAGGCATCAGATCAGTCATTAAAATCCATTAGATATTCTACAAGTATATGATAAGTTCAGTTGACCTAATGAGCCTATAATAGGCATGTTGAACAAATGACCCTAGAAGGCTATTTGAAAAGGTTAGAAGACTAAGAAGAGATTAATGAGTTGATGTATGTTGAGATAAAATAAATATATATCATATTATTTTTATATGTTTTTTATATTTATTTATTTTTAGGATAGAGAAGATAGAGAGTTGAAGAAGAGGTCATCAGTTGAGAGAGAAAGAATGTGTCTTGAGGTGATCAAGCTTATTTTGGTTGGGTTGGTGCTTAGTCAAGAAGAGGATTTAGAGTTTCATTTTAGGTTGGATATTTTAGAAGTGTCCTTGAATTTTTTGGGTTGGTTTCAAGTCAATTATGTGGTTTTATCCTCCATTCCTGTTAGATCTTGTTAAGGGACTAATTGAGTTATTGCTTGACTAGTGAGGGGTTGGTGTACCTTCTAGGATTGGAACCTCACTAAATGGTGTCTCATTAATTATAGGACACTAGTCCAAGTGGTGTGATAGTGTTTTTTTATCCCACATGAGGTTTCCCCAAGTATATATGGTTTTCATCTATTGATAACTTGCTTCATGCTTATGTTATTATCTTTCTATGCATTGTTATATCTCTATGCTAGTTTGAGAATGATGAATGAAATTGGATGTAATATTTTCACATTGATTACCCCTCACTCTCAATGGTTTTGATTCAAAAAATTGGTATAAAATAAGTCCTTTTTATGATTCTTGGTATCTTATAGATTATCCTAATAAGCACAAGGTGTGATGATGACAATGTTCATATTATTTGTAATGATGGACTATCAAAAAATGACAGTATTAATAGAGTTATCTAAAGAGAAAAAGGATGTCAAGATGAGGTTTGATAAAAAAATTCAACCAAGTGATTTATGTATTATTTTAGGACATAATTAAAATATGAAATTATGTTAAAGGTACCATTTGGTAGATCATAAGGACTATGTAGAAACTAAATCAAAGATAAACCCAAGATTGATAATCTAGAGAGACTCTAAAGACATGTTGAGAAAAAGGTACAAGTCACGACATCAATGTGTCTTGTAGAATCTTGATTTAGGCAATATAAATAAGGTATGTTTAAATTTTTATTTACATGAATATTTTATGATTTGATCATCAAGTTAGAGGAGCTAATTCAAGTTTATGAAACTATCATAGATGAGCAGAGGATTTTTAATAAACTTGAGTATGTTGTTAGGACCTATTTGAGGTCTATTTTAGCCTTCATGGTGTATAAAGATTATTAACAACAAAGAAGATACAAATTATAATAAGTATTTGTTGGTTTTTGTGCATAATAATACTATGTATTTATCATGTTTTGAAGGAATAGAATACTTGTCTAAACAAAATATTGGTTCTAAGAAGTTTGAGATAAAATAGGAACACCATAAGAGCAAGATAATTGGTCTACAAGACCAATATGGTCATGAAGAATATATGACAGAATAATCATGGTCTTGATATGTTGGTGACCTCATAAATTCATAGAGGAAGAATGATGACATGTTTTAAGTTCCATAATAGTGATATGAAGATGACCAATATTTTGAGTTTTGTAAAAGAGGTCTCAGTTTGGAGCTAGTATGATTGATCATCTATTGACATCTTAAAATTGTGCTAGATCTTAATCAACAAAAATTAGAAGTTTTAAGCTATGGGACAATGCGGCTTGAAAACAACCTCTAGATTTTAAAGAAGTTGGTCTCTTCTTTTGTATTGGGTGTTGGGGAAAAGGGATAGGAGACTAAACAAAAACATAAAATGCAGGAATTGAAACCTAACTATGGTGATGCATGTGAGAGTAATCCTAATCCTAACCTAAGCACAATGAAACTATTATGTGATTCTATTACATTTAAGAGTAGACAAGTGCACGATCAATGTAAAAGATTGGAATAATAGAAATAGAGGCTCACAATAGGGGAGTCTTTTGCTAAGATACAAGAATTGTCAACAAAGGCATAGTGTTCAATATTCTTAATAGAATCTTCCAATCACATAGGAGGTGCAGAAGTCACGCATAGTCATGTAAATCTTTAGATTCAAGAAAATGAGACAAAAGCAAATAACATTTCCAATCACCGCACTAGAAAATCTATAGTATAGACTACTTTTCAAACAACACAGATAACATCAACAAAGGAATGGAGCTCAAATTTCCTCAATTCATTCAGCCACATAAGGGGCACAGAAACATGCATGATTACATAAACTTTACAACTCAAGAAAATTGAGACAAGAGTAAATGATATTATTAGCCACAAACTTTAGATAGTCTAAAACTATGAGAATTCCCCCCTCCCTAGATTTTACAATTATTCTTCTTTTATATCCCTAGATACATAAATAAATAATGATAATTTGAACTTTGGTGCATTCAATGCTTCAAAAATCCATGCTAGAGAAGAACGGCTGCCCTTAACTACGGCATGGCAATTCCTGACTAGTTCCTCTCTTCGCGCCTGAATTTCAAATTTCATCACCTACTGGGCCACTCAACTATCTATTTTGCCTCCACTATTAGGAGAAAAATGGATGGCATCTTTAATGCTTGCAAGCCCCAAAAAAAAACTACCTAGTGCACTGCTCCATCTACTCGAATTAACTCTCATCAAATTTCCCTCCATTTTTGCTGTAATAGGTAAATGGGCACTTTGTTCTATTTTTAATGGGAGAGGACCCTTAGCCAATTTATGAAAAACTCTCCTTTAGGCATCAGAAAATGAGATTTGGTGCTCTTTGCTAGGTTCATCGAAGACACGTGGCCCTTTCCCTTTCCTTGGCTATGCTGTAGATTTATTTGGGACTCATAACAAGCTCTTACAGATGGCGACACCTGACAGCTTCCATGGATTTTGAAGTAACACTTGAGGCCCACCACAACCTTTATTTAGCAATGAAACTTGAGGATGATCCCTCAGATATTGATATGTGGAAATCTCTACTACTCCTGAGAAGATACATGGCATCTTTTGCTTATTCGTCTAAAGGTATGTGGCACCTTCCACTGCCTTTTGGGGATGGAGTAGAAAGGGACTAAAGATTGACACTTGGCAGCCTCCGCTGCTCTTAGCACTTAAGAAAAATGAAAGGACACCTTTATGTGTTGAATGAAATCATTAGACTAAAGTATCCCAGATGACGACACGTGGTGGCTTGCGATTTTTCTCTAAAATGGTATTTCATGGCCTCCGCAACTACCACTTGGCACTTTTTTCCTTCTCTACTACTTTATGTTGAAAGTCTTTGAATGAAGTGTAGATGCCAATATGAGATGTGAATGCTGACATGTGGTGCATTCTGCTTAACTGCTACTGGGTATGTGGCACAGTCCACAGTTCTCGAAGGTTACAAAAAGGGGACTTGAGGAATGCCAATTGTCAGCTTTGTCTCCTAAAAAGTGACACTTGGTAGCATCCACTTAAACTAATACTTGAGCAAAAATGAGATGAAGGAAACAAGAAGGGGAAAAAGACCTAATCAGAGGGTGACACTTGGTAGCTTCCACTGCATCTCAACACTTAAGCAAAACGAACTGGCCCTCTGCTTTAAAATTATGCCACTTCGCCTGAAGAACCAAAATTGTAGTGCTCAACTAAAAATAATTGAATACGATGTAGAGTAGGAAATTACTCTATAGTTATTGGCAACCATTAAGGCTTTTGAGCCTGCTCAAAAAGAACCTGACTCCCGCTCGATCAAAATTTCAAAATTTACAGCTTTAAAAGAGCTGTCTGGAAGATATACCACTCATGGTCGGATAATCCTTGCTTGTTTTATAACTCATCAAAAGCCAAATCCAAGATAATGAGATCCTTGTGTGAGAAGGTTTGTAGGACTTGGGTAATGGCTTTCAGCTTGGATTCTAGCAGGAAAATAGGAATTAGAATAGTTTTGACCTCAAAGGTTGGAGAATCATCTCGCAAGCTCTGAAAAACTATTTGACCCCTTTGCCTGGCTAGCATCAATGGTTGGATTTGGTCCACCATCAACACCATCCTCACATCCAAAAATGGGGAAGGAAGGCCCAATCGTACCAAATATTTAATGTGTTGCCTCATTTTGTTGATGCCTTTATTGATGACATTGAGATAGCTTATACAGTTATTGTCTATAGCATTACGACTGAGCTCCTCAGTGACCCATTTTGTAGTGGCCATTCTGTCACAAATCCCCATAGCTACCAATGTTACATCCCTTGAGCTATAGAGCTTCTCCAATAAATAATGAGAGTTTGTGGCTCTCTAGGAGATCATGGCCAAAGTGCTCTATACCAAATTCTCAACCATCTCGCACAGCTGCTGTGTGTGGTATAAGAAGGTGAAAAGTGGCCTAAGTTGGAGAATCTTTGAAGAGATTCTCTCCCATGCTGACTTGTAGAGTTCTTTCACTAGCTACACCATTCTGACACCTCTTAGCCTATTGGTTAGCTCAATTTCTAGTTGCGTAGTCCATTGTTGCTCTGCCTGGAGCTGGGCTTAAAAAGCCACACCCTTGTTCTATTATTCTAGCAAACTTTGTTGTGATTGGGTAACCTATAGTTGGAGTCCTTTGACTCTTCCCTGCAATGTTGTATTTTCCCATCTTAGAGCTATTGCTGCATCTTTGGCAAGTACAAGCTCTACTTTTAAAGAATCATCTTGGGCCTGAATTGCCCATTGAGTCTGGAGGGAAATAGTATCTTGCAACTATTTCTATAGACTAGTTATCTCATTGTCCTTCTGGTTTATTTGTTTAGCCAAACTATTGTAGTTTGCCTTTTCCATGGCCAATTTAGCCTCCATCTTTTGTAGTCTCCTCGATATCCTCAAATAATCTTCTATGACTATAGAAGTGGATTCGGTCATGAGCTCGACTCTGTCTTAAGGCTTGAACAGGGACATGTCGATGGCCACTACATTCCTGGTGTAGTCTTTTGGCTGCATTTGTTAGCTTGGCTTGGCAACATTGGGTGACAAATGGGTCACCATCAGCTGCTGTTGAATGGGATCAAATTGTGACCTCAAATGTGGCACCACTAGTGCTTTAATCTCTTTACTCCTCTTCTTCTCCAATTGGGCTTCTCTTGCCTTCCCTGCGGCATCATGCTACGTCTGGAAGGTGGAAGGGGATGCAATATATCCCCCTGTGAAGGGAAATCCTTATGGTAGGTTGTATTGGAGAGCCATTGGCTAGTTAGGGGTGAGTTGAAGGGGTATTTTTCTAAGAATAGAGGGGGAGAAATAGGGTAATGTTAAGGCTTGAGGCATCAAGGATGAAGTGAATTGCAAAATGGGAATGCCAGTAGTGTAGGAGGTGTCATTTGGCTAGGTGGAGGCATGGATTGAGAGGGAGGAGGGGGAGTAATTCTTACCTGAGGAGAAGTTGTAGTGCTCTACACTGGGCATTGTGAAGGTTGTTCTTCCTCTTTTGGGTCCAATTGGAACTGTACCCTTCTTCTCTTCTTGGGTGTTTTTGATGTTCCCACCATCTCTAAATATCTTGTATAATAACTTGGTATGAACCTTTCACAAGATAAAAACATGCTTGCTACAACAAATTTCACTAGGTGCCACAATCACAATGAGCAAGATATTTTTGCAAGAATGCTTTAGAGTTTGTAAACTTTAAAATTTGCTAAGGGATATTTATGGGCCTATCAAGTCCTAAATAGCATAAAATTAAGCTGATCGTTGGCAAATCCTACTCAATCTTTAGGAAATAGCGAGGCGGACACATTATGTGATGCAAGGTACCTTGGAGATTTTGAAAGATTTGGGGAAGCATTTATTGTTGCAAAAAATAAAGAATTAAAGAATTTCTAAGACGTCAACTCTGTGTTTAAAATGCTTATTTTAAAGGAAAAGCAAGAAAGCAAAAAATAAAACAAAGCAATGCGGGAATGGAAACTACCTAACTACATTAATTACAAATCCTTATTTTCCTCTAGGATCGAAAACAAACTTTCCCACATCCTTTTTATGACAAGCCAACTTGCATTTCCATACCAGTGATTGCAACAGATATGTCATTGATGGAATGTTCTTTGCACCAGCCACACAGGTCTACCTACACTCGAACGAGTCTGAGCAAAACATGTATTCAACACCTATGAACTCTTCTTGTCCTTGAATGCTCATTGAATACTAGTTCTTCATCTTGTCGAGAGTCATCAAGAAATCATGGGCTATTGGTTCTTCATGCTATGCCTTTTGATATCCATTATCTTTTAGCACATCTTCTTTAGATTCTAGCTTTATTTCATCATCATGCTCCTTGATGAATTCATCCTCTTATAAGGATGAATTAAAAAGTTGGCATCTCTTCTGCATACTCATTTGAATCTCAGGGCTTTCTTCTTCATCTGAAACTAGATCAGCACCTCCTATCTCAATGACTTTGTCGAGGGAGTGTCCATATTCCTCCATATCCTCTTGCAAAGTGAGGAAAAAATTCGAAATGATCTCCTCCTCATTAGAAGTTAAGGAAAAAGCTTTTAGCTTACCCTCTTGCTCATTAAAAGGGGAGTCTATGGTGATCTCCTCCTCTTTTGTACTGATGTAATCTTCTTGTTTGGCCATGAATTGAGCGTATTCTTCTACATACTCAAATACTTCCTTTAAAATATATTCTTCTTCAAAAAGGGGGAAATAAGAAGGCCATGATGGAAAATAAGAAGCTTCTTGAGTAAGGGTGGAAGGAATTTGAGGGGAAAGTGAGAGTTCGAGATCCTCTTCCCTTGCTTCTATCATAGACTCTACATTATTGGGGAATTGGTCTTGATGATTTCGACCTTGTTCACGAATAGGGGTGGAATATGTTTGATATGGGATTTGTGGTGGTGGGTATGAAGTTTGGTAGACTTGGTAAGGCTGGTTCTCATGAACACTTAGCCTCTCTTCTATGAACACAATCAATCCACACACTTCTAACATCTCATATGTAAGTTCTTGCCAATTCACCCTCTTAATGGGATCCCACTCACTTTTAATCAGGTCTATTGCATCCCTTACTTGAGAGATGATATGACAAGGAATATCTTGGCCATATCCCCTTCTACTGTCAAGCTTTAACACATATTTTTTAAATCCCAGCAATGCTTTTTGAAAAGTGAAAATAAGGTTAGGTTTAACATGGGATGAGACATATTGGGGGGACTGGGCATAAGACTGATGTGGCTCATAACAATATGCATCCTCATTACTCAACATGATTCTAGGAGAAGCTTGTTCTTGATAAAACATATTTAAAGGAGAATAAGACTCATAGCTATGAGTTACAGAGTTATACATACCAAAGGGATTTATTGATGATACTGCTTGATTGACTGGTGATGCAGAGTCGTTGTTGGTGTTGATAAAAACCTCCAAAGGTAGATTGGCTAAAGAATACACCAAAATTCTTCAACTCCTTAAAAGATTGGTCCCACTGGGTGTGCCAAAAACTATTGACATCTTAAAATTGTGCTAGATCTTAATCAATAACAATGGGAAGTTTCAAGCTGTGGGATAATGCAGCTTGAAAACAACCTCTATATTTTAAAGAAGTTGGTCTCTTCTTTTATATTGGGTGTTGGGGAAAAGGGATAGGAGACTAAATAGAAATGCAAAATGTAGGAATTAAAACCTAACTATGGGGATGTGCCTGAGAGTAATCCTAATCCTAACCTGAGCACAGTGAAACTATTATGTGATTCTATTACATTTAAGAGTAGACAAGTGCATGATCAATGTAAAAGATTGGAATAATAGAAACAGAGGCTCACAATAGGGGAGTCTTTTACTGAGATACATGAATTGTCAATAAAGGCATAGTGTTCAATCTTCTTAATATAATCTTCCAATCACATAGGAGGCACAAAAGTCATGCGCAGTCATGTAAATCTTCAAATTTAAGAAAATGAGACAAAAGCAAATAACATTTCCAATCACCGCACTAGAAAATCTAAAGTATAGACTACTTTGCAAACAACATAGATAACATCAATAAAGGCATGGAGCTCAACTTTCCTTAATTCATTTAGCCACATAAGGGGCACAAAAACATGCACGATTACATAAACTTTACAACTCAAGAAAATTGAGACAATAGCAAATGATATTATTGGCCACAAACTTCAGATAGTATAAAACTATGAGAATTCCCCCTCCCTAGATTTTACAATTCTTCTTCTTTTATAGCCCTAGATACGTAAATAAAAAATAATAATTTAAACTTTGGTGCATTTAATGCTTCAAAAATCCATGCTAGGGAAGAACGGCTGCCCTTAACTGCGGCATGGCGATTCTTTACTAGTTCCTCTCTTCGCACCTAAATTTCAAATTTCATCACCTACTGGGCCACTCAACTGTCTATTCTACCTCCACTATTAGGAGATAAAAAAATGGTGTCTTCAATTCTTGTAAGCCCTAAAAAAAACTACCTGGTGCACTACTCCATCTACTTGAATTAACTCTCATCGAATTTCCCTCCATTTTCCCTATAACAGGTAGACGGGCACTCTGTTCTATTTGTAATAGGAGAGGACCCTTAGCCAATGTATGAAAAACTCTCCTTTAGGAATTGAAAAATGACATTTGGTGCTCTCTGATGGGTTCATCGAAGACACGTGGCCCTCTCCCTTTCCTTGGCTATGCTATAGATTTATTCGAGACTCATAATAAGCTCTTACGGATGGTGACACTTGGCAGCTTCTATGGATTTTGAAGTAACACCCGAGGCCCACCACAACCTTTATTCGGTAATGAAACTTGAGGATGATCCCTTAGACATTGATATGTTGAAATCTTTGCTAATCTTGGGAAGATACGTGGCATCGTTTGCTTCTTCATCTAAAGGTACGTGGCACCTTCTGCTACCTTTTGGGGATGGGGTAGAAAGGGACTAAAAAGTGACACTTGATAGCCTCTGCTACTCTTAACACTTAAGAAAAATGAAAGGATGCCTTTATGCATTAAATAAAATTGTTAGACCAAAGTCTCCTAGATGATGACACGTGGTGGCTTGTGATTTTTCTCCAAAAAGGTATTTCAGGGCCTCCACAACTGCCACTTGGCACTTTTCACCTTCTCTACTGCTTTATGTTGAAAGTCTTTATATGAAGTGTGGACACCGATATGAGATGTAAATGTTGACACATGGTTCATTCTGCTTAACTACTACTGGGTATGTGGCACAGTTTGCGGTTCTTGAAGGTTACAAAAGGGGGACTCAAGGAATGCCAACTATTGGCTTTATCTCTCAGAAAGTGACACTTGGTAGCATCCACTTGAACTAATACTCGAGCAAAAATGAGATGAAGGAAACAAGAAGGGGAAAAAGACCTGCTCAAAGGGTGACACTTGGTAGCTTCTGTTGCATCTCAACACTTAGCCAAAACAAACCGGCCCTCTGCTTCAAAATTCTGCCGCTTTGCTCGAAGAACCAAAATTGCAATGCTCGACTGAAAATAATTGAATATGACATAGAGTAGAAAATTACTCTACATCATCATGGGTAGCTCTTATATGGATGAAAATGTATTCAATTAAGGTATGTTTTTATTATAAGATATATTCTTATTTATCTTGATATGATCCAAGTGGAACTTGAAGTTAGGGAGAGCTAACTCAAGTCTCTTGATTAAGTATATAAACTTTGAAGATTGGTCTATAAAAACCAATGCCTATGAAAGTAGAAAGTTTTGATCATATGATCCATGATTTGGAGTTGATCCTAAGAGTAATATTTAAATTTGGTGGAGCCCTAAGGGAGAGATTTTTTTTCTAAATATGATCATTCCTATTGCATAACATGAAGATATTCAAAGGCCTGAGAATAATAAAGGTTATATGTTGTTCTTAAAAAGATATTGACTATATGTTTCCAAGAAGGTGCATTGTAGTGGTTTGAGCCATGATGGCTTATGATTATATAATGTAATTTTTTTTATTTCATGATTAACATATGGAGTTATTTATACCTATCTAAGGTGGTCTTGTTAACCCAAAAAATCAATATTGAGCAATAAGAAGTGGATCTTTTTTATATAAGTCTCCAAGGGATCTAGTGTTGGTATGAGGGTTCTTAAAGCATGCATTTATGGTGAAGCATACACATAGGGGAGAATTTCCTAATGGTTCCCTAAGGTCTCTTCATATGGTTATGATCTAGTGAGATCAAACTAATAGTTTAAAATCTCATATCAAAGATAAGGAAATGTAGTAAGCATAGTGATAGGGAGAGCTTGTGATTGATTGGTAGTGAAACTTTTGTTTAGATGCATATGTTATTATATCTATGAGTAAACATGTCTAAAGATCAAGTGTTATGATCACATAAAAATATGAATGGAATGATTATTTTATTAGTTTTCTCTATTAGCTTTGTTGATTTGGAGTGAAAACACAAAGTGGTAGTTAAAGATACCCTTTGTCATTAGTGTCAAAGGAAGAGAGAGATAAAATAGATGGAGAATTTGTTTAGATATATTTATTTAATTATTTCCATTAATGTAATTTTACATCATTCAAAAAGGGGGAGATTATTACAAGTTATCATTGCTTACATGTGTTTATGCACTATCATTGATGTTAAAGGAAGTGTGAGGTCTTGCGTGTTTAAGAAGGTAAGCATAGTGAGGTATGATGAGTTGAGTGATTAAAGGTGTGTAGTAGTATTTTATAATGGAATCAGGATGTTTTTCTTGATATTATGTTTCAAAGTGCATCTATAGTAGAAGGAATATCTCAAAGAGGTGTGTTACCTAGTAGGTCTAGTTAATGGCCTAGTTCCTAAGCATGGACATGGATTATAAAGGAATGAAGATGGTGATATAGATATTTATTAGATTTAAGGTGTGTATTTAAGTGTTGTATCATGATATAAACTGGTTTTGTTAGTTTCATGACTCTCGAAGTGAGCTAAAGAGGTAAGTCCTTCATTGAAGGTGTTCTCATGGACCTACTCCTAAGACCTTAGCTGGTAGTATGATGTGTCTTGATCTGTTTAAAGGATTTTGAAATTATTTAATCATTTTATGATGATTTATATCAGGTTGTTGATGTATTAATATCAGTACAATAGGATTCCTAAGTTTATTGAAGGTCTAAACATGACTAGCAGTTTTAGGCTTTGTATGTAAAGAAACCTATAATGACCTAATAAAGGGTTAAGATGTGTTTCCAAGGTGATAAATCACATGTGATCATGGATTTAGGTGTAATATTTTTTTTTAATGGTGTGTAACAATATTTAGTTCTTTATTTTAATGAGGAAGTATGAAATTTTGTTTTAAGGTCTCCTATGTATGCAAATTAAAGAATTACATACTTGATAAGGAACTTCTAATGTTCATTGGTATGTGTGATCATTACATAGGAAGATGAGCCTTATAGTAGATATTGTTAAGGTTCCTAAATTACATATCTAATAATTATTTTAAAATTTGAGGGGAAATATTGTATGAATAATCATTAACACCATAACTAGTTTAAAACCCTCTCAAAAGCCTCACAGTGACCTGATTGGATATATCTTGCTAGAAATGGACCAGAATGGATTGGTAAGGAAATTTTTATGTTTTTATATTTTAGATGACTCCATAAATCATCTCTATGTGGTAGTGGTCTGATAGGATAGTGAGTATAACCTATATAAAACTATTTATTTTTGTAAACTTTGATGCTACAAGTAAGGTTGACCAAGTCAATGCATACAAGTGGATGGAAGTTTAAGTTCAATACTTGTTCTTGATTTCCATGGTTATATTTTTGAAATATACATCCTTTGTATCAATCTTTTTTTAATCATGTTAATCTATCTCTAAATTAGTAAAGAGTGAAATCAGTGAGAAAAACTAAGTAAAAATGAGAAAGTGTTTAGGGAGTGGTTTCATAAGAGTAGGGAAGGATCTAATTTGTTTAGGTTTGCATTAAATACCTATGCATAATATTACCTTGTTTTATAACTTTTTAATATGATCATACACAAGAAATAAAGTTCTCTCAAGATGGCATGTCTAAATGGAGATAGAAAATGAAAGAGTAAGTCTTAGAGTTTGATGCCATTAGACCTCTAAAAAATTGTGTTTGAATATGTTCTAAGGTTTTATTAGGATCATATATACGAATTATAAGATATTTTTTGTGTCCCTATAGGTGTTATAAGTCATTTTCACCATGACTAGTTCTTAATGCATTATGACTATTGTAGGTATGCTAGGTAAAGTAAATGGTTTGAGACCCTATGACAAGATTAATTGAATATAATGAATATATTTTTGTGGTTTGAGACATAAATTAATTATTAAATCCTTATGTAATATGGATATATAGGTTAAGTTTCTAATACATGAAAGCCAATAAGGCTTGTCATAATATGTGAGTACAATGAGAGAGTAACTTGAGAGATTGGTTTGCAAGACCAATAATTGACACTATATATATATATATATATATATATATATATATATATATATATATATATATATATACATATATATATATACATATATATATATACATACATATATATATACATATACATATATATATATATATATATATATAAGGATGATATATAAACCACAAATACTATATTAATATTTATTAAATGTCTTTTAATCACTCTTACAAGTGTTAAATACAAACTTCTACATGACTAGGTTTTTGGGGCTATAGGCAGTTCTAAGAGTTTACTTTGTAGAGATAAGCTGAAGGTGTTTTGCTCAAGGTTGACTAATATATTAAATACTATATATGATATATAATTCTAAAATTTTCATGTTAATTTATTTTTATTACTTAAAATTCCATATGTGTATGTTGGTGATCAAATGTTGTTGATTATACTTTGGTAATGTTTGACTATTCTAAGTGGTCTTGTTACAAGAGGTGGTTTAAGGCATTTTGGAATGTTTCATGATGTAAAATGGACATGGTGAAAAAAATGAGGTCATAAAAAATATATTAATTATATTTTATCATATTTTCATGTGGAAAAATTGATTGGATGATTCAATTTTTTGAGACAGGCTTTCAAGTAGTGAGAAAGTCAAATGGTGTGTAAGCCTACTAACATGGTTCAAGTGGTGAACTGGAAGTATAAATGGTGTAGAACTAAATTTATGTCATTATGGGTCTATTTAATAATTATTTTAAGTTTTAAAAGTGTTTTTGGAGGCTAAATGTGTTCCAAGTGACTCCAAGTGTAACATGTGCTTAAGACAAACCTAATTGCATTAGGTCTCCTTTAGGTCTAATGGAGGTTTTGGCCCTTAGGTGTATGAAAGACCTATGGAATAGTTTATTATTGTGTTAATTGTGTATTAGGATATATTTGAAGAATTAAAAAAGTGTTTTAATGTTACTACCTGACCAAGATGGGTGAGATGATGTGTTGAGTATAAAAGTAAGGTCTTATTAGCCTATTTGAACTAGTTAAATAAATGTGGATATAAGTAAATAAAAGAGATAATTTAAGGAGTAGAGGTAGGTTATTTATAACTTAATTAATAATTATAGGATAATTAATGAACATCCATTATATATTTTTCAATTAGATGATAAGGTCAGTTGGCCTAATGAGCCTATAAGAGGCATGTTGAGTGAATGAGCCTAGAAGGTTATTTGAGAGGGGTGGAAGACTAAAGAGAATTGAATGAGATAATGGATGTTGATATTTAATCAATATAAATTAGATTAGTATTATAATTTTATGATATTAATTTATTTCTAGGATATAGAAGAGAGAGAACTAAATAAGAGGTCATCATCAGTTGAGAGAGCAACAAGGTATCTTGAGGTGACCAATCTTATCTTGGCTAGGTTAGTGCTTAGTCAAGAAGAGGAGTTGGATCTGCCTTAAAAGTTAGATATTTTAAAATTTTCATTAAATTGGTTAGTTTGGTTCTAGTTCATTTAGTGGGTTGAAGCCTAATTGAAATTTGGAGCTTATTAAAGGACAAGTTGAGTTGGTTCTTGACTAGTGAAGGGTTATTGCTCCTTATGGGGTTGGTGCCTCACTAAACATTATTTCATTGCTTATAAGACAATATTCCAAGTGGTGTGATAGTGTTTTTTCTCCCTCATGATGGTTTTTCACATATATATGGTGTTCATGTGTTGATAACTTGCTTCATGCTTATGTGATTGTCTTTATATGCATTGTTATATCTATATGATAGTTTGAGAATGATGAATGCAATTAAAATTAATGTTTTCACACTGATTGAACCCCCCCCCCTCTGAATGGTTTTGCTTCCAAAAACATCTACACATGCATGATAAAATAATGTAAGGTTTTCCTTTACCTTTATATTTTTCAAATATTGGGATTTCAAAATGCTTGAGACAAGGAGTTATCATGGTATTTATATCGTATAGGTATGATCAAATTTACTCAAATTTAAATTGTTTATGCTAGGAATGAATTCCATCTTACAATACTTGAACCCTATATTTCATGTTTTTAAATTATTGTATAAAGTATGGTGATAGTTGGTTCATTTGACATGAGAAATTATAAAATTTATATGGTTGAACTATGAATGGATTTATGTTGGTGTGTTTTTTTAAAAATTGATTAAGTGGTAGGTTGAAGTTATTAGGAGGTTGTTTTCTATTCACCTAGATTTTCTTGCCTCATTTATAATCCCTAATATCATTATTATTCGATTATAATTTCCTCTATTAATTATCTATCTCATCTATTCCACTCTAATTCCATCTAATAATCCACTAATCAATTATTCTTCTCACTATTCTACCTAACATAGCCCATTTAACCCCCTCTTATTAAATTATCTAAGTACCCTCTCCATATTTCATATCCCACATATATACCACCTATTGTTAATCCCCTCCTTTAGTCTCTTATTAACATCCCATTTACTTAATAAACCTTCCCATTCCCACTTGTGAATTTTAAATTCCTAAAAGCCTATATACCTATCTCTTAGGCTCTCCCACATGCCTAGTGCCTAGTCTACACCACCTTTCATTTATAAATATTTCTTTCTCTAGATAATTCTAAAGAATTTTAAATTCCTTAGAATTCCCTCCTTTGTCTCTAGAGTCTTCTTCTCTAGGGGCTTCCAATAAAATTTTAAATCATTGGAAAAACTCCCTCCATTATCTGTTTAAATCCATGATTCCCTCCATTCCAAACAATGAGTGAAACGTGCATGAAATCTATTAAACCAAAATCCATCCAATAATCTACTCAAGTCCATAATATTCCAACACTCCATTAACCATGAGTCAATTTATCAATCCAATATTAGGTAAACATAAAATCTAAGTCTATTATACAAATCCAACATCTAAAATTTTTAGACTTTCTTGAATCTTGATTGGGAACTTTTGGCTTTATATTAGAATGTTGTTTTAAATGTTTATTTTATTGCATTTTGATCTAATGGTTTCTAATTTTAAAGTAGATTGGTAATTTTAATTGATTTTAGTGTATAATTACATATTCTAATCATTTTTTCAAATTTATCATCTCACATTTGGCGACCACAATGGGAATCCTCCTTTATGATAATATAATGTGTGTGAACTATGATTGTGAAGTTTGTAGGACTTATTTGTCAATAAATTGGGCTTAAAATTTTCAAATATTCCATTTTATAGGTGATTAGTAACTATGCTATACAAAGGGTGATTTTGAAACCATAAATTATGATTTTTTTACTTCAATACTAAACTATTAACTATTTTGACTAGATGTGTAGTTTATGCAAAATCACTTATCCCTAATTATGATATTGATCTTAACTTGCAATTTTTCCATTTTGACTTAAGATTTTAAAATTATTCTTTGTGATGTTGATCATGACTTGCTATTTTGATTTGCATTAAAAAATTATTAATATCTAAGGTTTTAAGTGATCTAACAAGCTTGCTATATTTGAAAGCTTTTTAGGAGGTTTATCACATATATCATTCATATATCATAGTCATGGGTTTGAAGTACATTTTATTATATTTAAAATGTGTGCTAAAAATATAATCTCTTATATCTATAATATCCTTTGGTAGCCCAAATTAATCTGATTGGTCCTATAAGAATCTAACCATGTGGTTTTATAGGAATTTTTATGATAGGAGTTATATTTTTATCAACAATCTCAAATATAATCAGTGATCTTGCACATATGGTCATTGTTGACCAAATTTGACTCCATGTCAAATTTTGGTAAATCCATACCATTTTGAAAATTTAAGAAGGTTTCCATGTGTCTTATAGGGTGTCATGTTGGTCTATTGTCTTACTCGTCCTCTCCCTAGTCCTTGTTGAAATCCACCCTCTTTGTGCTAGGCTAGTCAACTAAAGTCAAAGATTGGCCAACCTTGGTATAATGTAGTAAAAGGGTAAAATTGTGTTTAAATTTTCCTAAGGTCCTTAATATGTTTTAATATGTTTACAAGTCATAAATTGGTTATAGGTTATGTCTCGTATGGAAAAGGGGGCGTTTTGGTCATATTGTAGCCCATTTAATGACTTGTACAGATTTTCATGCAAGAAAATTTGACACAAATGTGAGTTTAAACATGTATCATGTCAAGAAAATTTATATGTTAGACAATAAGTATTTATGTTCAGTGGATGGTAGTTTTCCCTCAAAAATAAGAGTTTGTGGGCACATATATGGACTTCTCAAGTCTATCATAAGCTAAAAACATGGGAAGAGTAAGAATTCACCTCTAATAATCCATTTAAATTCCTATTTTTAAATAATAATGAAAAAAAAAAATCATTTGTAACTTATTTTCTTCCATTTTCACTTGGCAAGCAAAAAAGGAGCAACTTCATGCACTTGGCATGGGTTGTATAGGAGGAATTAGGAGGATTGATTATAGGGGTGGATATTAATCTAAGTTAAATTAATTTTAATAAAAATAAATTGATATTTGGTTCATCCTCCTTTATGAATAGTCATTTTGATTCTAGGTAGCTTTTTATGCATGTTCAACCATGAAGGGGTCACTATTTGAGCTTGTCTCAAATTTTATTGTTTTGGATTGATGGATTTATGTGTTATAGGTACCTCTACATTATTTTAAATATTTTTACATGATTATTATATTTTTTAGAGTTCAATTTTTTGAGAAAACCTCTTTCAAGCTTGTAAAATGTCTAGTTTGCAATCATAATCATCTCAATTACTTAGAAAATGCTTCCTTCACATTAGATATGATGTTTTGATGGTTTTTTGGAAATTACATTGGTTTATGTTAGGATTTAAAGTGTTTAAAATTTCTCTTGAGGTGTTTTGAAAGAATTGCTTACATGTTTATTGTCATTTCATGATCTCCTTGTATATCACAGTAAAAAACTCCACCTACATGAGCATGCTGACATCAAAAATGTAATTTTGAAGGTTTGACATGGTCCTTAACATCTTGGAACTATTAATGTGCATTTAAATGTTGTATGGAGGTATGTAGGCACTATAATCTTGCATTTTTAGAGAATGGTCTCAGTTCTACCTATATAGAGGAGATGGTCATTGTAATATCCCCTTTAATCAGGGAATATAGAAACATATAAAGCTCTGAACAAGATACAAACTTGCAGAATAGATTCAAATAAGCATACCCAAATCACAGTATAATCTCTCAATAGCAAATAAAGATCTCATTACTTGTTCTTCTGGATGATTACACAATTGAGTCTCTGTTATACAAAATAAAGAATATTAAAATCTGATCTTAAAACCCTGACTTAGCAAAATCTGGCAATGAAAACTGGATCTGGAAGGGTCTCGGCCTTTCTGTGTCGACACACAGTCACCGTCGTCGGTCGATATCTCACCGATGTCGGTCTCTGTTGGTCGGCTTTCTGTCGACGTCCGTCTTCAGTCGACCGATGTTGGTAAATGGAAGCCCTATATCTGCCGATGTCGGTGCCTGAACAGCTCTGAACGGACCTGTACAGATGTGGTACAGCCGCCAACCTGTCTTCTCTTAACCCCTGATTGCTGAACAGCCTGATCTCACGAATATAGATTCTAACACAAGATCTATCTCTGTATAACTTATTAGATCAAAACTAAATAAGAAAATACCTGGAAAGCTCTGTGATAAACTTCTGTGTGAAGTTATCTCTCAACCTTGAAATTTTGTGATAACTTCTGGATGAAGCTATCTCTCACTTTGGCAATAGATCAGCTGATATTCCACAACCTCTTAATTGCACACACTGAAGAGGGAACGTTCTCCAATGCAAATGGAATCCTTGAACCCTAGGCTCAGTCTTCATAGAAGAAATTCTCAAAATCAATATCAATATTCAATAGCATAATCAACAATGGCCTCCATGAGAAACCCTTATACCCTCAAAAGATATGCTTGCCCTAATTAGGGTTTCTTAAATTAGAATTAGGGTTTCTAATTAAAAATAGGCTAAATAATTAATATTTGATTAAATCAATCAAATATTAATATCTCCCTCAATACATGTCGGATCCACGAACCGATCGAAGCTAGTGAATCAGGGAGTGATTCCGCACATAACCATACCACAATAAAGGCGCTCCGCTGCATATCAAATATCCCTAAAAAGTAGGAGCTCAGGCCAAATGTGTCTGAAATACCCTGAATGAAAATCAAATGTAGAAATCTTGTGAATCAAAGTCGAGCCAAGCTCCATTATGACCCTCTATCCATCTTATTAGCCTACGAAGGTCGCATAATAGGCTAACCATGAACTCAGAACATGTCACCTAAAAAGGGGGACATGACAGTCATCTACAATTGATGCCATAAATATGCCTTATAGATGTGTTACAACAATTGATCAATCTAGTTTTAGGCTCTTTGATATGGAAATGCCTAGACAAACCTATTTATAATGATAGTTTGATAAAGGATAGTATCAAAACATCAAATGGAAGGTTGGACTATATTCAAGCCCTTTTGCTCTAAAAACACCAAATAGAGGCTTGAGGGGTTTTTACAGGCCTCTCAACGTACACCTATAAAAGGATTTGAATCCTATAATTGGGTGGAGGTATATTCTCTAGACCAAAACATTAGTTCCAAAAGTTTTAAGGCTAAATGAATAGTGGAAGGTGGTCATTTAGACCCTCAAAGATGGCTAGAAAATGACTAAAATTGGGTAGTGTTATCTACAAGATATTGATCAAAAGTTGACTTTGCATCCCATTTTGATGATCTTGGACTGTACCATAAAATTTGAATGATTCCAATAGGTTTAAAATATTCCTATAAGCTAAAATTCCATGAGATGAAGTGAATTCAATCTCTTAACTCTTAATGTGTACTCCTCAGTCCATACATAGGATTGTGAGGAATCACCTACAGGCAGAAAGGTTAAGGTTTATGAAATAGGTGTGGTCATGAACAATTTGATGAGATGTCATGGTTTTTAAGAAATTAAATACTTCCATGCCATAATATACATGATTATCATGTCCATCTTGACCTAGAAGACACCTACAAGCCTAAAATGAATGAACAAATAGCCACCTATAGCTGAGCAAATAATGGAATGAGGATTATGGCATTTGGAGAAGTGTTAAAGAAATTTAGTGTTGAGAAAGTTATAATGTTAAAATTTAATGAATTTGGGTATATAAATTAGTTTCTAAAGCATAAATCAAGATCAATTTCATGCCATTCTCACCCTAAAAAAACCTACAGGTAGGGTCCTGGGACTGTCTTAGTCCATAAAGGACAATAATCAATTGGAAGGCCTAAAAGTTCAAGATGATAGATAAGAAGAATGGTTAAAATTTTAATAATTATATGGGTCAAATAGGATATAAAATGTATTTAAACCTTCATTATAACCTTTGAATAAATGTGTTCAAAATAAAAGGGCCATGTTCATTATCACAGACAGGCAAGGTCCTAATTGAGAGTAACATGTTGAGAGTTTGATACTTAAGGAATGGAAAGAAAATTTTAAATAGTATAATGTTTATTAATAATGATAAAATAAAGTAAATTATATGTCCAAAACATTCTCAATCCACCCAAGTACCTCTTTTCATATCAAAATGGATGCAATTCATACAAGCAGTGTAGGGAAAGCCTTGTTTCAAGATGTGAGTTTAGGGATTCCCCTTAGGAGAGAGGTTTTGAGTGGATAATTAATATAAAAATCATTAAATTAGGTTAATTAATATGAATTAACACATTTTATGCATAAAATATGTTTAAAAGGAACACCTATGAGGAGGTTTGGACAAGAACATGTAAAAACAAGGTTTTTCACCTTTTTTAGATGATTGAGATGGGTGGACCCCATAAACATGGAATAAAACAAAACCCTTTGGTATATTTTTTCATTATTACCTTTTGAAAATTTTAAAATAATCACTTTCCCAAATAAATAGGCCTAATAGTCTCTATTTTATTTCATAGTAGGAGCAGTCCCTTCATGCACAAGAATGGTAGTTTTGGGGAAACATGAAGAATGGTGAACCAAAAACTAATTGGATTAGTAAATAAGGTTTTAATATCTAGGGGAAACATTTAGGAACCTAAGAAAACTTTTTATAAGGCTTGAAATCAAACAAGGCACCCTACACAATAAGGGTTTCAGTCAAGTGTGAAGGAAAGCCTTAGGGATAGAAGCCAATTTGGAGGTCATATGTATTTTTAACCTAATCTATGATTTCCATGTGACTAATTAATGTTTAAATAGATATTTTGTGTGTTTTCAATCCATATGTTTTTCTAAATTTTTTATATTTCAATTATAAAGGAAAATAAGAAAGAATGATATAGATAAGTAATTAGAATGAACCCATATTAGTTTGCACGTCATATCCAAACATTGTGAGCACTCCTCTTTGGCTAGGAAGGACTACTTAAAAATAAGAAAGAACTACCACAAGATGTTTTTTTAGTAGATAAATGAGTAGGCTTCCAAGCTACACACTTGTTATAGGGAGTGTGAAACTTCCTTAGAGATGATAGTCCACTTTTTAGAGATAAAAAAGTAATAAATAGCTAAAAGAGAGGTAAAAAGAGAGTGAAAGAGAGATAATATTACCATTATTAGAAACCTAAATGTAGAAGAGAGTAACAAAATATAGGTGGTATATTTTGTTTGTGTTTTTGAATTTGTCTGGGTAGGTTTTGGAAAGGTTAGGAAATCTATAGTTGTCAATGTCGGTAGGGGAGTTACCAATATCGATTATACTATCAAATTTGGTGGTGAAGGTGACCGATGTTGGTTAGGCTACTGAGGTCGATAGGGGACATAATTACTTAATAACTTTCCAAAGGATTTTATAAGTTTTGGAAATGGTTTTGATTAGGTTTGAGAGGTTGGGGAGAATCATGAGAGAGAGAGATAGAGAGTATCATTTGGGTAGATTTGGTTAGAGGTTTGGTGTGTCAAGTCAAGGGGAAACAAACAAGGAAGATTTGTAACTCCCTCATGAGGGTTCGGTCAGTAGTGTGTAAATAAATGCATAGTAGATATAAATTAATAGCATAATAAATTCTTAAAATACCTACAAAATAAGTGATGTACTTAGCTATAGTGGTCATTGAATGATAAGTGCTAGATTGATGGTCCCTATTAGGTAGTCCAAAGTGATGGCTTGAATAGAGAGAATAAGTGGGTGGTATTAGTCCTCAAGATTTTGGTTCACATCATAATCATGATTGACTTATGTAAGATGATATTAAGCCAAAATGTCAAAAGTTGAATGCTAAGATCTTGAATGCAAGTAAGAATCAATTTTATTGATTTCTACTGACTTGAACTTTAGGTTAGAGTTTGGCTTATATCATCAACATCGATGATCCCACCAATGTTGACCATGGGTTGACCAACATCGGTGGCCCTAGAATAGGTGAAGCTTAATATTTTTGGCCTATTTTCTATTTTTCTTCATGCCAAGTGTGTCACCCATTAAAAATTGGTAAAAATAAGAGGTTAAGAAGGAGGTAGATGATTAGGAATTTAGTTTTAAAGTGAGAATAAGTCTTGGGTAGTTAGGATGAGGGGACCAGGTCTTGAGGTGACTCATTTGGTTAGAATTATTCATAGGGTGAGGTGTTTAGGTAAGGTGGTAAAATGGGTTTTTAATTAACTTAATTAAGTATTTTAAATTAATTAAATGTGTGAGGGGTAAAATCATGGGTTAGGGAGGCTAATTGTTATTATTGAAAAATAGGCTAAAAGGGGTTTCAACATAGGGAGTTACACATGTGTGTGTGACATAATTTTGGTATCTAGATTTTCCCCTTTTTGTCTTGAAATTTGTACTAACATATTTACAAGACAAAAATAATACTTATATTCTCTAAGTATTGGATGAGGTATCCCCCATCAAAATGAGAATTGATGGAGGAGAAACTGGAATCAGGTACCAGTTTGATAAAAAGGTAATTGGGTGAGTGGTGGAAAATTTATTATCACTTCATATGCATTTAATACTATGAGATATAGTCTAAAAATTCAATAATAGGCAAGGTTGAGGAGTACTTGGATAGAAATAACCAAAGCACAGCTTGTAAGTGATAGCTGATAGGTCAAAACATTCAAAGTTATAACTCCACTGGTCGATGTGTCCCAGGTATCTGAGGTAAGAAGTGACCTTGGGAAACACAAAAGGGTTAAATTTGATAGGATGAACTTGGTTTCCATTTAAAAAACCTAATATACATGCATGTTCACAATAGCCAACTATAGTAGAATAGCATAAGCAGTCAAGACAAGCAATGCAAGGTTGGTGTAAAAGGGTCAATGAGCAAGGAGATATTCGTGATCACCAAGCAAAGTCATTACGGGTGAAGATTTAAGTGATATATAATGGTGTCTATCATGGTTGAGGAGATATATGTGATCTCTAGTTACCCTAGAGTATGGGTAAAGTCTAAAAAGTTAGGGTTACTTTTTAGGGAAAACATTATTGCAATGGTGCCGATGTTGGTGACATTGCTGATATCAGTAATAAATAGTGTCGATGTTAACACTTTAGGGTAAAATTGTTGATGTTGATAGAGTTAACTGATGTCAGTCACTATGATATCTTAGGAGATGGAAAATATAATGTTTTAGAAAACCAAAATTTGAAACTAGGTAAAATAGTGGATGTAAGAGGTCTGTGTAAGAAGGAAGAACACTTAGAAAAACTTGAGATAATAGGTTATACAAAATGAGTATTAGAAATAGTATTGATTTTTTGAATCAATAGGAAAACATCGTTACTAACTCCAAAATATAGAAGGTAATAGAAAAGCAAAAAAAGAACATACAACTAGCAACTATTAAATCCTAGAGATTAATTTTTAGTCTCATGTTGTCTTATGCCTTAATCAGATAGTGAAAAGAGAATTTGGTTATTAAAGGTACTAGAAAGCAATCTAGAGCTAGTTTTAGGTTAGTTTTAGTGTTCAAGAGTAAATCTATGTTAGACTAGGTATGTGGCTTGTTATAAGAGCTTGCTCTCTGCACTTCATGAACCTAAAGCCAAGGAAGACCACTTAACCAAAATATACCTTCTATCTAGAGTTTATACTCCACCAGAGAATGGAGTGGGTTCTCCACTTGGTGGTGAATCTAAGTAGGATAGCCAGGTAGGGTAAGGTGATCCACCAAGTGATGAAATCCTAATGGACCTTTTCTTAGGTGAGTTTAGATGTTTGTTTTTGTGAATGTGATTTGGTTGTGTAACATAGGTGCACTATAATTTATTCATAATGCTTGTAATTAACTAGATAAGCTAATATGCAATAAGCAAACAATGAAATGTAGTAAGTTTTAAACCCAAATCTGAAATTTGTAGATTCTAATGCAAACAAAGATGAAAATAGGAGTAGAGAATGAAATTCACTATCCTAATGTGCATGCAAGAAGAAGTAAAGAAGAGATTATTTTTAAATATTAAAAAAAATGATAAAGTGCTTTTAGAGGCAAATCGAAAAGAAAGAAAATTTTAGTTTAATGCTTTTAAACATAAAATAAAATGTTGAATTTTTTGTTTTAAGAGAGAAGAGAAGGAAAAGTGTAAAAAATTAAGCTTGAATTATAATAAACCTTTATGAATGCTTAATATAAGAAATGAACCCAAGGAAAACTCTAGGGTCCCATCGAGAATGCAAGAAATGTTTCACTACATTTTGTCTATTTCAAGTCTAAAGAAAAATAGAAAATAATGAACCCATATTAATTTGCACACTATATCCAAACATTGCGAGCACTCTTATTTAGCTGGGGAGGACTACCTACAAATCAAAAAGAACTACCACAAGATGTTTGTTAGTAGATAAATGAGTGGGATACCAAGCTACACGCTTGTTTCAAGAAGTCTGAAACTTCATTAGAGATGAAAGTCCACTTTTAAGATATAAAAGAGTAATAAATAACTAAAAGAGAGGTAAAGAGAGAGTGAAAGAGAGATAATATTACTTTTATTAGAAACTTGAATGTATCAGAGTAACAAACTATGGGTGGTATATTTTATTTGTGTTTTGGAAGTTATTTGGGTAGGTTTTGGAAAGGTTAGGGAATCCACAGTCATCGATGTTGGTAGGGGAGTGAGCAATATCAGTTATATTTTTGAGGTTAGTGGTAAAGGTAACCAATGTTAGTTAGGCTACTAAGGTTGGTAGGGGAAATAATTTCCTAAGAGCTTAAAAAAGGATTTTTCAAGTATGGGAGGTTGCGGAGAGTTATGAGAGAGAGAGAGAGAGTATGGTTTGGGTATATTTGGTCAGAGGTTTGGTGTGTTAGGTTCAGTCAAGAGTGTGTAAAGAAATATATAGTATTTATAAATTGATAGTAGAATAAATTATTAAAATATCTATAGAATAAGTGATGACTTAGCTGCAATGGTCATTAAATGATAAGTGTCAGATTGATGGTCCTTATCAAGTAATCTAAACTAATGGCCTAAATAGAGAGAAAAAGTGGGTGTTGTTGGTCCTCAAGAGCTTAGTTTTTTATCATAATTGACTTACACAAGATGATAGTAAGCCATGATGTTGAAAGTTGAATGTCAAGAGCTTGAATGCAAGTAAGAATCAATTTTCTTGATTTCTATCAACCTGAACTTTAGGTTAGAGTTTGGCTTATATCACTGACATTAGTGATCCCATCAATGTCAGCCATGGGTTGACCAATGTTAGTGGCTGTCATGTCCCCTTTTTCATGGACATTGATAGTCTTGAGGATTAGCCTATTATACGACCTTCGTAGGCTAATAGGATGGATAGGGGGTCATAATGGAGCTTGGCTTGACTTTGATTCACAAGATTTTCTACAGTTGGTTTTCATTTGGGCTCTTTCAGATGCATTGGGCCTGAGCTCCTAATTTTTAGGGATATTTGATATGCAATGGAGCACCTTTATCTTGGTATGGTCATATGCGGAATCACTCCCTGATTCACCTGCTTCGATCGGTTTGAGGATCTGACGTATATTGAGGGAGATATTAATATTTGATTTGTTTAATCAAATATTAATTATTTGGTCTCATTAATAATTAATTATTAATTATTAATTATTTGCTCTAATTTTAAATTAGAAACCCTAATGCTAATTTAAGAAAACCCTAATTAGGGCAAGCATATCTTTTGAGGGTATAAGGGTTTTACATGGAGGCCAATGTGGATGTATGCTATTGATTATTGATATTGATTTTGGAGAATTTCTTCTGTGAAGACTGAGCCTAGGGTTCAAGGATTCCATTTGCATTGGAGAACGTTCCCTCTTCAGTGTGTGCAATTAAGAGGCTGTGGAATATCAGCTGATCTATTGCCAAAGTGTGAGATAGCTTCATCCAGAAGTTATCACAAAATTTTAGGGTTGAGAGATAACTTCACACAGAAGTTATTACAGATATTCCAGGTATTTCTTTATTCTTGTTTTGATTCAATAAATTATACAGCTAGAGATCTTCTGTGCTAGAAAAGTATATTTTCAGATCAGGGGTTGAAAACAGGGAAGTTATGCTTAATTGGCGGCCGTACAAGGTCCGTACAGGTCCGTATAGGTCAGCTCAGGAATCGACCTCGGCAGACAGAGGGTTTGAGTGACCGACATCGGTCGACTGAAGACCGACGTCGGCAGAAAGCTGACTGACAGAGATCGACGTCGGCGAGATATCAACTGACGACGGTGACTGTGTGTCAACACAGAAGGGCTGAGACCTTCCAGAATTCAATTTTCACTTCCAGAGTTGATAAGTCAGGGTTTTTAAGACTGTATTTCATATTTATATGCATGAGAAAGGACTGCAATTGTAATAGTTTAAAAGGACAAGTGATAAGATTTGTAATTTGCTATTCAGAGACTATATTATTGTGATTATTCTGAATTTATTCAACTGAAGTTATATCTTGTTCAAAGTTTTTTGTGTTGCTATATTTCCTGTTTTGGAGGGGATATTACAGTGGTATCAGAGCTTATTGTGTAGATAAAGGAGCCCCTAAGTAAGGGACATCACAGTGGTATCAGAGCTTATTGTGTAGATAAAGGAGCCCCTAAGTAAGGGACATCATAGTGGTATCAGAGCTTATTGTGTAGATAAAGGAGCCCCTAAGTAAGGGACATCACAGTGGTATCAGAGCCAAATTCTTGCCATCCTGTTGGATAGTTTGGGCAAATCAGAGCCAAATTCCTGCCATCCTGTTGGGCACATCAGAACTAATGTCTTGCCATCATGTTGGGTAGTTCCAGGTTCAATTCGATTATCAGTATGGCTCTAAGAGGGGTCAAAGATTTGGAAGAAAGCATGCACAATGCAAAGAAGAAATTAGATCATCCATCTCAACAAGCAGATGACACTCTAAAAATTTTGGAGGAGTTAGACACTTATTTAGGCAAGGTTGAGCATTCAAATACTTATGAGATGCAAACAGCGTTATTTACAGCATTTGATTCGTTGGTGAAGCCCCGATTATTGAGACATCATGATGAGGTGGTAAGACTTGCAGCTCTCTCTTGCATTAGTGAAATGATGAGGATCATAGCTGGCTTTGATTTTCATGATGATCAGATTATGAGAGAGGTACTTTATGCCATGGTAAAAAGCTTCAAAAAGTTGGATAACATTAGAGACCCTCATTTCTCAAGGAGGGCAAGATTACTTGAAACATTTGCAAGGTATGGATTTGAAAACGTTATGATGTTAGTAGGTTGTATTGGTGAAATTCGCATGATGTTTAAAATATTTTGGAATATTTTAGATGAGTTTCATTCTAGCAATATATTGGCATCGATGCACTCTATTATGTTCACAATCTTGTTTGAGGAGGAGGATAAAATTTCCAAGCTCTTGGCAGAGGATTTATGGTATGTCTGGACAAAAGGGAGAAATGTCTCACCTAGAGCTTGTAGGTGGTTAAAGAATTTAATTAATAGGCCCAAGGATCGTAGTGCTTTCCCTATGACATGCAGCCACTTGCATGATGAGTTTGACAGTCATGCTGATCCAATACAGGGAGATATTAACACATCTTCAGGTAATGATTTATCTACATTATCTTCATAGGCAAGGGTAGTTGAGGATGTTGTGGATGAGCTTTGTCTTCAGGTGAGTTTAGCACAGGTGTTAGACAGTGAGGATGAGCCTGATGCTTGCATTCAGAGTGTGGAGGTATACTCAGAGGTTAGTACATTGAGTATTGCTGATGAGTATGTTTTTGTAGCTGCTGATGAGGACCATGTGGTTGAGGCTCACACACATATTCAGGACTTGGAAGTACCTGATTCTGAGGAGTTTGGGATACTAGTGGAGTTGAATCTCCATATTGATTATTCTCATACAGATGATAGTGTGGTACAGTTGGTTGTGCCGCCTTTACAGAGAGACCAGTTATGGGATGGATTGACACCATCTCTTGCAGATAGAATTGGCAGTTGGAATTGTCCATTCTACTTGGATTATGATGTTTTGAGAGTTTCTTTCTCATATGCTCTTGTATATGGTATTTGTAATCTTGGAGGTTGGAGTTTCATGCGCCAGTTTGATTATGAGTCTTTCTTTGTTCTACTTCTGCTGATGTTGCAGGTACTTACATTGATTCACAGCATTGCAGAGCATAACTACATTTGGGACCCAGGTGGAGTGAGTAGTTCATTGTTCCGAGATTGCTTGGGGACAAGCAATTTCTGGAGGGGCGGATTGTCATGTCCCCTTTTTCATGGACATTGACAGTCTTGAGGATTAGCCTATTATACGACCTTCGTAGGCTAATAAGAGGATAGGGGGTCATAATGGAGCTTGGCTTGACTTTGATTCACAAGATTTTCTACAGTTGATTTTCATTTGGGCTCTTTCAGATGCATTGGGCCTGAGCTCCTACTTTTTAGGGATATTTGATATGCAGTGGAGCACCTTTATTTTGGTATGGTCATATGCGGAATCACTCCCTGATTCACCTGCTTCGATTGGTTTGAGGATCTGACGTATATTGAGGGAGATATTAATATTTGATTTGTTTAATCAAATATTAATTATTTGGTCTCATTAATAATTAATTATTAATTATTAATTATTTGCTCTAATTTTAAATTGGAAACCCTAATGCTAATTTAAGAAAACCCTAATTAGGGCAAGCATATCTTTTGAGGGTATAAGGGTTTTACATGGAGGCCAATGTGGATGTATGCTATTGATTATTGATATTGATTTTGGAGAATTTCTTCTGTGAAGACTGAGCCTAGGGTTCAAGGATTCCATTTGCATTGGAGAACGTTCCCTCTTTAGTGTGTGCAATTAAGAGGCTGTGGAATATCAGCTGATCTATTGCCAAAGTGTGAGATAGCTTCATCTAGAAGTTATCACAAAATTTCAGGGTTGAGAGATAACTTCACACAGAAGTTATTACAAATATTCTAGGTATTTCTTTATTCTTCTTTTGATTCAATAAATTATACAGCTAGAGATCTTCTGTGCTAGAAAAGTATATTTTCAGATCAGGGGTTGAAAACAGGGAAGTTGTGCTTAATTGGCGGCCGTACAAGGTCCGTACAGGTCCGTATAGGTCAGCTCAGGAACTGACCTCGGCAGATAGAGGGTTTGAGTGACCGACATCGGTCGACTAAAGACCGACGTCGGTAGAAAGCTGACTGACAGAGACCGACGTCGGCGAGATATCAACTGATGATGGTGACTGTGTGTCGACACAGAAGGGCCGAGACCTTCCAGAATTCAATTTTCACTTCCAGAGTTGATAAGCCAGGGTTTTTAAGACTGTATTTCATATTTATATGCATGAGAAAGGACTACAATTGTAATAGTTTAAAAGGACAAGTGATAAGATTTGTAATTTGCTATTCAGAGACTATATTATTG